>VZTF01001919.1:768643-997964 GCA_013397755.1 Cnemophilus loriae
AAAAAAAAAGAAAAAAAAAGCCAAAAAACCAACCAACCAAAAAACCCAAACCAAACCAGCCAAAAAACTCCCCCCCCCAAAAAATTATGCCATTCAGAACTCACTCTTACTCAAAGCCATCTCATCTGTTACTCAGGCTTCTATACACAAATCTATCATGTTACCTGTTACCTGCACCCAAATCTATTACTCAAAGATATGAGGATCTGCTCCGACTGGAGGAAGGACTCAATAATTGTCTACTTTGCTACACCAGCACCACCACTAGCAATACTCTATTTTTATCATTCTGGGAAGCGGGAGGCAAAAATTAGCTGTGCTGACTGTACAAGAACTGCGTGTATTTAACTGCAGGGGACACCAATCCTACCAAGATTATACGTGCACTTCTCTTTGGTGGCCTGGGTACTGGTCACCCTTCGTATTTTGGCAAGAAGATGGTGAATTTCTAAGATTACCAGCAGGCCACACACCATGTTCTACAAAAGTGCTAGCAAAGTTTGCAAGACATGACTGCAATTACTATTCATCCGTAGGAAAACCATCAGTGAATTCCCAGGTTCTAGGTTTTATTCCTTGCTTTGTCATCATCCCGTTAACGCCATTGGATTTTCGCTAATTCACTTCAAAATTAGGATAAAAGTGTTTAAGTCCTTTTTAAATGCTCTGAGACAAATTGCTGAGGAGTATGGTGCAAAAGTGAAGTAAAATATACGCAGTTAATTACTCAAGGTTTAACAACAGAGCAGGGAGAACAGAGAGGGGTAGGGCTCTGTCTAAATAGTCTCTCAGTGTTTGAAGAAAATCACTTTTCTGGTATGCACTCCCACTGTTACATAGGACAGGTTAAAAGGCTGAACTCTGCTGATGCACTCAAGAAATGGAGACAAAAACATCTAACCTTCCATTAGGCTTTTGGCCCAGTTAGACATGTAGTGTCATTGGAGCGGTCACAATGTCCCCATTTAAAATAACAATATTGGATTCATAGTGTCCTCATTTTTAATAGCAGTACTGGATTACCTACCAATAAAAAAACCAAATGTTTCAAGAAAGCATGAGAGCTCATCCCAGAAAATTGTCATGTCATAAGCCAGAGGGATTTCGTAGGATTCCTGCTCATCCCAGGGTACAGTTAGTTACAGCACAGTTGTGAAATGGTCTTGCAATCTAATTGTAAGATCTTGATAATTTCAGTTCATGACAGATTTGCATTTACATACCACAAGAAACAATAAGGATCTAAACAAAGACACCAGGTAGCTTTATGCTTGTTTTGAGTGGACAAACACTGACGTCAACCGGGAGCTGAAAAAACTGGAAACTCGAGTCTATTCCTCTGTTAAGATCCAAGATTCTAATAGTGTTTAAATCGGCAGCAGAGCATGCCAGTAGTGGATAGTAAAAAAATCCTTTTTGTTCTCACAATCATTTCTCTTACAACAGAAATCCATCTCGTAAGTTCTGTGTACCATTGATGACTTATGCATATGTATATGTATATTTGTATTTGTATTTATATTTATATTGTATTTATATTTATATTTATAGTTATAGTTATAGTTATAGTTATTTATATTTATATTTATAATTATATTTATATTTAATGTATGTGGACACATGGATGTTGGAGGCAGCTCCTGCCTTGGATATGTAGATAACTTCACGGACGGATAGGTAGTCACCATAAAAACAAAGCAACAGCAAGTACCAGCCATCAGCTGGTCAGTCACCCCCATGGGTGTCTTTTGAGTCATCCACGTTTCATCAGCATCAGATGTAGACTAAATTTCCTAAATGCTCACATGGAAGAACCCCATATCTGTGTTTGCTTCTTTACACTCTATCTAGCAATACATACATGGGATTGAGTAGGGATACGACACTACACCTGGGCGTAAAACTGCACACCAATGCTGAAAGATCCCCTCAAGTGCCCTTGCACAACTTGGAGGACATACAAAATGGTTTGATATTGGTCAGGGAATAATCTAGAGCCACTCAGAACCATGGCACAAGTGGACGCAAGCAACCAGTGTTGCAACAGGGCAGGGCATGGTACAACAGGCAGGGCTCCTCCACGTCTGGCAGGTCCACGCGGCCCCTGCAGAGCCCTGGGGCTGGCACAACTGCCTCTTGACACCTCTGCACCTCCTTGTTCTTCACGGGGCACAGAAAGATGACAAGACAATGCTTGAAACCCCTAAGCACATAAAGATGCCGTCAGCCTGGTTTCTTAGGCAACATTACCAGAACCAGTTTTCTGACTGCATCTGGATGTCAATAAGCTTTGAGTACTCATAGCATGCGGAAATTGTTGGGATTTTCTGTCTGATACAAATATCTGATTGATATATGATACACAGATCCAGTTAGGAATCTGTACCTAACCTGAGGACATTTGTAGCACCTGAGACTTATCTCCTTGCAAGGATTAAGGCTTCTTAAATTGCACAATTGATACCGTTCTGTCCTTATCTTCTGATACAAAAATAAAACAAATTTGACTAGAATGTCATGATCAGACAAAACCAACATTAATGCAAAAAAATCACACCAAGACAAAATAATAACTGTACAGCAGCTAAGAGCCTGCTGCAAAAATCCAGCAGCAAGCACAAGAGAGCCCAGTGTGCCTTCTGCTCTATCTTCTTCCAATTACAAGCCTGATGCCATTACTACGCGCTTAACTGGAAATTTCTCATAAAGTTGAATTTGCAATTCTTACTCCTTAAATAAAAAACTTAGATCACTAGACCCGGTGAAGCCAATAGAACTACTCAGCCAAGCCAAAGGCTAAAATAAAAACCAAATCACTTTACAAGTACCAGGTAGAGGCAAAATCTCTTTCCTGGGACGTTTCTCTACTGACCTCTTTCAGCAGCAATGTGATCCACAGCCGTGTAACCTCTAGAGTCGTGCAAGGCAGATTTCAGTTTACCTTTCCAAGACCTCTGCCAGTCTGGCTGATTTGCTTGCTGAGCTCTGTAATTTGCCAAGAGCCAATGTGGTATTGTCATTGTTTCCACTGGACATGATGAATGGAGCAGGGGCAGCTCTGTGCCATCTGTGCCTTCTCTGTGTCATCACCACGTCAATTCAGACAAGTCATTCTCCACTACAAACTTCTGGAACATTAAGACAACTGATACTTAACCGGGCAGACAAATCTCATTATTATTATTACTAATGAAACTGAACAAAACAGACATAGCTTTAACCTATGTTTAATGATGAAATGTCAGTCTCTGAACAGGAAATTATGAAATGATTTCGCACAAAAGTTAAAAGTTATTGCTTATTTTCTTGTAATTTTTCAGTGCTTCCAGAAGCACGAGATTTATGCAGGCCCAGATGAGAACTTGTAATGCTACTCAGTTGGGAAGAAAAAAAAGTAGCATTGCAAAATACCCCATTTTTTAATCTAACAAGTGGCTCTGTTTTGCAATTCTTACTCATTCAATGAAGCACTTCATTGAATTAGACCCAGTGAGGTCAATAGCCCTATGCACGCAAGTGGTAGTTATGCTTCAAAACCTTTTTATTAGCATTACTAAACTTAGTGACATGATACAGTAGATTATTTGCCTTCCCCATTGCCAGGGAACAAATCACTTCAAGACATGCCACAGAATGAGATTTTTGTGTTAAATGTGACTCTATACATGAGCTCTCCAGAGACTTATTTTCTCTTGTCGCTGCCTATAGTTTTGTTATCCAGCATTTCAGTTTTATTCATCCTATCTCTTAGGGAAGTACAGGTTGAGAGAGAAAAAAACCCAAACAAAACTCCAAAACCTGTGTTTGCTGGTTATGGTAAAGACGTGGTAGCTGTGTTGCCTTATAAAAACTTAATATTTTTCATTCAGTTGCCTCATGATACTTTACTATGGTTGACATTAGTTATTTTTACCCTACACTGTCAAACAGATGGAAGAAACCAAAATATTGTTCTCTTTATCTACTTACTGTAAACTTACAAAAGCTTTGTCAGATCAATTTTTTTTTTTTTATTTTCACTTGTGCAGAATTTCTTTTGACTGTTGAGAGTTTTGCTCTCCCTATGGCTTGGCACAAATAGTTGCAATTCTGTTTTAAGCAGACTCAACTGCAATTCTTTCTCGATCTCATGCTTCACTGAAGTCAATGGAGCTCTGAAGAGGCAACAAGTGTCAGATGGGAGACTGAAAGGGGGAATGAAAATTGAGAAATTCATTCTAGAAATTGTTGCCAAATGCAGGAAGGGCAACATTACAAAATTATCCAGAGACTTTTTAAATTCATGAGTTCTGAGACAGGTGTTTTTCGAAGTTGGCTTAAGACTTGTATTTATATTTATCATTTTGACAACAAAATAAAATTATTCTTTACTTGAAGTTATTTGTATTAAAGGTCCAGTGCAGAAGTCTGAAACACCCTGCATTTGTTACAGAAGCTTTAGGAACACAGTCTGGTATTCCAGAAACAGCGCTGTGTTTCAGGAGCTACAACTCCAAGAGTTTAGTTCACAGCTGGTGCATATACCAGAGAATAAAATCAATTGAAGGTTTCCCAGAGCAGCAGGTCCTATTCAACACAATTTCAGTCATAAAAGATTTTCATTAAACCCCCTCAAATTTGGGATTGGAGTCTTTTAACTCTCCTGCCAAGACACCAGAAAACGAAAGCTTTTTCCTGTGATATCTGTTTTTATATTCCATGTAATGTCTAACTTTAATATTATGCACAGTAAGCTTGTCAGACCTTAGTAAAGATTTGTAATCAAATGTCACTGTTTTCCAGTCTCCACAGTTTTCTTCTGAGACAAATTCCTATTTAAACAAAGCATATTTCATATCACTGGAGAAGAGTTGGGCAAGTCAGGCCTTAGAGTACTTTTAGACAGGTGTCATTCCACCATCCAGCTGTTCATCCTTTAGCTGGGGAGGAAACTATTGCAGCTACATTTAGCAGCCCATTGCTTGCAGGGGATTATAAAGCAACCTTTCCTACACAGGCTAGAGGTCCTGTGCTGCTTTTTTAATGCTGCTAAAATTCCAAGCCATTAAGTGATCAGCAACAACTTGCTTTGAGAGTAGTGCATGTCCTTCAGCTCCAGCACTCTCACTGCAGCTAACAGACATCTGAAACAGTGTCTCACCCGGAGTAGCTCCTCTCCTCACCTGCTATGCAATGTGCTGGCAAACAGCAGCTGATGTCATAGAGTTACTGCATCATTACAGTTTCTTTGCATAAGGTTTCCTTCTCTTCCTTTTATCTGCTAAAAATGGAACAGACGTGACTCACGACTCGTTACTGAGATAGGCAAAAACTAAATACTCAGCAGTAAAGGCTCTGCTAAGGTTTCCACTGCCTGAGCTGGTTCCCTGCTTGTGCTCATCCAAGGGATAGACATATTCCTGGTACCACCTCAGCCCCTTGGACCATGCCACAACCCTGGGGGGCCTGGCTGGATCCCCCACCCTCAGTGCCATTCATTCATCGTGGCAAAAGCAGTGCTGGTGGAAGGTCTTCACCCGGTTGATGTTCCAGAGCTTCAGCTCACGCCCTTTGCCGTGGGGCCTGGCTGTTGTACTCC
The DNA here is from genome assembly GCA_013397755.1 of Cnemophilus loriae. Lineage (NCBI taxonomy): Eukaryota > Metazoa > Chordata > Aves > Passeriformes > Corvidae > Cnemophilus > Cnemophilus loriae. The sequence goes on from VZTF01001919.1 coordinate 774,222, forward strand.
TGCCAGCCTCTGCAGGACAGATGAATATCACCCCAGCAGAGTGGGGGAAGGTTTAATAGACTGTTTTCATTGAAAACGGGTGTAGAGAGGAAAGGAGTAGAGCAAGGTTTGAGAACTGCCAGGAGAAATTCTCGAGATCGAGGTTTACTATTGTACTTCTGTGAAGGAAAAAGCCCTTACTCCTCCCTTCCTTCCCACAGCAACTGCTGTGCTTCCAACTGCAACCTTTGCCAGTCCCAGCAGCCAATTTAGCTCCTAAGATTTCTGGTCCTGGTAATGGAGACAGCTGAGCCATGGCCCTTTGCCTGCTCTAGCTGTCCTGGATGACTGCCTCTTTTGTCTGACGTGTAAGGCAGTGGTGGAACAGATCTGGCAGAAGCACTTGGTCATGGGGGCCAGTTTCTACAGCCCTGGGAGCCAAATGACATCAACACGTGAGCACAGGATGTGCTACTCCTTGTCATGGAAGAATTTCAGAATTATTATATTGTTTCTAGCCTTTTAAAACAGTGTGACAATTACGTCTTTATCACTAGATTTCTGAGGCCAGGAGACACTGGCAATCATTTGATTAAAGATTAGAATAATTAAATTCAAGATTAGTACAGTTTTAGTCAGACAGTAGAGCACTCTCCTAGACCAAAGCCTGGTGCTCTGTTAGTGATCTGATTTTGACTAAAGGATCTCTCAGGAAAATTCTCAGATGTAACTAGAGTTGCTCAACAGGGGAAAATGTAATACCTTTGCAACATGTTCAGAATTACCCAGGACCAGTTTTGATGTTTAAGACAAAGGAACAAACACACACACACACACACACACACACACACACACACACACACACACACATATACATGCACACACAAAAACATCAGTTCTGTATAAAAAAAAAAATCTAGAGAGGAAACCAAAAAATCCTGTGATCACTCTGCAGTGAGTCATGGCCTTCTCCTGAAGGAGACACACGTGCCTCTACAGGGCTTTGCTGACTTCAGGCACTCTGTCCAGATTAAGATTTATACCTGGGTCTACTTAGGCCTAGTTTATACTTGTTTATATTCCCCTAGCTTAATTCACTATCTTACTGAAACTTGATAAGAAACTTAGATATCCACCCTGACACCACGCACAGGAAGTCTCAGACCAAACTCACCTTCCACATGATGCTTAAGGAAATACTTTAATTAACTTCAGGAAGCAGTGTAATTAAAGATATATCTCAGATTTCATATAGTATAGAACAGCAAGAAAGTCATCCACACACTTGCTCCTTCCCACATAAGCTTCATTAGAGCTGTCAGTGGACTCTACAAGAATTCAAACCACTGTTCACTATCATGACCTTTTGATAACATAGAACACTTTTAACTCGAGTCTTTTTAACAAACTCCCAGAACACCAAAGCTTTTCCTGCAGACATCCCTGCCTTCCTACTGTTCATACTTTGGACATTTCCAATCAAATCAATGCAGCTGTTCACAGTGTAAAGCTAAGGCTGAAAGTAATTGTTTATAAAATACACCAAAATTCCTGACCCTTCTTATAACATTCCTCAGATCATGATTATTAAATGTGGTTACAGTTTGGATTTTAAGGAGTTTTCTTTCCAGGGTTGTCATGGCTTTCCTAAGACCTCACGTTGTACCTCTGTTGCTCAGCATCAGTAAAATACAAGTTATTTTGCAGTCTCCTAAAGGTAGGAGACAGGTAATTACTAGTGCATGAACACCAGTAAAAAGCAAAGACTTTTGGGTTAACAGTAGCTGATGTGGCAACAAAAATCAGGATACTGCCTTGCTTAGTCTCTATTCAGACCTCTCAGCATATATGATAATGTTTGATCTGTATTTTATCAGATACTGCTGTGTCCCAAATCACTCATCAGGGCTATGAAGGCTTTCTAGTCAGTTCAAAGCTGGTTCTTTTAACATGTATTCACTGGACTCACATTTGAACTAAATACTGGAAGAAAATTCTCTTCCCATACTCAGCATTCCAAGTGGCCCAGTTTTATCAATAGTCTAACAGCATCTAATGTTTTTTCATGTAGCCCCAGCTCCTGGGGCAATGGGACTTTGTGAGATTAGCTTTTTTTCCACTTCTTTTTTTTTTTTTTTTTCTTTTAAAATGACAGTAGAGGAACACTTCAGTTCAGTGCTTTTTCTATTTTCATATGGTCCTCTACAGGCACAAAGACAAAACCATGGTATCTGAATGAAAGCTGAGATGATAAATAGCTGTGGGAACTAAGATTCAAGATAAACAACCAGTATAAGTGAGACCCATGTTGAACCTGAAGCCTTGGTAATTCTGGCTGTGCAGCATTTTGTAATTTTTATTATCCTCTGAGACTGAGTTTCAGTGTTTCTTCCAATAAAATGAAGTTAATAAACTGCATTTTTAATTTTCAACTGACCTTCTACACTTGAATTTTTTTTTCAGGGCTTAGTTACAGATAAGAAGCGGTTCACATTATTGTTTCTGCTGCCCAGGGAATGAATAATCATATTTCATAGATTTTTTTCCTATGTTTCAATATTTCTTTTGGGTCAAACCCAAAATTGTTTAGCAAGTTTTCCCTAAACACTTAAACCCATTCTAATTGCTTTTTTTTTGTTTTACCTTTTCAATTTGTCTCTAAAGGGCGAAGATCCCATAACTGATAAACCATTTTCATAGTGAGAGACAGAAGTTCAAATTAATTCTCTGCCAGATTTGTAACAGAGATTCTCAGCCTCTTTCTGCACCAGGGGCTTAAACCACCAAATTCACTGCTTACTTTCACTCTCTCACCCTATAGCCAAATAAAATTTTATTCACTTTCCTTTAGGGAAAATTTTTGAGTGAAACAGATGTAGAAGGGTACAAAAATAAGTACTAGTTTGGGAAAATAGATTCAGAACTTCCTGAATCTTTTTTTTACCTCAGAGCTTTCCAATTTTTAGCAGTTCATAGCATGGACATTTTTTTTTTTCTCTTTAAATAAATATATTTTAAAATTACCTATAAATCCACAGAATGTGGCCTCCAAACCTTCATGTTCTTTAGCTGAAGAGTATTTAGATATTTTTTCAAAGTGCACTTCACTGTGATCCATTAATACTGGGCTCAAACCACTGAAATAAAACATTGCAAGGTGTAGGCTCTTTGCTGTAGCTGTCCTGGGGCTCACTCTTGGCACCTTGAGCTTCATAACCAGCAGGATTAATGTCAAACAGAGCTCAGTGAGGCACGAGCACTACCCAAAACCTGGAGGAGCACTGGGTATAGCTATTCCACCCATTCCAGTCCTTTGTCAACCGCTGAGTTAGACCTCCAAAGTTAGAACAAACATTAAGTGGGGCTTTTCCTGGGACACTGCACGGAGTCAAGACATTTGCCTAAGCATATATTTTGTGTTCATTAGCTTCTCGCTGTTCCCAAGAACCTTCCTGCCTGGTAAGATGTTGTAGATGTGAAGGGTCGTTTTCATGATTAGCAGAAACGTGCTATGTAAAACTGGAGGAATAAAGGACCTTAAAGCTGCTCGGATGAATGAACTTGTACTGACCTCCGATGGCTGGGAATGTGCATGAAACACGGTCCTGCAATTATTTGTGCTTCCTTAGGAGCTCCAGTGCTCTAATTAAAGTAATGGTGACATGACAAGAAGGAAGCATTTTTTGAGGTGGAAACCAAATGATTTATAAGGGAGTCCTGGGATTATTTTTGCATCATCATTCACTTTTGAAAGCATGGTGAATATGTATTACCAAGCATTTGCGAAAAAAAAAAAAGTTATTTTCAGTGGGAAGTTGCTTTTTCTGTCTCTCAGCTGTTTGGGAATTTCACAAGAAAGTTTTCCTAAAACAATTGTCCACTTTATTTCTTCTTTACAAATTATTTCATAAGGCAGAAAACAAAAACACATGAGCATGAAAAAACCTACTGTCACAATTTCCATGGCTGCTGAGTTCCCAATACACTGGAGAAGATCCAGTTGCTAGGGCTGCTGAGTCAGGAGAAACACTTGTACTTAAATCACTGTCAGTGTGGTAGAAACTACCTCGTGATCCTTGGAATGGGCCCACCTGGGCCACCAAAAAGGGTAGGGGACAAGGGAGAAGCAGACTTCATTCTGACAAGATTTTTCCCTTGTGTTTGTCCCTGAGGCAAACTCTGAGAATTTCTAGAGCTTCACCCTTTTCCTCTCCTTTTAAGGAGTCTTATGAGCAGCAACTTTCAAGAGTGAGACTATGTGCTAGAAAGTATCTAAAATAACCCAGTATCTTTAAGAGTACAGTAAGGAAATTCTGGGTGCAGTGGGAATGAAGAAAATAATTCTTTTTTACATTGATAGACAGACTTTTTTTTCCTTTCTACAGTGAAATGAAGAAATTGAGTGGCACAGGAACAGGGTCAAAATCCTCACCTATTAATTCAGAGAAGAGAAACAATTAAATAAGAATCATGGGAAATGGAGTTTGTCTATTTAGGTGCAGGAAACCAGGAAATCTCAGGCTGCCACTCTGAGGTGGAAGGATAAATTGTGCAGAGATACCAAATACTGGTCCCAAGTTAATCACATCTGCTTCAGTGGAGAGCAGGTGACAGTGACACAGGAAGCTCACAGCTGGATAAGCACTTTAAAAGTGACTAAATCTGGGCAGGTACATCTGGGAAGGAGAACAGCAGAATGCCAGATGAGTGAATCAAATTGAAATATGCAAGTGAGAAACAACCAGGAAATGAAGAAATATTGCTTGACTATGGGAGGAGATTAATTACTTCCAAGACAGAAATTCTACTATCAGCATTGGGACCTCCATACAAGCATAAGTTAGAAATTCTGCAGCTAAAACAATACAATCATTGCTCAGGATGCTGTGTTTAGCTGGGGTAATTAGCACACACGAGGTTGTAGGGGCTTTTTTTAAACAAAACAAACAAAAAAAGAGCAGCAATGTCAGAATACTTCAGTTGCACTGTGAGATATGTCAGCCTTAGGCAGATGCAGAGCACTGATCTTATAAACTGAAGTGTCTTGCTTTCACTGCGCTTTACCACAGGAAAACAAAGGTGTATTAGTTAGCCTGAGGTAAAAGAAAGGAAGAAAGAAAAAAAAAAAAAGCTGCTTCAGCCCTAGTGACAAGTAGTCAGTATAATTTATTGTAAGATAAGCAGAAAGGCTGTGCCTAGATAGGAATACAGCACTGGCCTCACAGACCTAGCCAGAGGCAAGCACCTGAAGTGTCAGCTTCCCCTTCTGTATTTGTAGTGACATAATCCACACTTGTTAGCTCGCTCTAACAAGCTCATCTGTCTTGAGCAACGAAGATAAAATCTTCTTATCTTAGTTTTGGGGTCAAAGGCAGAGCTTGGAGAAGGTTATTAACAGAATCAAACATATTCAGAATTCCTGGGAAACCATTCCATTCTATTAAAGAAATTGGTTTGGTTTTGTTCCCAAATTTCTAAGGATTTTTCTTTAGCTTTCAGTAAACATAAAGCACCCATCGCCATATCTGTCAAAGCTGTTTTACCTTTCCCTTGCTTTCAACACAAACCAATATATCAATTCCCATACCCCACTCCAGATTGCTCTGAGAATGAAGTTATTTACGCAGGATAAAAGTTGTACCTTCCTCTGGCATTAAGCATCCGTCTTTCTTTCCCAGAAGATTCTGGAAGTGAATACCCCCAGAGAGCAGCAGTCAGCAATTTCAAAACCAGGTCATTTAAATTAAAGGGAAAACCCCAGACTTTATAGATTAAAATGGAGGCAAAGTAATGAAATTCATATTAAATATAATGAAATCAGAACCAGTCTAGACCTTTTTTTGTCACAATTTGCTGATGAAGCAGAGTAAAACTGTACCTAGCAGAAAGGCCAGCTTCTCAAATCCAGCATACAATCTGTCAGGCATCTCCCCTGAAACTGTATAACCTTTTCCTTCCATCCTTTCAGGGGCCTTGTGCTCAGGTAAGAGGACTCTATTAGCAAGTGGGATGTGAGGAATATTCCTGTTCTAATAGTTGCATACCCAGAGACTGGAATGCCTTTCCAACTGAATTGTCCATTGAATTTGGACTGAGACAACAAGATTTACCTCCTGTACATACTGAGAACATTTTTGTGCATTAAGGGTATATTGTCACATCAAAGAATAACTTTAAATCTCTGCTAGGGACTGGAGAATTCACAATTAATAAATTTTCCCTATCCAACTTCAAACTCTCAGAGAGTTCCAACCTGAGTGGCAGCATTCAGCTCACAGTAAGATCTGCAGGGATGTTGACAAGCTGGCCTGCCTCAGCTGGTGCCCTTATCCTTCCAGCTCTATCAGTTCAGCACTAGCTGAACCTCATTTAAAACAGAATATTGATCTCCTGAGGAAAACGTGGGATAAATGCATCACAACTAGAAGCTGTCACAATCTAAGCCAAATTATTGAAGAGGGAAGTGAGGGGTGGGAAAGAGAACAGGAATCCACAATATGGGACACGATCATCACACAGAATGAAGTGGTCAAATCCTCAGTGTTTGCGAACAATTTCCATATCTCCACCAAAACAATCACAGGTGTCAAATATCCACAAAGGATGTGTGCCACAAAATACAGCAAACAGATCATTAGCGCAGTTCAACCAGGACAGCCTTCTGCTCCATTATTTAGCATAATCAGTTATCTGGGTACCTTTCTTATGGTTCATACACCCTTGCTCCTCGGCCTTTATCTTTTACAGCAAGTGGTTGTTTTCCTTTCTTGTGATTTCACTGATCTACAAAAGCATATGTGAAGAACTTAGACAAAAAACCCCAAAATTAATTTACACCCATTTAAAATTACATTAGAATTAACAAGTGACCTTTTATTTCACTCTAATTTTTTATTGAAGTTCTATCTATCCATGCTCAGAAATGTATAGGGTGTTATTTTCAACAGTGGCTCAATTTTTTTCTAGCTTTAAGTGTAATTGGCTTCAGCAGGGACAAAAAAATAAAAAAGTAAGCCAGAGACCTCTAGAAAATTGCAGTTTGTGCCAGATAAGAGCACTGATAAAATTTCCGTTGAAATTGCTGTGATTTGGAGCTTAATCCTGAGTACCAGCACGCAGCTGTATTGGCTAGTGACAGAGAGGCTCACAAAATCCCTGCCCAAACACACAGCACCAGAGTACCACATCAAGAGCTCTCCTTTGTGTTAGTGTCACTTGAAAGAGAGATAACCTGCTCAATCACTACACTGTGGTAAGAGGGAGAGACAGTATATCCACTATTTTGTCCCTATCTAATAAAAAAATCTGGAGACAGACAGCAGAGTGAAATTACCTATTTTTTTATTGGGAATTGAACCTATCTAAATGATCTCAGATCCAGGAAAGGTACAAGATCAGTTCAAAATAGAAGCCTGGGAGAGTATCTCAGAAAGATGATGTGCTGGTCAGCCCCTCAGCACGAATGGCAATGATATGTGACTGGTCTCGTTTATCAAATCATAAATCTGTGTCAGGAGAGCTGGGACAAGCAAAGACCCAATTATTGACTGTTTCATTTAATGATCTGTATGATGGAAAAGGTTTTTAATAAAAGCCAATAGCCTACAAAACATAAAGATCCAAGACATCTAATTCAAACTTCACCCTAACCCCACGTATTTAAAGATAAATGATTATCTTCACTCGTATGTTCTTTACAATGTAGACCTGAAGGTGTCACACAAGCCCAGGGACAAGCAGGCCTCCTGTACTACACTGCCATACATTTAGAGATCAGCTGTGCATTTGCTCTCTCCAAGCAGTGCCTCAGTGCTGGATCCATCACCTCTGATAGCACCTGGCCACGTAGTCCTGCAGCACAGAATTGCTACTTGGGAAAAGATGCAGAAATCCTCTGTCCAACCACTAACAGAGCCCTGCCTGTGTCCCAGATGTCTGCAGCGCTCCCAGGACCCATTTTCACAGGCATACATTTCCTTCTTAGTGGGCTGCTGCTCAGCCTGAATTTAAACTGCCCACAAACACCATCTGCCCTCGCAGTGAGCACTGCGCTCGTTCCTGCCCTGGGACTGGGAACCAAACAGGTTTCTGCACAAGCCAACAGATGGCTGTCTTGCATTTCTTTCCATTAAGAACCACATTTGCTACAGAGAAACAACTGTCACTGTTCTCTGGAATCGATTTCCCGTCAGGATTCTACACGATTTTGCAAAAAGAAGGAATAAGAAAGTCTCTAAACCATTCTACCTTGCATATGGAGAAAATTTTAACTATGACTTGAGTGCTGCACTGTTTAAATATATGACTGCTGTACTAAATATTCATTTTTTCTTATTAGACCTCATCAATTACTATGCCAGATTTTTTTTTTTCAAATTTTATTTAATCCTTTTCAGTCTATCTCCATTCAGCAGAATTAAAACAATAAATGCACATGGATACAATCATCACCCAGCATAGCTGGGGAAGAGTACCTGATCAATACTACCTAGGAAATCAGAAAAATGACCCAGTAGTTCTGCCTGGCCTTCAGAATCTCTAAGTCAGCAGTTATTTATAAAGCCTAGGCAGACTTGGCTGAATACGACAAAAAATAGTGAATAATTCTGTCTTAAGCACTGTCAGCTCTTTCAGTTATTATTTGTGGCTTATTATTAACAACTGCATATGCGTATCTGCATGACAAATGTTTTTTTGCCCCGAAGATGTTTATGAATCCTAAATACTTCACAAATAGTCAGTGAATAATTATTCATGTTGAAAAGTAATATTGCAAGCCATTATGGGTTAGATCTTTTCGGTGATTTTCTCATTTTAAGACTAAATTATCTAATCATAGCCTAGAAACAGAAGACTTGAGTAAGCAGACAAATCAGATGCCTGAAAAACTTACCAGATTCTGAAAGAACTGGTAGCAGGGGATTCATTAATAGCCTTTGTAACAATTACTTTTTTTCTTACGTGGAAAAAATTAGAATTTTTCAGAAATTAACACATTCCTAGAAAACCTGATCAGTTCAGGAACAGAAGAAAATTAAAAAAAAAAAAAAAATTAGTTCAGTAGTTCATCAAGAATAACTTTGAACACTTCTAGTCTATAATGGACCTAAAGATTTACAAGAAATCACCATTTTCAGAATGAAATTCCTGATCTACATAGAAAAATAGTTTCAAATTCACTATTCTAGGATGAAATCTAGAATCCTGATAAAAATGTTTATGGCTCAGCCATTAAGAGAACAGAAATGCTATCATACAACGAACACATCAAATAAATTATTAACTCCTCTGAACAGATGTTCAAGGGAATTTATAGCTCAAAATTGCCCAGGTAATCATTCTAAACAAATACACTTGGCAAAACACCACTGCTAATGTCGAAAGAGAAAGGACAAGTTAAACTTTTCAAATACAATTTCTGCTGTTCCTTACTTCCCTTAACACACTATTTCTCGGTATGCAGCTGCTGGGCTTACAAAACTGGGCTACCAGAGGAAAGAGAACAATGATGGCTAAATAAAAGGTTTATTTTCTGTCTTAACAGGAAAAAAAAATCTACAGTTACTTACTCTGGGGAGAGTTGACATGGTATCAAATCCTCGTCTTGCCTTTTCCCTCTGTCTTGCGAAGGGTTCTTTTTTGACATGGTAGAGGTCAAACATGAACATGAGGCCAGAATCAGAGGAAGAGACAGATGATGATTTTGTAGAATGTCTTTGTGTGGAGTCTCACCAGTGTCCAGACTCCCAAAGGTGCCAAAGATTGTGAGGATGATGATCAGTACATTCACATGCTGGTGAACAAGAACAGGCAGAACACCAGCGATGCGACGCCGATTACAGTCACGATATTCCTTGGGTCTTTTTTGGTTCCATCCACCCCGACACTTCATCCTGCAACAATGCTTGGACACAGGAGAGTGGATAAGGAACTCACATTTCTTCTGCAAATGGACACAATCTTGTCTTTACTGTGGTGTATTTTTGGAAAGCATATACTGCACAGCAGGTTTGTAATCAGCAGTAATCAATGGGCAAGTATTTTTGTGTAGCATTAAAAGGAAAACAATGACCAGGGTTTTTTTTCTGGAAAAATATGTAGCCCACATTTATATGACAGCAGAATGTATTAAAGAGCAGTATATCTGTGAAGTGAACAACCGCAGGTAAATTGTTCCTGGCCTAGCAGTTGACAGCTTGCAGCCCAAGGGAAAGTTTTATGGTTTACACAGTGGGGACTCACCAAGCAAACACCAACACCATTTCTGCTGAGAACCGATTTCCTCTCAGACTCTCAGCAACTCTTAAAATCCATGGTCTCATTATCTTGCATACAGCAGATAGATTATTTTGCGTACAATGTCCTCTTTCTTGTAGGACGTTATTTATTTAAACAGAAGGGAGTTTTCCATAGCCAGCGTGCTGGGAATTGTCCAGATTGCTGGGTTCTGCTGAAGCTGCACAACGTCTTCACGGACACTCATCTCCATGTGTGGCTGATAGAGAGACTGACAGTGCCTCCTCAGAAGGTGAGTTATCCCCCACAGAGGAACAACCACAGCCAGGTCTCCTTAACATTCTCCAAGGTTCCCTTGGCATCTAGATGAAACTTAAAATCCCTAGCAGCCAAAAATAACTTGTGGCAGTAGAGAAGAGTAACATCCTGCAAGTCTTGCCTGTAAGCGTATTGGAGAGGGCACTGTGGGATATTACCAAGACCCCTATCAATATCAGTACCTTTTCATTCCAGTCTTGGTGGACATTATCCACAGCTTCTGCTGAGCAGGCTGCATTTCATATTTACAGCTAATGCATTCATAGTGGAGCTATCAAACCTCCTCTTGTTACTTTAATTTGCTTTCACATCACTTTAACTAAGACTGGCGATTCTTCCATAGAGTCTCCATCCCTTCTTTTACCAAATTCCCTTCTGCTTCAGAAGATTGTAACTTTTTATGTTTCTGAGTGGAAGCTAGTGAGACCTTCTGGCCTGCAAGTGAGCAGACTAGCACTGCATTTCCAGATATGGACAGAAAAACTCATCTTATGGCAACGTCTTTAACACAGTGCTCCTCACACCCAGAGCTCTTGAGTTTCTGCAGTCACTCACAGCCCTGCCCGGGAATTAGCTTTCCTATTAGGAAATTTTTCACGGTTTCTGATGTAAGAGATGCACAGACTGCGTTCCTTGACCTCCTCATCACGATTTAGCTGCATTGGCAGCCCAATGTCACTGGAGCTGACTTAAAAGCCACAAAAGAGGCAACTGTGCTTTGACTTCATGTCTGCACACTTATCCCTCTGCTCGTTTTAGGAGTGTTGATAAGATTAGGTTGCTGCGAATAGATTTTTCTCTTCGTATACTCATGCTTGGCTATTTCAGATTAACTGGCAAACCACAGGAATCCCATTCCTAGATAAAAAATGGTCTTGGAAGGTTCTCGTGGTGCCCACAATTCAGTAGGTCTTCAGCAATACCTAAATGGATGCAGACTGCACAGATTATGACAGAAATTGTGTAGCAAGGGGTCTGTGTGAAAGAGATAATAACAGTTGTCACAGGAAAGAGGTAATTTAGAGGTGCAGGAAGATCACACAGATCTACACCCAGTTAGGTTAATCTCATAAAACACTTATCCTTCCTTAAACAGGGGAGCCATTCTGGATCCCTGATTTCATACTCTTCAGGAGAGGAAAGTATTTATCCTGGAGGAACCACTTACAGAAGTAACAACACAGCTGCAGAAAACATCCTGTTTTTCTAAATGGAGTATGTTCATAAAAATATTTTTAAGCAATTCATACTTCGTGGAATGATACTGATATTAAAAAAAGCCAAACCTTTCATACACTTAAAAAAAGGAAGTGAGAAAAACGTATGGAAGGAAAAAAAATCCCACACATGACAGAAAAAAATGCAGTATTATCTTGAGGTTGGAGACAATAATCATAATTTCCTTCTTCTTTTTCATTAATATTTGTCTACTTTTACTATAATGTGCTTACTAATAGCATGTCTTTAAAAATGATTATGAATACTTGTCTCCACCCAGCCACTTACTGGAAAAGTTTATGAATGAACATTCTCAGTTTCCTGACTGAGACAGCAAACTGACAAGGAAGCACACTTAAATCTAACACGTGCTGGTGCATATTCAGCCTAAGAATGGTAAGAGTCAAAATTATCCCCACAGAAGTAAAACAAAAATGTTTCCAGAAGATAGAAGTTCCATGGTCCCCATCATAATCAGCACTCTTTAATCCCTTTTAGAAGAGATCTGATTAAAATTAAATCCAGAGATATCCCCAGCTAGAAACTGAGACACACTGCTGGAGAAGATTACTCACTCAATCGATATAAAATCAGCAGTTTCTTGTCTTGTTATGGTTGACTGTGTACTCTGCTTAATCTAAATTCAGTGATAAAGTACGTATCGACTACAATGGAGCAGAGCTGACCAGGCATTGGCACTGCCCGTTAGGAAATACCACTCATATGTAATAAAACAACAAAGAATTAGGACAAAGAAGGTCTAGATTCCTTTCATAGCTCTTTCCTAAAGTTCCTGTGTGAGTGAAAAAACCCAAAAGGCATGCCATCTCTCTGTATCAGAGCTGTCAGATCAAAACCAGGGCAAAGAAACTTTGCATTCCTTCACTTCTTGTCTTAGTCTAAAGGGGTAAAGAAGATTTCTCTCCATCTCTTACTATCCTGAACACTGTATTTGTAGAAACGTAGAATCATAGAATGGTTTAGGTTGGAAGAAACCTTAAAGGTCATCTAGTTCCAATCCCCTGCTGTGGGCAGGGACACTTTTCCAGTAGACCAGGTGGCTCAGAGCTCCATCCAACCTAGCCTTGAACAGTGAAAACCTGTTCCAGTGTCTCAACACCCTTACAGTAAAGAATGTCTTCTGTATATCTAGCCTATATCTCCCCTTTCAGTTTGAACCCATTACTCCTTGTCCCATCACTCAGTTCCTGTGGAGTCCCTCTCTGGCTTATTTGTAGACTCCCTTCAGTTACTCAAAGGCTGCTCTGAGGGCTCCACACAACTTTCTCTTCTCCAGGTTGAACAGCCCCAACTTTCTCAGCCTGTCCATAGCAATGGAGTGCTCTTGTGTGCACTGAACCCCACGGGCACAAGCCTAAAACTGCTGAGACTGAATACCAAGCAAAGGGTTGTTTGAGCTCCTGGGAACAGGGCAGCTGTGGGACATGTTGCTCTGGGAGTCACCTCATCCTGTCCATTTGCACAGATACCCCCAATTTAAACACCTATGAAGCAGAAGCAGCTGAGCTCTGACAGCAGAGAACTTTGAACAGGCTGCTGTAGTTTCCCAAGAAACCAGCTCCGGTATCTCTGCTCTGTGCTGTGGCACCGATGTTTCCTGTGTTACAGGCAGGACATCGCTCATCTCTCTCTCCCCAAGTACAAATGTCTTACAAGTCAATTCTGTGGTTACTGCAAGCTGACAAAAGGAGGTTTATGTACTGTGCAACAACACCACTGCCACTCACTCGAACAGAAGATCCTTCAAGGGCAGCCTGCTCCTGTGTGACACAACTACTGCTTTGCCAAACAGAGCAGATGACTTGCAGTGGTAATGCTGTTTTTTGCTTTGAGTCCCTCAGCTAGACTGTTAACTTCTCTCTTGTGGCAGATGTGCAGATTAATCGCTATCTCAGCCTGCAGTGGTCCAGCTAATTTAAACACAGATGCACTGTGGAGAGTACAGAGCCTGGAGGAAGAGGGAGGGGAAAGCTGGTGCGCTTTGAAGGAAGCACAGCCTGCTAATATCTACAAAAACTGAGCAAGAAACAGATAAAACTAAATTAGCGATCTATTAAAAATAAATTAATGACATCTGCAAATGAAACTAAATCTAAAATAATCACTCTAATAGCAGGGTCTCTGGTGAGCATTAGTGCTTAATTTTTTCTTGTATTTGATGAAGGCATCTATTAATTAAAAATATTTATACAAGGTAGAGGCTTGACAGGAATACTCTGTGCAGCTGTTCTTAAGGGAGCTGCTTCTGTTAATCAGCTATTTTAGAAGAAAATGCCTCTAGTCTATGCAAGGAAGGCAAGATTGTACTTCAGTAAATCATATTTAAGGCCTGTGATTTCTAAATATTCTCTGCAGCTAGAATTGGATAAAGTAGGCTGCTTTCTACAGATGATATAATACACTTTCCTTTCCATTGTTTAGTTAGCTTGTACTGAAAAGAAACCTTCATCTTCTCCTCCTCCTTTTTTACCCCCCTTTTACTGCTAACATTTTATTGAATTGTTGAACACCCAAGAACAAAAGAAGATGATCTGATACGTATGAATGCATTGTACAAATGAGAAGGACAAAGCTAAACACACATTCAATAGCAGGTATGAAAATATTATCAGACATTGAGGCAGGGACAAACCAAGACTGTGTGTCATTAATGAGGCTATTCAAAGTAATTTTGATGAAGTTATGATTCTATTGTCATCCGGAACTGAGAAGGAATCACTTACCATTTGAAAAAAGAATTGTTAATCATTATGCACCTCTCTGGGGCACTAACTCTTTCAGGATTTTCTTCTTTGTCTCCCGTCCCCTCCTTTTTTCTATTCTTTTTTCCCCCTCTCATCTTTTCACTGCTATAAAAACAGAGAGGATTAGAAGTTGTCCCTGACAACGTTTCACTGTAAGGTTGTTAGTTTTGTCTTTCAGCATTTATTAGTTTGAAGTCTGTATGAGGTACCTGTTGGCTGATGAGAATAAATCAACAGGAAGGTCACAAATGGGTTGGTATTGTACTCTTGCCTTTTAAAGCCTGTTGGGAACTCACTGCTTTGACATGCAGGAATAAACGCTGGCAAGAGGGAAAACCAGGCTGTTCAACACTATTTCATTATGTGAATTACATGTGACTTGTGCAGTCTTCTTGAAGAAAAGTTAGGATTAAAGTCCTGTTGCTAATGTTATCGTAATTAACTCAGCCTAGTGAGGGCAGAAGTCTCAGGTCACGACACTGGTTAAGCAACCCACAGTTCAGCTCACCTACCACAGCTATGGTGATGCTGCACGGAGAGAAACGAGCACTGCGAAAGGGCACTCAGAGAAATAAACACAGACGGTGATGTATGGATGCAGCTTTCTGAAAGCTCTGATAAAAAGGCCTGGCTGTGCAGTCCATCATGCTTGCTAAGTCAAGGATGGGTGGCGTAAAAGCAAGTGATGGATGTGTTAAATTGCTAAAAAGTGGATCGGGGGACAGCCTAGGACTTGGACTCAATGGTTTCTTTTGCTTATGCTCCTGCTATGATAAAACACTGTGGCCAGCCAAGTGGGAACAACAGAGTACCCTCAAGCCCCCTCACTCTTTTAATCCAGGGGACAGAGCTGAAGTGAACTCCGGAGTGAAGAACATTTCTTTTAGAGAAAGGAAATAAAATAAAACGCATTTTATTTTAGCACACGACATACATTATGGCTCATGAGAATGTCCAGTTCCCCACGCCCTTTATAAACTACAGCTGGGCTTTACAAGGAGATCTGTTTCTCAGCAACGCTGCCCATTTCTTTAACACTGCAGTACGTCCATTAGACGAGCTCCCGAGGAATGGAACACTCAGTCAATTCCCACTTTGGGATGGGGAGGTAAAGAGATGCAACCCTCCCAAATCTAAAAGCCTTTCTCACCTGGCAGTCAGCTCCACAGACACTCACTGCCCCATCCCAAGAAGGTGCATGAAAGGAGAATTCAGAACTCAGAAGGCCAGAAAGAGGGAGCAAGGGCTGTTGTGCTCCAGTCCCTGCCCTAAGTCTTGCTTATATATTTTAATTAAACATAGCTAAGTATATTGGACTTTTCTCATTTTCTCAAATGCCCAGAAAAAATATTCCTCCTTCCTTTCTTCTGTATGACCCCCATAATCTTCATATTTTTAAAAATTATATTTTTTCTATTATTAAAGATACATGCTATTGATACATTCACAACATTTTGCATCTGTGGCCAGTTATAACTCCTTTTCCTTTCATTAGTGAAGGATACATTTAGACATTTATCTCTGTTTGTTGGGTTTTTTTAATCAGATTGGGTGTTTGATGAAATATTTCTTTTTCTTATACTATTTTTTTCACCCGTGCCTGCAACTGGGAACTCCAGCCAATGCCAAAGTCAAAGCACAGCCAGAACATCTTTTCATGTGCTAAATGAAACCACTAAGAGTTGGAAGTTAAATTCGTTCTTTTCAAAGTTCATGACAAAGCTTCTACCAGTTTCAGTGAATATAACAGTTTTCCAGGTTATTTCAATACATGAAGAGACAAATGTTACAGTGCAATCTACTGTAATTCGGTTTAACTGTAAGGAACATTCAAATTACAGGTGGTTATAAAAGTCAGGGAAAGCCCCCTCCATTTCTAACCCACGAGGACAGTTTCAAATGTTGGTAAATCAGATTCCTTTTTCCATAAACTCACCGATATTCCAATCCCAGTTTTACAGATGCCATATGTACTAGCATGGTAGAAATACATATTTTTCAGCTTCAAGACATGATTCCAGTAATAATCAATTAAGAACTCCCAAACTTTTAGCATTTGCCCACCATTAAGATGGAGCATAAATCACCCTATTCCCCAGGCCCGTCATTCAACAATAAATTCTGATGATACTGGCACATTAAGCAGCAAAGAAAAATAGATAATAGGCAAAAATAGGAATCATCATTCTCTCTCTAAGTGTTAGTGAACTGGCACTATCAATGTTTTTTTCAGTTCCATTGATGCTTGCCATGCTGCATGCAACATGCAGTGCCAGCTCAGCAGCTCATGTAATTTGTCATTTTTCTGACAAAGTTAATGGATCTATGTAAGTTTTCCCCCCAGGTGAGAATGTGACCCAGCATTTAAGACATGACATTGCTTTGATAAACTTGCAGTATAAAGAGGATGGTGGCATGACAGGCAAAAGCCTCATTGTGAAGGCAGAAACAAAGACAACTGTAGTCTGTCAGCACAGGTGAAAGAAGACGGGCTGAGGAACAGTATTATAGTGATAAATAGCAGAATTTTATTCCACTATCTAGAGAAGATCCGAGGGGTTTTGCTGGCCATTTTACAATTCTTTCATTTGACTTGTTTACTGATGGAAACGTTTGCCAAGGGACTTTGGAAAAATAGTGACATATGAACAATCTGTTGCGGCATATTGTAGTGGTGGTGTTTGTGCTGCTATAGTTACTAAGATTTTAGCATTTTTGTAATTTGTCTTGAAAAAACTGGAATTTGGCATGAAGTTTTCGGGTACCTCCATGTTCTAGTCAGATGGTTTTCATATTTTTTGTTACATTTCTTATGTGAAGAAAAGCCTGAAGACATGCTGTGTCAAGGAAAAGGAAAAAGTGTGCTCAGATGAGGAAAGAAGCAGAAGGTGGGAAAAGAAGCAAATGAATTCCAAGATGAGGAGGAACAGGTGCAATCTTCTTTTCAAGGTGAGAAGAGTATTTACAGGATACTCACAGGTCTTATGTAACTGCAAAATTAGTCAGGTTATGCCAAAAATGCCGTGGGATTTTTTTACTTTCGTTTGATTTCTGATGTGACACCAACACTGTGAGGTTGGTTTTCACTGCATGAGAAGCCTAGAGCAGAACCTCATGTTCAAGTAGTTGAAGTTCCACACGGCTCTGCTGCGGTGAGACACGGAACCACCCACCCGAAATGTGGCGGTACAAGCAAACATCTGCTAGAAAGAAGCCTGGAGAGGAACTGAAGAACAGGGAAAGAGCAAAAGGGGAACAAAACCCAGCAAAATTGTTGATGACTAATCAAATAATAAGAGGAGAAAATATCATATCATTAGTCATGAGGGAAGCTGGGAAGTGATAAGCGTGGTCAAAATACCGGTGTACTTTATTCCATTTGGGAAGCCCTCCCATCACACCCTAGGGCTCTGTATACAGGTACTTCCCATTGCAGCTGAGTGCATATGAAATGCTAATTTTCTGTCAGAAGAAGAATGCTCTGCCCCCTTCTCCCCCAAACCACAGCCCACACAGAAGATCCTACGCTCCTGCCAGGCATCATCCTAAACACACAGAAAATCTTACCTGACACATGTTAGATTAATAAGGCATTTAGCCAGCATTATGGAAGTCTTCACTGCTCAAAAGTCATGTCTTATCACAGTTCTGCAACAATTTTCTTGACACTTTGAACTTTCCAGAGGTCTTTCTGAGGGAGAAGGAGGCTGAAAGGAGTATTACAGTGTTGTTAATGAACCTATTAGCAATCATGCTTGTTCTATGCGTGTTGGGGAAGACAATATATAGCTAATTCTGTTTGCTTTTAGCATTTTGCCTTTTGTAGTAGTTTAGCAGTTGGACGCATAGAAAAGTTGACTATGGCAGCTTCAAAAATAACTGAAATATTATACAGTGTGTATTTAACCAGCAGAATTGATTAACTAAGGAAAATATAGCAAGAAGTTTGGTATGATTAAGTGGGGTTAGACATGCACATGTATCATGAGATATAACCTATCAACAGTTGTATGGAAAGAATAATATCCTGAATTACATTACCTGAAATACATATTCATGTCCATATACAGACTATACAAGATATCAATGCATATATTAGAAACAATTATGAGCCAAAATAACAATGGCTAGCCCAGAGCTCACTGCAGGTTATTGGAAAGAAAATTCCCCTCTGGGAAGTTTATTCCACAATATATCTTCTCATTTACTATTTAGCAGCTTACAGCAGCCACAGTTGTATACTGGATACCTACTTATGGCCCTTGTACTATTGTGCAACATGACTCCTGTGTTCTGATGTTCTTCCCATAAGTTCCTGTCCTGCTGTCTCATACCATGAAACACAAATTACCCATAAAAATGATAATTCTCTTATTAGTTTTAAAGGTCAAATCAAATGATGTGGAAAATACGCGGTGGTGTGACATATAATTTGCATAATTGCCACAAAAACACTGCACTAAAGCTGTGTGAAAAAATAATAAATAAAGTAAATCAAGCTCCACTCTGAGGAAAAGAGAATCAGCCAGATTTGTGGTGAGAGTAAATGGGAGCTGCACCACAAATATATGAACACCAGCAACCCAACAATCCCCACCACATTCAGGTCTGAATTTACTCACCTCTTCTCCTTATCCCTTTCCCCCGACTATAAACACGCACACTCTGAAAAAGGGAAAATTAGATCTTTCCCACCAGTCCTGGATTTTAAACTGATTTTTTTTCTAGGTGTGGAATGTCATTTCCAAAGTCTTTATATAGCACACTACACTTGAGTGGAGGGGGGGACACAAAGATGACATTGCCTGTCCTACCTGATGTCCCAGATGGGGCCGCACACGGGAGCTAATGAGGTGTGAGCAGAGTCAGTGCTGGGGCCCTCTGAAGAATTTGTTTTTCCCTTGCCCAGGCTCTCAAATCGAACAGGCAAAGGACTTTCTTCAGGTTTTGGATGAAGGTGCTGTCAGCATTGCTCTTCTCTTCCAAGGCTTGCCATAGTTTGTGGATCCTGCTTCTCCTCAGGACACAATTCATGTGGGAATGAGCAGGAGCTTCAAATGCATGGGGTGCAACACCTCAGATCCCAGTGGATCTCACAAAAGCCAAAGCACCAGCCAATGTGCCTGTATAGGGAGGAATGGAACTTAGCTTGTAGCTTAATGATTTCCTGAAAGTGCTCACTCACAAGAAACAGACCCTAGATAAATATAGTTTGCATCCATTAAAGAAAAACCAAACCCCAAACACCACACTTAAAACAAAACCTGAGCTGCTTAAAAGCAAGCTTTGGATTTCTTCTAATGCCCTGATGCTGCTTGACTCCTTGAACTGACTAACATGGTGGCTGGGCTTGGCTTATATTTTAGAGGTATTTTACAGAAATTAGACAACTCAAAAAAATTGGGAATAAGCTTGACATCTGCCCATTCTTCTGAAGGCTTAGGGTGCATCCCTCTCCTCTGCCTCCTCAGCACACCAGTCATTACATCAGCTTTCTGCTTGGTGCACCTGGCAGCTGACACAATGATATCTATTTCTGAGATGAAGACAGCAAGTTATCCCTCCTTTTGTCAATGAAGCATTAACCCCAGCTACATACTTGGTTACTCTGACTCAGTTTATTAGTATATCCTCTTGTGTTCTTATATCTGAATTTGTGTGTACTGTGTTAACTATAGATACATCTATTCCCCTTCTTTTCAAAAATTAACTATTGCAAAGACAGTCTTACTCTCCTTTGATTAATTAAGGTTGATCTTATCTTACAATAATTAAGCTGACAATAGGTGTCTACACATTAGAAAAATGGAGTATGATGTTGAAGAAAAGGTGGGTTTATTACATTATGTCTACATTTTGGATTTATAACTCAGTTCATTTCATATCATATATATTTATCATCCATGTTCTTAATAGAACTTTTTAATCAGCAGAAGTAAGAGAGATCACTTATTCATTTGACATATTACAAATTAATAAAAATGCAATGAATGAGCACCAGAAACCTTGCTGCTTCTGAAGTGCAAAGCTCTGTTAAGAAATAGAAGAGCTAAAATTCTTTTAGCTATCAACGGGCATTCATCTAATTCACTGCATATATTAAAGGAATCCCCACAAGGTATCTATTCAAGGTCAAGTTATTTTACATTTCCATAATATTAAAAAGAGGGAAAAAAGTAACACAATGACACGCTGAAAGAGGGCATCGGGTAATTAGATATGGAACATTTGCGATCTGGGCATTCAGAAAGATTTAAATTAATTTTAGAAGTGCGCAATACTGTTCACTTTTTTACTTTTTTCAGATCAGATTAATAGCAGCCTCAAAATATGGCTGAGCTGAATTGTACAAGCATCATCATAAAAATCATTTGGCAAATGGCTATCAGAGACAGCACAGGTGGAAAAAATTCAGGCAGTACTGATCAATCACTACAAAATCCTTACAGTTCTGAAACATTACCAGAAATTCATAGATATAATAGTTGAGTGAATTTCCTTTTTTTCCTATGCCTTCATAACATTACATATATGTTGATATGTATTAAAACTATTAAAGATTAGCAAATAAACAGCCAAGTACTGCATAGTCAAATACCTAATTTTTACTACTTCATCCCACCTCAAACCAGGCTTTTGTTTTTCCTGCCTGTGTGCTCTACCTTGTCTCTGACAGCAGATTAGAAGAGTGAGAGCCACTACCCTTGTTACTACAATTCCCAGCACAGCCAGGCTTACAGACGTTGCAGTAATAATAATAATAATAATAATAATAATAATAATAATAATAATAATAATAATAAACCACAGTCTGAAGGGACACCTCAAGCAAGGGAGATATTTTTGGCACAATGCAGTTGGATCTCAAGTGATATCTGGGCAAAATTTCCTGCACTGACCATGAAGACACTCTGATGCCTTTCTGGGGGGCCCATGCTGGGAATGAGGAACTCGGCACTTCTCCCAGCTCATGCATTTCCCTGCTTTCCTTGGCTGACACTACTCAAGGTGCCTGTGTTGTGCTGAAACTACCCTATTAGACCAGCTATTATTTAGCAAGTACTGGATTTAAGTATGTCCATTTTCTCAAATTTGAGAAGAATAATATTTAGAATTGTTTTCTCTTAACAGTAGGCTTCTCAGACACTTACAGACTTCTACCACCGATAGCGGGTTTAAATATGTGTTAATGCTGAAATGGCACAAAGCAACTTTAGTATGAGTCTTGATCACTGTCTGCTTCATTAATTGTGGTAATTACTGCATCTGATGCAGTTCCAGCCCAGCCAAGGAATGGGAGGTGCAGGCAACAGGTTTCCCCATGGCAGGTCCTGGGGGACAGAGCTGCATCCAAGAATTGCCAAGACTGCTGCTGTCACCTCACAGTTAATCTTGGGTAAGTGTCACACTATTAAGAAACTGTTCTTGGGTTCCATAATCTGATTTCTGCCACTATTGTCAGATGACAAAGATCAATAGAAGTCACATTATAAGGTAAAACATCGGCCTTTGGTTTCTACTCTGATTATGAATGAAGAGACACCTATAATTTTTTATTCAAATTGACTGCTTTTCTTCTCTGGTATATGCTGTTCATTATCCTGGACTGTAGGGTTTCAGGGGAAGATATTATCTTCGTGTGCTGTGCCAAACAACACAGCTCTAATCCTTGCTGGGGATTATTAAATACTACTGCAAGAATAAAAACAACGTGCTCTTCTGGACAACAGAAAAACAGAATGAAAACTGCAAGGTCCAACTTGAGATTTGTGAATGTAACATGATATGGGTGCAGAGCATCACAGCAGTAGATTGCTGAGGGGTCCAGCTAGGAGTTATTCACAGCCCTGCAGTGCAGGTAGCTGCACCAGCCCACTTGAATGCCATACGAATTTCATGCTTATTGTCACTTTCTTCCTTGTGTTTTTGAGACAAATCGTGTGGGAATGTACAAACTGGATAGAGAAGACATTTAAGTAAAAGTTGTGGCTTAAGACAGTTGGAAATAGTTACATTTCTACCAAATCTCAAGATCAGGCAAGATTTATTTTTCATTTGTAGCTTGGTTCAGTGTGGGAGCACATGAACACTGTAATCTGTCTATCATATAATAGCTCCAGACTGGATTTAGATGAGAGAAAGTGACATTTCTGAGAAATGTCAGATGAGACAACAAACTGAAAAGATGGCAGACCTGTGCTGCAGAATGGAAAGATTACGCACACGCCAGCTTATACGTCATTACTGATTGCTGTCCTCAGATCAGAACAAGATTCTACCTGAAAGGCTAATATCAAGCAAAGAGAAAGAAAAAAGTCAAAAAGTTGTAGACTTCTTTTACAACAATTTGCTCAAATGTCAAGAATCAGTTTTCCACAGTGAACTAACCACCGCTGGCTGACCACAACATCGGTGTTTTCTCAGTAAGAGAAGAAAACACAGTAGTGATATAAACCTGCCAATTTCATACTAAGTAAAATTATTAAGAGTGTACTGTGGATGCACAATCTGTCTTCTTAAGGCAGTAATTCAAAGTTGTTTTCTCCGTTGCTGTACATCTTGCTTTATGCATTAAAGAAGCTACCAAGAGGGGAATCTTTTTATCTCCCTCCAAGGCTGATGGGCCAGAGGAACTGCAGTTCTCCTTGCCCCTCCGGAAGTTCAGTTGTTCACATCAAACTAAATCATGATCTTTTCCCACTGAAACCCCCTTTCCTGCAAGATTGCAGGCAACCAATTAGTTTCTAACATGAGGAGCTCTTGGGTTCATCTGCCATAAGCTCTCACGGTGGGAATGACTGGGATATCTGTGATAACGGTCTGCTATATCCTTCAGGTAACTTTTCCCACTCTGAGACAGTGGGTGTAAGGAGGTTATGCTGGGATTTGAGGTTGTGACAGGTGGGGATTGCCTGTAGTCCTAGATTTGATTTGGATGAGTGTAAAAGATTTTTTTATGAGAAATGTCAGATAAGAGAACACACTGGAAATGTAGAAGAGAAACCCAGCTGCTGTTATCTGACCATCGACATGTTCCTAAACGAACATTTCAATGCAAACATACTGAAACCAGATTTCAGAAAGAGCCTGGGTCTGTATAGCGATGGACTCTCCTGAGGAGCAGCAACCAAATGCTCCTAAATGCAAATTCCCTCCTCAGCCACCCTCCCTGCTGACACTCAGTATCGTCATTTGGAGGCTGGGGGTGTAATAGTGGTGTTACTTGAAATGGTTTCAATGGCGCAACAGCAGTGATTTGTCTACCTAAGGCTGGTCTTGACAGTAGCTGCTGAGACACCAGAGTCAGGCCAAGAAAAACATAATTACGGATTATTCTGACAGCCAGTCTGTCAGCAAATTATTGCCTAACCTACAACTACTCATGGACCATTCCCAAAAATGAGTAAGGCTCGAAACAGATCATAACCAAATGTATTCCCGTGAAAGAAGAGCCAATTTACTGACCCCTCGCCCCCTGCAGAAGACACATGATGCAACATTTCTTATGCTTGATCAGGCTGACAGCAGGGAGGAGGAGCTTCGGATCTGGCATAAACAGCAGCTCATCTCATAGGTTTCAGCTGCTTGTCTAGAAGGTGTCAAGGTAATTAGTCCTGAAGTGAGCTCTATGAGGTGTTTATCTTCTGATGGCAATGTTGTATTTTTTCATGTGACTAAACCTTGTGGTGGTTTGGAAACATTAATTTTTTTTTGTTTTTATTCAAAAGGCAACCAAACAACAAGATCACAAACTAAGCCAGTGAATGGAATAGAGCCCCTGTGAAGTACTTTCACAGCCATAATTCAAGAGCTGTTGTCTAGATTTTTGTAAGAGGTTTGGAAGCGTTTCCCTCAAATAAGCTCTGTGTGAACCAAGGTACAAACAAATAGAGAATGCAGATTAAATGACATCATGCTGATTTGGTGGGGTTTCATCACGTACTCACTAGGGTTAACATGGAAGACTGTTCTGAGCCTTTTGTCACTATGTTTTATAAGCAAGCTGCAGCAGGACTTCTGTCAGCGGAAGTTAAGCGTACCAGTTGAGGGCAGTATATCATCTGCACAAGAACTTGCTTAGAAACGGAGAGTGTGTTTGTTCGGTAACATTTTTGCAGCCAACTTACTTTTCTTCCTCATCAGAATTTTTTTTCCAGCAGATTTTTCCAGCCTGTTACAGAATGGATGTTATGACACACAAAAAAATCCAGTCTGTTCTTGTCGGTACAGAACAGAATATTGTTCTCTGGCTTAGCCTTTCAGTGATCACCAAACAGTGCAGCAAATTATTGCTGCAGGAGGTCTGAAGCAATTTATGCAATTTTTTTTTTTTTGTGAAGACCTACTGTTATTTCTCAGCAGTCACAACAGAAAAATATATATTGAATACCTTATTGCTTTTTAGCATTTATAGAGTTTGTGACAAACATGTTAGGAGTCGTCAAATGCAGTAGCCAGATAGAGGCAAGGCTGCTGCACTCCACGTTCCCAGGTTCCATGAGTAGTGGGGCTGAGTGTCTATCCCTAAAAGGTGCCCATAAAACACAGGTGTATGAAAATAGATGTGTGGACACACGGCCAGCTACAGAGCTCACTGCGAACAGAAACACTAAGCACTCACACAAACAGCAGCAGCCTCCTCTTGTTTTACTCTCTGGCTGAACAGGATAAAAGTCTGTTCATGGAAAATACACACACACACACAAAACCACAAATATTAACACATGTATCTACACACTAAGTAGCTGGTCTCACACAGTCTATCCCCCAGCCTGCCTTGCACTCCTTGTTTCCCCAGCTGCAGCACCTCAAGCCCAGCAGCCCCACTGCAGCTGCTTGCCCACGAACACTCCTCCATGCACATTAGATATCCCTCCAGTGACTGGCCTCAAGCACTCAGCCTTATCCAGTATCTTGCTCTGGATCCTTTCAACTCTGTTTGCTTCACAAAGAGACACTCACATGCAAATGGATCCCACTAAGATGACCCCTGCTCCCAGCTTATGGATCTTATGGTCTCCCTAGTCGTGGGCTTCTGGGACCCTACCACAACCAACTTGCAGACCCCCTGGCCTCACTGGTATCTGGCTCAGACTCACAGCTGCCTTGACACCCAGCTCTTACACTACTCACTGGTAATCCAGTTTCACGCTCGCTAGCACTCTTACACGGATGCACACACATTTGCTCCTTTTGCTGGCACCACAGGCACACGAGCCCCTGTTCTGTGGTCCAACTCCACTTGCTGGCCATGACACCCCCTTGCACACACACACACACACTCAGAACAGAGCCCCTCACCCAGTAAGACCTGTAGAAATTGAGATTGCTGAGATTACAGGACAAACTGCAGTGATCAATAGACCAGTAACTTTCTCCCCCTTTCTATTTCTCCAGGCTTGTTCCTTCCCAAAACACCTCAATCCCTCTCCTTTCCTTTGTCTCCTCCCTTAAGTCAATAATCTCAACAGCAGATTCAAGACTAACTACCCAGTGCTCCATTTTTCCTGTAGAACGAGGCATTCCTCAGAGGCAGAGTGAATTAAGAAGTTATATTGTACTGCAGAAACACAAATAGATGTAGAGTTCAGCAATACATTTGCTATGCAACCAATTTAATCTACAAGTTAATACAAAATGTTTCTGTTCTGCATTCTGATTTCGCTGTTACATGCTAGTGCTTTCTGGCTGTAAGCTTTATACAGAGCTACAAAGGTATCTGAAATCAGTATATTTCTATACTTCCTGTGTGATATTTTTAAAGAAGAAACAATCATTCTGCCACACTCTAACTTATGCATAAGGTATAGAACACATATATTTCTGCATATCTGAAAAACAAAAGTACACACAAATACAATTGAAACTCAAAGATCTTTGGATCATTTGAAGTTGAAAATGAGATGCTAACGCTAAGGTATTACCAGCATGCAGGTTTTGGGGCTGATTGTACAGAAAAGGTTAATTTCAAACCTGGATCCTGTAGTTTCCATGCAGATCTGTTCTGTCCCAACCACTTTCTGGTGATTTACTGTAAATGAACAACCTGGCACAAAAATGGCTCACTCAAGATGTGAGGCAACAGCTCAACAGCTGAAACACATCAAACCAACAGCCTTCCTGCTTAAATGGCCAGACATCTTGCTATTAATGTGGTAACAAAATTAACAGGGCAGTTTGATATGGAGCCTCTATCCCCGACTCATGGGAACAGAAACTCTCTGATGACCCCTAAAGGGGATCTTGCTCTCTGCAGCACTGAAGCGAAGGAAATCTTCAGCAGCTGAAAAGTTCAGAAGGAAGGGAAAAAAAACCCCAACAAAACAAAAACCACCACAACAACCTAGAAATCCATGTACTTCCTAGCCCTGGGGCAGAAGGAGACTGTCTTATTTAAAAGGGCCAAGTGTCCTGCACAGACCAGACAGTCCCATGCTGTGGGCCATCACGGGACAGGAATTAACAGAGCAGATGTGTACTTTCTTATTTCTATGGGTTTTTAAAAGATAAATGCCAGCCTGCACACACCTTCATTTCTGGGGAGGCCTGAGTCAGTCCTCTAACTCTGTCAGCTGGGATCTGGGTACTGTTTTGAAACTAATCTCCCAATTGTCCTTATATGTTTTAATTCACCCCCCAACAAAGGATTTTCTCGAAGCGCTCCAATTGGATCCCTTTGGGATGTACTGGACTGGAAGACAACGCCTGAGAAAGTGCCCAGTACACTCCAGGTAACAGCAGTGGCCAGTTCAGAGTTGTGCTACCACCAGATAAAAACAATACTCAACTCCAGTGCAACACATCCTTTGAGAGAGAGCAACCTCAGCACAGCTGTTTCACGCTGCACATCCCAGCCCAGCTTGGATCCCTCACTGCTTATCGTGAATTTACTACATAGAACACAAAAGCAAACATCAAGTAAGTAGATAATATCTACTGTGGTTTAGACAGGGCTACCTAAACTAGAAGTGACATTTAGGACAGAGAAAGAATCCACAGCATTTTCGAAAAAGAGCAGTGTGTAAAATTAAGATTACATAGGATCAGGAAGAAGCTGAAAACCTACTACTCCTGAAAGCTAACACAGAGTCAAAGCTACCCTGCAACAGAAACTAAACACCTCTCAGAGTTTCTCAACAGAGCCGTATGAAAAGTGACCCACCATCAGCTGCTCTTTGCCAGGATCAGAGAGAGATGTCAGATGCACCAAGCCGTGCCCTGGAGAAGGTCGGGGTGGTGACCCACGTGAGCCCATCCCCTGAGAGCCAGTCCATGATGCACCTTTGAGGAGAGCACAGAGCTTGTGGGAAAGAGCAGCAGCTCCAAAGCAGAGGAAAGCACCTGCAAGCAGTGACAATGAAAGGAAGAGGTAGAAGTTCAGCCCCTCTGTAGTGTGTAATAGTGTTGACACAGGAAAGAGACACAAGTAAAGACTGAAAACCAAAATAATATTTTTAAATGACAAAATACATTTTTTAAACGACCAGGTACTGTTGACAATGAAATAAATCAGTGGAGATTCTCTCCCGCTTAAAAGTGCAGATGTGGACCCTAAACTTGGCATTAAAACTGCATTAGCATTGTTCTGATATTTTTGCCTAGGCAATGTCTGAGAGCACAGGTGAGACAGGAGCAGCAGGTACACCAAATACCAAAGGGAAAATGGAAAGGTGGTAGAAAGGCAGGGTTAGGAAGGGCAGTCTACTGCACACCAGGCTGCAAACACTTTATTTGTCCTCCTAGGAAAGGAGCTTTCTCTGGGTCCAGTGGAACAGCCAGCAGTCCCCCAATGCAAGGCAAAGATTTACCATCTAGCACAGAGAGTAGGCTCAGTATTATTCAGCCAGGCTGTGATTCAGTTCTGCCTCTAATCTGGGCATCTGTTGAAATGCTCTTTTGCATTATAACATGCAATTCAAATGCTCTACCCTTGGACAAATTGTGATTGTGATGGACTTGGCACTCAGTATGGACACCAAGAGTCATGGATAAGCACGGAAATGACTGGTCTGTTTTCCACAACTACAGAGCACCCAGTATTCTAAGAGCTCAGGGGATTAAGTGTTAAAGTTTTGGTTCAGTCTGTTGTAAAGAAAACAGATGCATATTTGTATTCAGCTGAACATCTCAAAAGTTTGAGATGGCTTAGTACGATTATAATTTGCACCCATATCATCTTTGAAGACAAGAGATGAATCATCTGCAAAATTAGCTGCAGATGGAGGCTCAGGTCTTGGGAGGCTTGAAAGATTTCGGGCTGTTTGGAAAGGTTTCAATTTGTATCCACAGCCAGTTCAAAATGAAATATGAACCAAACCAGCTAATACACACTGCAATAGACTGTGCGGATCTCTTTTGTCTGTTCCCTGGAGGAAAACTCTGGCTTAATAAAAGGCTGCTAAAAAGAAAAATAATATTTCTTTTCATATATTTTACCCACATTGTAAAAATCTCTTTATTGTTTTCCTGTACTGCTGTTGTGCGCCTGCCATAATTGAACAGCCTAATGCGAAAAGAAATATTATACAATCTGAACACAAACATAATGGGCATTGAAAAAAATCCCTGGCAACGGGCAGAAGACAAACAAATAAACACAAAAATTATCTTGCCAAGACACAGCATTTCTATTGAAGAAGGCAAAGAGATGAAATGCCTTTGTGTTTGAAAGCAAGACATTTCTCTATATACTCGTACATATTCAACTCTAGCTAGTTGTACAATTTTGTTACAAAACACTTTTGTGATTTTGAGCATGGACATCTACCTCTGCTGTGTCCTGGAAAAGATAACTTTGCTACTCAAACCTGTCACAAAGGTTTGGAGAAGAAGAAATGGAATGAACCAAACTGGGTATTGGGGTTTCTGCTGACCAACGTGATCACTCAAACATGATCTTGCAAGAAATATTTTAATATTTTTTAGGTTAATGGTTCAGGTTGCACAAGGAAATTAAGCCTTCATGGTACAGTGCTTAGAAAAATAACCAAGGGTTTTGAGATGTAGAGCCATCAAAAGCAAAGAGACAGTACCGCCAGTGTTTGCAGATTTGGTAGTGATGTTTTGTTTTAAAATCTGTTCATATCAAACAATATTAAGAAATCTTTATGTCTTTTTGTCTTCCCTTTTAGTTATTTAGACAGAACAACAAATTAACTGTTTTTGACAGCAATTTGGAGGACAAGCTGATGAGGAATGAGCTGTAAATCATGCAGGGATTTAATTAAAAAAACAGATGTTGAAAAACAGAGAAAAGCGATCACTGATTGGGATTTCCAAGCTATTAAAGAATGACAAAGCTAAAAATGTAATTAGCATACAAACCTATATCTTCCAACAATTTAGACAGGAACAATAGCATTAAATCTTGAATTTTCTGAGTGCTACTAAGATATCTGCACCCATTCTTGTAACTCCAAACTCTGGCAAAAAATATTGGTACCTTTTATTCTCACCCCATCTGTGAGGGTGGCTGTCAGCTTCCTATTGTTCCTGCTAAATATTTTATGTATTTCTTCCATATAATAATATAATATAAAAATATATACATATGTATACACATAGACACACATCTATATATGAAATGTGTATATATATATATATATCTATATATACATATATACACACGTATATGAAATCTACATATTTTTTCTCTCCACCCCTCAGGCCACAGCAGACGTGTACTTTGCTGCCTTTACAAGCATGACATCCCTCAACGATAACTTGAAATGAAAGAGATTAAATTGTATGTGAGTGTAATATCAGTCCTAAACATGTCAGAGCTCTAGGCACTTAACTGTATGAATCTTTTGGAATATTCAAATATGCCCTTTTCAAAAAATACTGGAGAATAATGCTAATTAAAAATGTTTTTCTTTGGGCAGTATAACATTCTACCAATTCTTAATTGGCACACACATTTCTCACAACAGTCCACTTGACATAGCACAAGTTTTGTGAGTGAAAGGTTCTCCTTATCTCCATTTTTCAGCACTTCTTCTGTTATTCTGGGATCCTTTAGCTGATATTGTGAAATTTATTTCTGGAATGAGAGATGGCAGATTGTATGGAAATTAATTAATCAAGCCCCATAGATGTCTATCAACACATGCACATCTTAAATACTTCTCTACATAAAAAGGACTTTTCCAACTATGGCTGGGCTACTGTGTCCAGCCTAGGTCACGTGGAAACAAGTTCCCTTGCTCGATCAACAAATGAGAACTGAAAATCCACACTGAGATGTCTTCTGCTAAACTGGAAAATTCATTCATACCAGTCCCATTTATTTAAATTCCTATAACATGCAAAAGGTTCTGTAATACTGTCACTGCCCACAAGAAAGCTATAAAAGAGTGAATGCATGTCCAAAAGAACTATTCAAGCAAGACTAGATA
This sequence comes from Cnemophilus loriae, assembly GCA_013397755.1. Lineage (NCBI taxonomy): Eukaryota > Metazoa > Chordata > Aves > Passeriformes > Corvidae > Cnemophilus > Cnemophilus loriae. The sequence continues at coordinate 805,135 of VZTF01001919.1, forward strand.
AAGCTAATAAACAGCAAACACAAGGAGAGTTGTGCTGGAATGCTAATGCCAGTTTGGGGGAATCACCTTTTTAATTTTACCGCTTTTTAACAGTACCAGCACAAAGTACCCCTGTTCATGCATTTCTCCTCAGTTGAATGGGAATTGGAGTAATCTCAGATCCTGCTGTGACACCATAGGGCAGAGGTTCTCATGCCTCTTTGGGAACCTGCACACCAGTGAGTGTCCCCCTTTCTCAAAGGCACAGTTCTCATTCCCATCAGGAGCACCCTTGATTTTCTCCCAAATAGGATGGCCACTACCTGAGAGAACTATTAACATAAATAAATACTTACTAAAACTCCACAACACGCATCTAAGGACTCTGGTCCATGCAGCAGTCCTTCTACAGGAAAATTTCATGGTCCAAGTAAGGAAAGAAGTCAAGAAGTGTCTCAAAGTCTTGCTGATGGTTTTACAAATAAATGGCTCCGGTATAAAATGTCTAATTCTGATCAACACACTAATAAATAACAGCTGCCATGAAACCACCTCAGAACACACAGTCCCTTAAAGTAAGAAGGGCCCAAGCCACATTTTGTGCTTAGTCAGGCTTCTGTTTGGCACTGAATTTCTGTAAAGTCTGTGCACTATTAATACATCAAAATGAAAGTCGTATCCTTCCTGCCTTATGAAAATCAATACGTAAGTGTATTATACTGTCTATCAGACCTTAATTGGTGCTGCCTTCTGGAAGCACAGTGCTGACTATTAGTGAAAGCAACAGAGCTCCAGCTCAGCAAGTCACCTACAATGGGTTTTGCTTAATAGTGCTTGATTAGTGTCTGCTCCAAATCCATGTCCAAGGTGATAGCAGATTGAGATCCAAAGTTTAGGAATGCAACCTTTGGAAATGCTGGTTAGGTGACTGGAACAACAAAGACTTATTAGCTGTAGCTTCCATTCATTTTGGGCTGTTTTGTATTTTTTCTGGCAGGGGTTAGTTCAGCTTGTTGCCTTCCTTTCCAGAATATAGGATTTGCAGTGGGGTTATTAGAGATAACATCTGCACAGCACCTGAGTCAGGGTAAAAAAACAGCACTCAAGACTGATCTAGTGCAATAGCACAAGCAATGTAGTGTCATTCCAGCCTCACAGAATGGATGGAGGTGGCAGAGTTTACCCTAACCTGGGTAAGCTGAAAATAATACTGAGTGAACAGCAATGGATGGTGTGCAAAGCACATTCAAAAGGGGAAGCCAGAATGGGAAGATATCACAGAACTGGTAATTCTATTCAGGCTCTCCTAATGTATTTGCTATCATGGCAACTGAGGGTTTCTCTTACTCTTGCCATTTACACTTCATTCATGTCACCCAAAAGCTGTTGCAGGGCCATGTTGGCACGGGACAACAAGGAACATTTCCAGTGTTGCTATTTCAGGTGAATGTATGAGGTTTGTTGAGCATATAGGACAACTTCCCTTTAACATGGAAACCTTCAGATGCCTCTAGGAAATATTCAAGTATGTGTCAAGATTTGGAACAGTTGGGATCAGGTGTCCTTCAAGACTGCTTCATCTAAGTCCAAGCAATCATGCAGAAGCAGCCAAAAGAGTATTCCAGTCAGAAACCCACTGCTCTCTGTGGCCAGCTGTGACACAGGCTTATCACATTTACTGTGAACAGTCAGAGCCAGACAAATGGATCCTCGAGGACAGAAGTAGGTTCACTGGCAGAAGGAATGAAGGTTGATGAATTCATGAAGGATGGATGGAGGGAAGACTGTTCATGAAAACTGTCTATTCAGGAAATTTGACTGGAAGCACACCGCTATTTTTGTCCCCGGAGAGCTGAATCCATACTGGTATCTATCTGTCTAGATGTTAACTTTATGCATGGATTATTTGAGCAGTGAGTGATCCCTGTGTCCCATGAGAACAACTAGGAATAAAGTGAAGGAAAAGAGTCACTTCCAGGGTGATAGCAGTTCAATGAACAGGAGGCATTTGTAGTACCATGGCATCTCTCTTGCTCAAGCAATGACACACCATGAATCTAATTTATTCAGACTCTACAAAGGTAGATACCTTGTGATAGCTCTGACCCAAGAGCCTTGCTATTGATCCCAAAGATGCAGGGGGAATGGACAAAGACAGGGCTGAGTGGAGGGCCAAAATAAATGTATGTTTCCCCTCTTCCTGGCCACCCATGTCTTGCTCACTGCTCTCCACAAAACAAGATATTTTCTCCTTCCCTCTGCAGAAGCAGCTGACATGATGGAGAAAGTGTCAGGAATAACAAGCAATACTGCAGGGTAAGTAGTAAACCCCCACAGAATATATAATCCTTTATGAAAAACTCTTCCAGAAATACTGTAAAAATATCTATCTATTGAGGGGGGGCGGTCACAGATCATAGGCTTCCTATCAGTCAAAAACAGTCAGCATGGACAAGATTTAATTTGCTCTGAGACTTGGCACAAAAAAAATTACCTTTCATTCAGGGCACTAACACGTCACCTATGCACAGAATATGTTTTTGATTATGAAGTATTAATGTTAATATGACTCCGCCCCTGAGTAAATAGGATAATAAGTCTATTTCTACACATGTGCTCTTAAGAACCAGTTTGAGAGAGCTAGTTTTAGTCTATCCATTGAATAATAAAGTAAACCCTAAATGAGGAGGAAAAAAATATCAAGAGCTTGAATTCAGGCTTATTTCTTTCAAGCTCCATAAATCTTCAGTGTCTGTCAAGGTGTATGCAAGACATACCTGTATCTGAGCAGCAAAGATTAAGGTATAAGATCAATAGCTGTAATCAAAATGTGTTTCTTTTTTCCCCCTCTTTCTCAAATGATAGCTAAAAGACCTGGAAATAATTGAGAATATGTCTGCAAAAAGCAAACAAACTCCAGAGATACAATCTGTTCAAACAGAGACTGGTTGAACGTGTTACTGTTTGGTAGCAAGCACTGGAACATTTCCAGTTCTCTGCAACTTGTGGAAAAAATAAGAATAATCAAGAAGCTGATACTAATATTCTCTATGTACAAATACACAAGGACAACAATACAGAGCCTAATCCAGAACTCACTGCTGACACAGGGTTGTGGTGATTTAGGCCAAGAAAGCAAAGAGCTTTTATTACAATTTCGCTCCTACATTTAACCCCACCTGCATCAGAAGTACCATAATCTCCTGCCAGAAAGGCATAAAATTTTTGTGCCTTTCATGGATAACTCCGTCCAAGGTAGATGGAACAAGAGAGATGCAATTCATCGCAAAGAAAGTGACAGGTTTGCACATGCAGGTCCATGAGAGTAACACAGCAGTTCCCTGTCTACACTGCCAACCTTTGGAGTCCAACACACACCTCCAAGAGAGAGCCATGGCAGCGCCAGGCTGTAAGCAGCTCAGGGTGCTCCACTTGAGCAAAGCTTTCCAGGAGTGCAGTTCAGTACCCAAACAGGTGCCAAGTTTTTGGGCTCTGATGCATGAAAAAGACCCAGTGTCTGTTAAAGTTCAGAACTTGTTAGAGAGTGCCATAAAGAGCTTGATGGAAGCAAAGAGACTGGGCTGTGACAGCAACGAACGGAGATAAAATTACATTTTGCCAGAAGGAGAAGCATTAGCAGATCAATGGCCACATGATAGTCTAGGTATGGTTCTTATCTATAAGGTTCAATGCTATTTGCTGGTGAACAATACTCCAAGAACCAGTATTTAACAGTGGGGAAGAAGAGTTAATTTAATAATAGTTTGAAAATGGACAGGCTGCCTGTGCCACATCTTGGAACTTTCCAAGTTTGTAGAGTGCAATTAGCTGCTTAAAGCACAAGAATGTCTAGAGCAGCTGCGATCTGACATTAAACAAACACGCACGTTGTTTTAAAAATAACATTTTCCACATTTGCAAAGCTATGTTTTCAAGGTAAACCTATTAATTTATCCTTCATCCCGTCTAGCGAAAAATCTGACATTGAGAAACCTGACATGCATGAAGCAGCCCGTACTTTTGTGGGTGGCAAATCTGTTCACTGACAAACTTCTAGAAAACCTGTCACACAGCAGGCTCTGGAGGTCCCCAAAAGCAGCAGGACAATCTGCTACAGACCTGCCTGGGCCTCAGCTCTAGGTGGATAACGCACATGACCATATTGCGGGGCGTCGTTCTCTCTTGGCAAGCAGCGGCCAAGCATCTCTGGCAAATGGCAAGAGAGCAGGGAAGAAAATTAGAGGTCGTGAGGAGCACCATCAAAATGGATTTATTGGCAAATGCCTGTTGCAAGACAAATAACTACAGAGAGGCAGGAGCTTCAGAAACACCTGTGTTCACCAACTGCCTTGCCAATCACTGCAAACTGTCCATTTCCATGCCTGCAGCTCTGCATCAGAACATGCAAAGCTTATGCTCTGATATACTGAGCATTTGTTGCTCCTGTATTATTACTGATACGAGCCACAAGATATAAAGTCAAATTGTATAACTTAATTATGTAAAAGTAGGCCTATTTTAGTTTGAAAACAAACTGGAGTAAGAACAGGCCTAGTTTTCCTATCAAAGCTCCCTTTTTTTTTCCTGTGCCAATCAATTTTGGGTAGAAACTACTTAAAACCTACCTCTGGATTACGAGCAGTTGATCAAATCTATAAAACCCAAGGCGCTAGTGATGATAAAATATGGCAGCAGTAAAATTGCGCTAAATTATTAAACCCATATATTTATGAGTATAAATGAAAACTAGGAAAGTTCTCACTGTCTAAGGAACAATCAAAAGGCATCACCACAAGAAGAAGAAAGAAAGAATCCATATATCCTAAGGTGTCTGCACAATTTTGATTTAGTACTGCAGCTTAATCCATCCTAAACTACTATCAAACAGTAATGACACCATTCATCATTCTTTTAACTAGAAGTAATGACAGGATCTCTGGTGCTGTGTGAGGAAACAGGAATTTGTGTTCCTCAAAAGATACAGAATTTGGATTCTCCAAAGTGAAGGGGAAGATGCAAAAAATTATACCAAAAATATCTAACAGGGACATTTTAAAAAGTTGCTTTATTTCTTCAGATATTCAGGTTATTTTGATTTTTATTTCTTTTATTATGTAAAAAAGTTGAAACGAACCTAAACCACAAAAATCCCAAATTATAACAAGTGGAACCTTCAACAATAAATCATTTACTCTTTCATTATTCCAGGATTATATAGGAGAAAATTTATCTCCTCCCCTCTTCCCCAGAGAGGCTTATTTGTTCATCAGGCATTTATTTAAAAAATACTCTGCTAATTTCCATGCACATTGCAGAGAAAAAGAGATGCTTTTTATAGATTTATTTAATTCACAGATGCTATTTTAATTGGTCTCCCATACAATTGTCTCTCACTGGGAATCTGGATGGCTCTGGGGAATTGGCAGCAACTTTCAGAGCTTTTCCAGGTCAGCGATTCAGATGCAACCAGCATCACTGGTGGCCGAGAATTAATGTGGAGAAAACTATTTGATGGCCTATGTGAAATAAAGTAATTTCAGTCCAGTTGTGATTTGACAGATTACCAGCAAAATTTATCGGTGCTTTTATGGTTGTTTTTTTTTTTTGCAAATAGACCCAGAAAATTAGCTTCTGCAAATTATCTTTCCCATTAGGGCTGAAGGCAGCCTTCAGAGTCACAAGCATGAAGCCTTTATTATCAGCTCACCTTTTTCCCGATTATTTATGAAGATTTCATGGTTTTTTCCAAATTCTGTCACTTTAATATTCTGGGAACTGTTTGCCATGCTCTACTTTAGACTAAGAAGGTTAATCTCTTTAAGCTTCATCTATTGTCCCAGGGTGGGTGGAAGGGAGAGAGAAGAGAGGGAAGGAGATGCTTGTCCTGCATTATTCTGCACAGAACCTTACTGAGAGAATTTGGAGCGTCTCTCTGCAGTGATGGAGAGACTGCCTTGGGCACGTAACCTTTAGAAGGATAAAATTTGCTTTTGTAACCTTCTCCCTCATGTCCCTGCAAAACATAGTGCAAGTATTAGGCTAGATTGTCAGGAAATGTGTCAGACCACAAACTGGGATACAAACACGTTAGCACAGCAGTAAGGACTTTATCCCTCATCAAATATTCCAGTAAATCCTAACTGGATGTTTTGCTTACAATTTCTGGTGAAAATAGGCAGTTATCCACCTCACGCCCCTGTTTGATTAGCATATGCTTGTTTTCTAAACTCTCATTCATCCTACCAACAAGGCTTCCTCAAGAACTGGATTTTAAAACAGCAGCACTGTTAAAAGACATAGCTCAGGCTTTTGCTTCATTTTTTTTTCCTCACAGAAAGAAGTTACAAAGCAAACTTGTATCTGTAGTGAAATTCTGTTCTCACAGACTACTTGATCCTGCAGTCTTCAAGGAATGGATGCACTGATTCAGCTAAAATTAACGTATAAAACTAGGATGAACAGAAGACGCATATGTTCTTCAAATTCTTATATAACCTTTTCCATTATCTCATTAATTCCTACTAAAAAAAACCCCAATCAAACCCAAAAACCAAGGAGATTTGTTTCCTCCCATTTACTTTGGCTCTCAGTGGTGCACCAACACAGGGATATTTGCGTTGCTTTTCTTGTGAGGTTTGTAATGAATTGCCTCTGGTAACAAACTAATGAGGTTGTCAGAAGCTACAACAAAACAGTTTTGCAATTTATATGAGCAGGATAGGGTCTATTCAAAATATATAAAAAGGTACACAAAATCCATCTCTCCTCGGTGCTATACAGAGAAGAAAAGGCACAAACATCTTTGTTTAGCGTCATGTAAGTAAAAAGGGTAAAAAGGCAGAATGAGAAATGAAAAATTTCCCAGGAGAAAGAAGAAAAAAATGCAGAAAGAAAGCTAATGACCCATTTTGTCCACGGCAATGGAATTGGGAAGCAATGCACAGCTAAAACCCAGATAGTAAGTACTTGTCTGGTTTTAAAAGAAAAATTTTTCTGCTTCCTTATCATAACTTATTCAATAGTGCTTTGTGCCAGGAAAGAGAAATCGTCTATGGCTAGAGATTTCTCCTCTGCTTCACGTACTTTGGAGATCTGGAGTTAAGAAGTTCAAATTCAATTTACAATTTATGACTCCCATGAGAAGTTTAGAAATTCAAACTCTCTAAAAGATGGAGGAAACCAAACTTCTGTCACTTCACACTTAAGGGAAGACGATGCTGGGCTTCCTTATGTGCAACAGTGACAGCTGATTTTCTTCCTTTTTTTTCCTCCTGCTATTCAATGGTCAATTTGCAGCTAGCTTTATTACCTTCTGAAAGTGTCAATGGTTGGGAACAGCTGTTTGAAATCCACGGCAGCCCCCAATCCCATAGAAGAATTTAAATAGGTAAACTGCTGTGCAGTAATCCAGAAATTAGTAGGTATAATACATCATCTTCTGCTGTGGCTGTCAGTTCTGGAAGGTCTTGGTTCAGTGCCAGTACGCAGTCAGGCTGTACAGGAGGCTGCACACCACAGAGCCTCCTGACAGCACAGCTCTGGAAACCTGGATGGCAGTCCCCGGGCTTCGAGGATCTGCCTGAGCACAGAAAAAAAGCAGCAGAGAAAGAGCATTTGCTCTGACAATGGGTCATTCTAATTACCAGGAATAAAGTAGTGTAGAGGTAGATAATTCCCAGTCACAGGAACTGGTACTATATTGGTATCCAGGATGCAGTAAGATACGAGCTGGTGAAAATTTTCATGGATCAGCTAAAGGTACAATTATTTAAGTGGACAGAGTACCCAGACTTATTTTGTTAACCTAGTGAACAACATACATGCCTTGTCACTCTGTCATGGAAGCACACGTGATAGCAGAATAACTCCGTGCCAAAGTATACATACACACGGTTCTCAATCCACACTTATCCTGAAGCGTGGAAGAACTTCTGGTCAAATGTGTGTCAGTTCTGGCTTCCTGAAGCTGTGTACTGGCTCCTGGGGAGACTGGATGTAAGGCATGCAGGTGACAGAGAGTACAGTTATCCACAGAGTACCCAGGGATCCCTAGAGTAGCATATGGCAAAATACTCTAAGACCAAAGGGAGCAGGTCAATCGAGTTCTGAAAGCAGGGTGGAAGCAGCCCGAGGAAGAGAAGGCAGGACTGTGACAACACTTGGCCTAGACACCTCAGCACAGTGTTATTTGCAAGTGAAGACATCTTACCTTAAGCCTGAGGTACTCATTCCTGCCCCCTCACTTCTCCAAACTCCCTGCTGCTGCTGAGCTTAGGTTCTGCAGCTCATAGTTCCCTTCCCAGGGTTATGGACACTGCTTTTCTCTCTCTCTCCCTTTAGCAGGCGACGATGCAAAGCAGTTCAGCAGTTGCCACACAAGACACTGAGTCAGTCCAGCAAGGCAGACAGCTGCGGGGTAGAATTCCCAACCAAAATGTTAGGAGTCCTTGCTTGCAAATAGGATGTGCTGGATACACTGCAGTTGGTGGGGGACCAGAAGCACACACTGCTGAAGGAGAGGAATCCACAGGCTGCAAATACACGGGAACAAGTAGTTCTTATTCCACAACTGAGGCATCCCTTGAAGCCGAGTTAGAACCTGGGAATTCAGCTGAGGCCCCAAAGGGTTGGGGGATTACCAGCACCAGACCACAGCCAGAACGAGCTTTGAGGAAAAGCAGCCCAGACAGTTGCTGGTGCTGGGTGACCCTAAGAAGCAGCCCAGATCACCCAGCGTTTAGCTGGGAAGAGGCACTGGACCCAGGAGTCTGTTGCTGCACCTCACATAGCAACAGTCTTCCCAGCCATTAAATTCCACTTCCATAAAACCAGCAGTGCCATAGTTAACCAGCACAGAGAGGCAGCTAGTGGAAAGGATAACTTATTTCTAGTTCTGTGAATTTCCAGTGTGCTGTGTAGCCAAATGTAAGCTTTGTAGAATAAATGCTACTTTCAAGGAGAGGCAGAGCTCGCAAGGAAGGGATAGGTTCATGCTCCCACCCTTTGAAAGAAAAAGCCCATAGTAATGACAGGAATTGGAGCCATTTGATAATTTAAATAATTACGCAATTGCCAGACTGCTTTTCTGCAATCTCTGCCAAATACTCATTTTCTGGCTAGAAGAAGCATTAGGCTGAATTTTGTAGGGAGTGCAGAGCACAGGGAAGATGGAATAAAATATAAAAGAAATTAAGAGTTATCAGCATATGAGGCTAAAGAAATTATGTACTTACCTGTTGTTTTCCAGAGTGTAGAAGTGCACAAATTCTGATTGCTCTGTCCTGGAAGCAAAGTATGTGCTGAGGGGTGCATCAGCCTATCTGCACACCTATAACATTTGAACACTCAGGTCTGCCTCACACCCATGTGCTCTTTCAGAGCACTAGGGCACACAGAGTATGTGTCACCATGACACACCTGTTGCACGACACCTGCTTTACTACGTGTGACTTTGGGGACTTCCCGCTCTTGTCAAGCAGAAGCATCAAAACAGTGGAGAGCAACATTTAGTCAGCAGCAATTTCATGGGTAATTGAGCTATTCAGGTAATTTGATTTCTATTTTTTAATGCTATAAAGTATCAGCCTATGCTTTAAAGAACCTGTCTGTGCTGTGCCTTTCTGTCACCAAATCTGTGCTCTTTCCAAGAACTGGGAAACAGGTTGCTGCTGAAATTTCTTGGCCATCACCGCGGAGAGTATCATGTTCACAGAAGAAACTTTCAAGTGGCAGCTGGAAAAGTTCAATGCTTGACAGTGTTATGTCCCAGCAGCAGTGACTTCCTAACCCACAGTTTGAAACAGCTTCTAGGAAGAGAGCTAGTTCTTATATGTTGATTTTAAACTCTGCTGCTACTCATATCTTACCCTGAAGGTAACAGAGCCCCTTTTGGTGAAATATTTTTCTGTGTTTCTATTGGTTTCTTGTATTGTTTTGCAAAGTATCGAATTATTCATTGTAAAAATAAGGAGTGCTATATAAGTAAGATTTTGAGACTACAGGTATTTCAAATGTTCATTTTTATGCTTACATGCATGACAAGCTCTTGACTTTTTTCTTGGCAGGAGGGTAGAAGTTGAAAGGTAGTTTAACTTGAGAAAAGAGCCAAAGCCAACCTCTAGCTGGCTGCTCCAATTACTGCGCAGAGAATCAGTGTGTATTTTACTTGCAATAAAAATCCTGGCCAAAACCTCTGTTTCCTATAATGGCTGTGACAGCAGTGAGGTGAAGAAACTCAGTTTTAGCCCTTGACTTGAAAGCTTTTTATGAGTGTCAGGCAAAAAAAGGATTCAGCTTTACTATATTTGATTAGGCTCATGATCAAGCACAACCTGATCTTCTAATGACCCTTTGTAAATGTAGGAAAGAGGTGAGCCCTTCCAGAAGGGATTTTATCCTATAGTAGGGTGGAGGGCATCATCCTCTGGGAGTGTTTACCTCACTGTGTAAATCAGTTTAAACTAGCTCCTGAGTTTAGGGTTGCAAAAACGAAGCAAAATGAATATCACATTATGTTTTCATACTCCTCCTATAGGCCATACTCTGCTGGAAAATTAACAGCTACAATCAATTGACATGGTGAGACAATCTCAGATCATGGTCATGATAATAATTCAGTCCTAAAATACATGTTAAGAGAAATTTCTTAAGGGGTCAGCAGACTAAGAGAATTTTAAATAAACACTCAGTGAGGTATTGATACTTGTAGGCATAAATTGAAAACCATGTAAATCATCCTTGTAAAATGCTTGGGGAGTTTCGGTTAGTTTTGTTTGTTTGTTTTTGTTTGTTTGGCTTGGGTTTTTTGTTGTTGTTGGTTGGTTGGTTTGGGGGTTTTACGGTTCATCCAATCCTCTGTAAGCTGCTTAAAATTTCTCCTAATTTAAAGTGCACGCAAGCTCCAGTTGATTATCCTTGTTGATCTTCATTATAAGGAAATATTTTACAAAGTGTGAATATTTTCAGTGTAACTGAAACAATTTGGGGCAGCAACACTGCCCAGCAAAGAGTTTACAGTTAATTCTATGGGAATAAATTCATTTAACACAACTAAAGGCATTGCACAGATGAAGCATGCACACATTCTAGGGACAGATGTTCCCTGTACTGCAGAGCATCCTAGGAGGCTGTTGTTAGCTAAGGAGAACAGGCATCATTTTTACTGTTTCTGGAGAAAGCAATGAATACTTTACATGTAGGCACTTTGGAAATGTGCCTGAGTGACACACAAGAAGACCAAATCAAGTCCCAGCAGAAAGGGAAAATTAAATGTGAACAGATGGGCTAATTCAGCATTTTCAAGGAGTGAAATTCGAACGTGAAAGAAACCTAGCCAGCTACAGATGACAAGGCCTGTCTCAGTTCAATCTTCAAGCTATAATAGCAGACTCTTGATTTTTTTTTTTTTCCCTCCCTCCATCAAATTAATCTTCTTGAAGAAGCTGGCATTTCAGTGGGTTTGAAGCAGTCAAATAACCTTCCCACTCCTGGGGATTCAGTTTCAAATCAAAATTCAAGGTACCACTCACTAGACTTGTTGCTCTCAGTCTATTCAAGAAAAACCAAGCCCATCTGCACAGTTTGCTATTTATGTGTGCCAACATCATCTGTTTGGAAAAGGTCAGGGTAGAAAAAAAAGTTTTCATAGGTCAGCCTCTGAGTGCCCTACCAGAGGTACACACAGATACTGAAACAACTCATTTCAATTTTGCCAGCTTCCAGCGCAAGCTGATGATCCACTACTTTTCTGAGCACTATATTTGGATAAACGATTAAAAATGCTTAACTGAAAACAAAGAAAAGGAGAAAGAACACCCACCAAGCTCACTCTCACTTGCCAAAGTTCCCAACCACACAAACCCCAGTTACTTGTAACCTACCAGTAGCATAGTGAACCATATAACATCGGTTGTGGCACTGGATAACAGTAAGAATGTGGAAAAAAAAAAAAAAGTGACTTTTTTTAAAATTGGGAATAATGGTTTTGGGTTTCTTAATATGGGGGGAAAAAAGAGTTTTGGGGAATCTGAAGCACCTCGCTCTTTCTACTTGACATGAATAAGAAAGTAATAAAAAAACCTTTTTCAGTGTTATTATTTGTAATATTTTGAAATATGTAATTTAAATTCTTATAATTTGAAATGTCAATACCTGTTTTTAGATATCAAATTGGCTGAGTCACACTCAAATAGATAGCAATTCTCCTGCTACATTTTTAGCTCTCTCAAATATGCAAAGCACTGTGAATTTTGAGACAGAACAATTTTTTTTCTTCCAGCTTTCAGCACTGTGACTAAACTAGAACCTTCAGGTATTTCCACAAAATTTTTTTCTGAGAAAAGTGGGTGGGCACTGTGGGAAAGGAAGAACATGCAGTAGAGGTAGCAACATTTTAAGGTTGTGACAAAACTCAAACTTATATTATCTGAATTCCATCAAGAATCTTAAAGCTTGCTATCTTTTCAGAAAGTAAAATTAATTCTTAGTGTCATGCCATCATATTTCATCTGAAGTTTATAATCTATTCATATGGGCTCTGCTGCCATTTTTGATTATTAACACAAACCTAAAGAGGAAAAAGCTCCATATTTGTTTACCCATAATGTAGTTGTCCATTATTTGTATCTCTTTCCAAGGATACACTTGGTTCTGTGCATCTTCCTTGGTTTGGATTGTTCATGGAACCCACACAGATTGTTCCCCTCACCACTGCTGAAACAGTAACTCCGAGCTGCTGGAATAATGCAGACACCATCAAGGGATCAGTGGACAGGCTGAGAGCAGCTCAGCCTCCAGACAGAAAATTGTTCAAGAACCCTCTTCTGTAGACTCTGCTCTGCAATGACCAGTGTCAGATGCATTTAGGGATCCCATTTATTTTCCTCATTCTAGCTCTGTGTTTATCTAGTGGCTATTGGAAGAAATTTTTAATCGACCTGAAACAGGAATCTCTGATAAATGACAGTGGGAGACTGATCTGTGCTCTAGATCCCATCATTCAACAGCATGTGTATGCAAGCTGATCATATTTAAGAAAAAGAAAGTGAACTGGTTTTGAAGCTAAAGGGAGCAGAGTAGCTGGTGAGCTGCTCTGCTGAATTCTTGTTATCCTACTTGGTATGTATAGACTGGAGAGGTTTCACTAAAATGTCATTCTTTCACAGCGATTTTCCAGGATATACAAAGGAGTGAAGCTGAACTCTTTCTGGGAAAGTAAGTATATTGTTATATCAAGGGATAAAAAAGTAAATCTGGGAACCCCTGGCAACACTACAGACATACAACTAAATTGTTGAGCATAAAAAATACATGAAATAAAAAAATGTGAGGCAGAACAGCAATAAAATAGAAGATGCTGAGAGGAGTCAAAATATCCCTGTACTAAGAAAGGCAAAATATATAAAAGAATCAGAACTATATTGTAACAGAACGTAATTACCTTTATTGTGAAGTGCATCCCAATCTAGCAACTGCATTGTAACTCTTGCCAGTAAAATTTAGATTGAATCACTGAAAATGAGACAGTAATAAATGACTAAGTCAAAGTATTATAAATGGGGAAAACGCCACAGTAATATCTCATAAATTTGGTCAAACATCTTTAGTGAAAGAGCTCTCAGGATCACACTGCAGCTCTACCCAGCTCAAGTTCTCAATTTCAGAGTAAAAGAATTAGTCCTAGAGAGTTGCCAGTTTAGCTGCATGAATAAAACCACAATCCACCATCATCCACAAGTTTGCAGCACCTTGAAAATCTGGAAATACAGGAAAAAGTAAAAAGCCCCACAAGTAAAAAAAAAAAAACAAAAAAACCTAAACCTAAACTTTATCTATCTGGTCATTATTTAAGATATTTTACAGTTAGACTGGTTTTCAGGCAAGCGATGCAAAGGGAATCAAAGCACAAGTATTTCTGTTTAGATGAGCAGTCTTCAAAGTCCTCTCACTCTGGTTTTCCCATTGTAAACTTTCCTGCATTGCTGGAGTCTGTGATACACCACTTATCCAACAGGGGCAAGCTCCTTCCTCTGACAGCCTTTACAGCACAGAAGGTTTCACTAGAGCAGGGAGGGAATTTTTCTCCAGAGAAAGCTTCAAATTGGCTTCAGTCAGGTTATTACAACTTAGCAATAATAATACAGACTTTTGGAGTTCCAGTTCTGTGTGAGGCAGGGAGGGGATGAGCCCTGCAAAAGTATTCTCTGGCTTTGCTTCTTTCCTTGCCAAAGGACTGTTTCCTCAGCCCTTGATCACCGCACCACAGTTTGATCATTCTCCCCCACATCTGCCCTCGGCTGTTCACAGTTTCCTATAAGGAACATGGCTGAGTAGAATAAAAGAACACAGGACAATGAACTGACTCCCTTTAGTATTAATCTCCAAAGAAAGGAGACACCAAGTGAGATGGACTGGCTAAAATAAATTTTGACTTAGCTTTCAAAACCAGGAGCACTTATGCTTTCAGTATCCTTTCAGTTCTATTGATTCAGGTCTGCTTATCTTAGATCCTTCTTTTTTCCTAATCACACAAGAAAATTGCTTCTGCTGACAAGAGTTCTGTTTACCTTTAATAAATATGAGTAAGTGCAAAATTAAAAAGTGGAAAAGGGGGAAGAGTATGCCCTTCCTTTGTGGGAGCCCTGCAGTAATTGTATTTGCTTTCATTAATTCTGATTATGTAGCAATGAGCGTAGCTGCAAGATAAATCCGCTTTGCAAGCAAACTACTAAATACAGCATTGAGAACTATAGTAAAGGCAGGACCAAATCTGTCCACAGGTAAAATGGGCTCAGGTATTCTATTCAGACAGGTGGCATTAGCTTTCACATAACTTCGTTTCAGCAAGTAAAAATCACATTGCTTAAGGCGAGTCATTACTCGGCAGATTTAATTGAAAGATGGTGCATTTTTGTTGTGATCTGTGGGTTTGTTTAGAAGCAGCAGCATGGGGGAAAATCTCAAGTATGAAAATGATGCCTACATGGATATTACTCTTCCACGAATTGAAAAGGAAGCAGTTGCCTGTTTTTCTGATAGGGTTCATTAGTCTTCTGTCCCATACTTTATGAATTAAAGACCTCCTGAAGGTTAAGAGGGGAGACAGAAGATCGAGTCTGTGCATGTGCACAGAGAGAACTTACACTGGAGCTGTCACTGACCAAGGCTTAGGCGAGCCTTTAGCGCAGCTGATGGTGCAAATAGAAAGACAATTAGGCTAAACTCAAAGGCCTTCTACATCAGTGTAAAAGGTATTTAGCTGGGACAAGGGAAAGCTGAGTTGTAACTCTGGATCAGGCTGGGAAGTGTGGTGAATATGTTTGTCAGCTCCGCGGCGCAGTGATTACGGAACTAATCACAGTTAATTGTTAATCCTCAACAGTTTTGCAGGGCTGATCGATAAGCCTACCTGACAATGTCTAGGCTTTGATGAGCAGGTGGGTAGAGTTTTGTAATGAGGAATTATTTGATTTGTCCAAAAATACTTCAGCTTACTGAGCACAGAAGGACAGAAGAAATCCGATTTACCTAACACAAAGGAAAAACTCTTACAGTGATAAGCAAAAGTAAAATTTGCAAAATTAGATTTAAATTAATATTAGTTCTAAATGGAGCACTTCATTATAATTCTAAACTCCTTACTTTGTTAAAGAAAGTCTTTGAAAAAGCTAGTTCAGCTAAAATAAACTCAAGCATTATTTTGAAAACAAAAATTAAAGCACAGGCTATTTAGACTTTTTATGTACTCTTCTTTCCTTGCTTCCTTCCCTAAAATAGAGACCAGTTCGATAACAATTACACTTGCCAAAAGCACTGCTGTCACCAGATTAGGCCCTTTAAGAAGTTCTGATCAAAAATATCCCTAATCATTAATTTGCTTTGTTCTAGTCACTGCCACCTTTCACTGGGCTCAGAAACTCCTGCTGCCTGGAACATGCCAGCCACATTCACTCAGCTATTTATGCTTTCATTAGGAACGTATCACTACAGATATATTTTCAACCGTACTACCAGCAAAGTAGTTAAAGATAAATCAGTGGAGCTATAAAACCCAAGGGAGTTAAAATTGCTAAGCTCACAAATAGTAGATTACATTCCCCAAAATCACAATCAAACATCACTGTGCTCCTGATTTCAAACAGTCCTGTTCCAGCTGTGCTCATTACTCACTATTCATCACTTCCTTTTTTTGAAGATTTTAGGGCCTGAAATTCTTACACTGGTATTTATAACATCCCTAAGGAATACTAAGAACAGTTCCCTAACACCGGGTCCTAAGTACCATTAGGCCAAAATCCACATGGACAAAGCATTCCTTCTTACACATTATGCTGTCAATCCATTATTGAAGATAACAAAAGAATTTTCAAAGCTCCAGAGCTTCCAATCACTAAACATCACTTCCTACTACCCTAGATCATGATCCATAATTTTCTATACTGCTTCCAAAGTGAACCTCCACCACACCCACCCACAGCTGAACTGTAAGAACTACTGCACAAGTTCTTTGGCTCAGGCTCATGATGGACACCCAGGAAAACTCACAATTCAAGCTAGGTGTCTAATAACCCTGTAAAAAGCCCCATAAGACTTTAACACCTGAAAATGGATTAATAAGTCAGCACAGTGGAGGAGGAAGGGCTTGCTGGTAGCTGCCTGAGCCATCTCATAAACCGAAAAAGAAGTGAGTCTTTACAATTCGATGATTTTGTTCTCCCTACACCCCAAGCCTGCTATACTCAGATGCAGCCAGAAGAAGACACGTGTTGGACAGGGGTCCACAGATCCCATTTGCACTTAACTGCTCCTGCCAGCTCTTTCTCTCTTTCAAGCAGCATTTACTGTGCGCACTCAGATTTTGGGAGAGCAACGCTGTGTTTACTCCCAGTCCTTCCATCTCCACATCTGTCTCTGACCAGCTGGTTATGACCTGAATTGGGGTGTACCCTTGGGAACCAAGAAACATAAGTTTGAATCTCCTTCACCTGAAGGGGTTATTGATCCAAGACTCTTAATTCATGATCACCAAGCACACCGATCTGATATTACACGCAAGGTGGGTGACCTGTCCTTTACCCCAAAAGCCTTTCCCCTCTGTATGGAAATCAGTATTCCACCATTCAGGGCAGAGGAACAACTAACTTTGAGGCTATCAAACTAGTT
This sequence comes from Cnemophilus loriae, assembly GCA_013397755.1. Taxonomy (NCBI): domain Eukaryota; kingdom Metazoa; phylum Chordata; class Aves; order Passeriformes; family Corvidae; genus Cnemophilus; species Cnemophilus loriae. The sequence continues at coordinate 822,274 of VZTF01001919.1, forward strand.
AGAATGCAATATGTTTAACCCAGACACACTGCCTGTGGATTTTTACAGGCTTCAAAGTTAGGTACCAACCACAGCAGGAAGTAATATTTTTACCTAAACCACATGATCACAACCAATGCACTGATTTTTTATCACCTTAATCCTTTAAAACAATCAAACAAACCAAAACCAAATTGCGGGCCTACAAAATCTTATTTCTGACTCTCAGCTGGACTTAAAATTACCTTATAGAAAATTAGGCTGATGGATACTAGCCATTAGTCCTTTTCAGCATAGAAAGTACTTTTCTCATTCTGGCATGAAAAATTAACCATGTTCTTTGGAAGAAGGAACGACTTGAATAACAATCTGCTGTCAATCAGTCATGGGCATTAAGGAACAGGAGCAGCTACTCCTTCTTGTGCTTGAACTCTGTTTATTGGACATTTTTCCCCAGTACCTGCACTGACAGATCTTCACTGGATAATTTATTATCAGAGACTGATGACTTTATTAGCAGCCCTTCACTTCTATTTTTGGGTAGTCTGATCCAGGACACTGTTAATTATGACAAAATAATCAGCTATACAAAAAAACTCATTATAAAAAACGTGGATGTGATAGAAGGAAGAACAGAGATAAAATAAATGTGATGGTCAGAGATCAGCTCTTGAAGCATCTTCATATGCAATCATAATACGTGGAAAAGAGCAGAGGAACTAGCCTAACACCAAACAGGAGCTTGCTCCTCAATGTTTCATCCTGTTCTGAAGATGAATTTTGTTGAGTGCTTTCAGGTGGATGTTATAACCGGTCACAGTCTAGAAGATGAAAGATTCCGTCAGCAGAATCTTCACAAAAAAAATAGGGATCACTGTCTGATTAGGATCATCCAGTTGCAGTTCAGACTTCTGTGAAAGGATTTCAGAAGGAATCTGGTAACTCATTCATCAGGACTCCTGTGAGCCTGGGTATTGCTTATATAACGTGCAATATGAGTGAAGAATCTATGATTCACCATAAAACAGGCAATCTTTGCCCTTGGAGAAAGTTAAAAAGTAACAGCATGATCAAGCTTCTGCCAGGAATGAGAGACTTGTTTAATCCTGTCTCTGGGCAGAGGATGCAACAAATGACCTTCCGAGGCCCTAATAATCATATTTCTTATGGAAAACGTGACCATTTTCTTACCTGGCCAGTAGACAAAGAAAGTTCATGCTCTCCCTTCTCAGTTCTCTTTCAGGCAGAGCAGGCTGCTGTTTAGATAAATATACTTGGAAAAACTGGCCCTGTATAGAGAGTTTGCCATCTAGAGAGAGCTGAGGTTAGGAAAGATTACTTTCTCCATTTCGTAGACTGCCTGTTAGATGGAAAGAAGAGAAGCCTCAGGGAGGAAAAAGTTTAAGCTCTTATTCACAGCTGAAGCCTTGATACCCTCTTGACCCCACCTGCCTGAAGGTACGCACTGGCTTAAATGCATTCTTGAATCAGGAACAAACAGAACAAATGACTCATTTAACTCAAGGGAATCTATGGTGCAGCCAGAATTGGAAACCACGTACACAAGTTGTTGGACTGTGAGTCAGTGACAAATTTATTCTTTGCCTCTCTGTAGCACTGCAAGAGGGAAACACTTGATGTTTATCTGATTTAACACAAGCCATGCTAAATACTGTACCTAAAATGGAACATATAAATGGTGGATGGGGAAGAGGAGGCAGAGAAATAGGCTAGGAGGGAGAAGAATTAGGGATGACATTTTATGTCTTTTAAAAGTCTGACCTTTTGGAAATATCACTGTGTACGTTTTAAATATTAATAAAGGCAGTAGCTGTTAGGAGGCACAGGGCTGTTGTCATGGGGTGACCTTTTATTGAAGTAAAAGAAAATTGACAGTTTTATTAGCCACAGACTACTGCAAACAGAAGCTACAGGAAAAAAGCAAGCAAGAAAGCTGTCATTGTAATTAGCTACATTCTGTAAATTAATCTGAGGATGTGTCTGTGCCTAAACATTGCTGCAGGTCCCTCTGTATCTTAGCCCAGACTTACCAAACAGCTTGAGAGTTAAAAAGAATAGCATATTCCATTTCAGTTCTTTAAAGAGATATTGTTCCTAGAGAAAACCACGACACTGGGATCCTCATGACTCCGTGATCATCATTTCTGTGTGCCACTCTGTGCACCCCCCCTTAGCTCTGAGCAAGAACCCTTTTCAAGCATCACCAACAGGCACTAGATCAAGGAGCAGACAGAGATTACCTCAGACCTATTTTTGCTTTTCAGGACTAATTCATTAAAAGATGCTTATTCAAATTACCTAGACTTACTCAGACCAGAATTTTGACGCTACATGACTAGGAAAGAATCAATCACTCTGCTGCTTCATCCCAAAACGTTTGGGGTTTTTATTAGAAGTAAGTTGAATTAACTTCTTGTCTTCGTTTTGCTAGCAGTAATCTCAAGGGTTCAGCTGGGTGTAATCCAAGGCCAGCTGATACAGCACAGCTCTGTAACCTTGACTCCAACTTCTGAGAAAATTGCTAAATTGTGAGAATGAGCTGTGAAAAACAAATCAAGTAACCTGTCCAAGTAAAGAAAAGAAAATTGTAGGCAAAGGTAAGATTGTTCAGATAGGAGAGTTACAAGCTCAAGGACTTGAGAGGAAAAAAAATCCCACCAACATGAAAATGTTTAAAGCCCTGCAGGGAAAAAAACCACACCCAACAGAGACTTGGAAGTTGATGGTACATCATCAAGGATCGCTGTTCCAGAGAGGAACAGAGGTCATTCCTTCCTCACCTGACTGCTGACTGCCTATCCACTTTCTTTTATCCAGGCAAGGACAACAGGTTCAGGAAGAGTTAATTCAAATTCTTCAACTCCTGCTGGGAATGAGGGATCAGAGAAGGAATGAAAAACAAAAAAGAGCCATTGCTTGTCTTTCAGATATCCTTTCGTGACAAACAAGGCGCTCCATAACATTTTTGCACTTCACTACCATCTACTTAATGTAATAAGATAAGGTCTTTCACATGTTTCAGCTCCATTCAGTGTTTTTTTGTTGTTACTTACAGTTCACACCACAGGAAAAATCTGGTTTATAAACTATGTCTAGCGTAGGCATAGAGGGCAAAATCCGCCCTCCTTTATGTCTCATTCTGCAGAAGGTTTTTCAGTGCGTAGGATTTAGAGTTGATGTGCACCCCACAAAGCCAGCTGAATTTGCTGGCTTGAACATGGGGACACCACTAAGGCTAATGAGAATGAGGAGGACTTAGAAATAGTGAGCAGCACGGGATTCACTCCAGAGGGAAACAAGTCAGCTTGTCAGCAAGTTCCAGCACAGAAAGGACATTGATCTGCTTTAGTGAGTCCAAAGGAGGCCACCAAGTTAATCCGAGGGATGGAGCACCTCTGCTATGAGGAAAGGCTGAGAGACTCGGGATTGTTCAGCCTGGAGAAGAGAAGGCTCAGGGGGGACCCAGTTGTGGCCTCCCAGTACCTGGAGGGCCCTACAAGAAAGATGGGGAGGGACTATTTACAAGGGCCTGCAGTGACAGGACAAGGTGTGATGGCTTTAAACTGGCAGAGGGCAGGTTTAGGTTGGATATTCGCTATGAGGGTGAGGAGGAACTGGCACTGGGTGCCAGTTCAAGGCCAGGCTGGCTGGAGCTCCGAGCAACCTGGGATAGTGGAAGGTGTCACTGCCCAAGGCAGAGGGGTTGGAATTAGATGATCTTTAAGGTCCCTTCCAACCCAAACCATTCTATGGTGGTTCATCTCTTTCTTACTCCCAAGTCAGCCAAGGACAAGCACACTCACCACAAACCAGTCCTGCTGGTGTAAGCAGTGGGTGCTGGCTAATCTGTAGATCCTGGGTTTTCCTACTGCTTAAACACACTGCAAATATGCACACAAAAGGATAACTAGAACTTCAGAAAATACAGTTTTGTTTTTTTAATGGAGCTATAATTTTTTTCCATTCTTTTTCTTTTTTTTTTCTTTTGGAGTTATGTTCTTTAGCTGACAAAACACAGGCTGCATTTGTTTGTAAAAACAGGCAGGATGGGAAAAGGTAAGCCTAAACCAAATATTTATTCTGACTGACAGAATTTAATCAGTTAATTCACACAGAGACATCAATGTGAGCTCGAGAACAAGATAAAAATATTGTCAGGAAGTCATGGGTAAATCAAATAGGAGAGAAAAGACAGTGAAGTAATTGTAAGGAGATTTACAAGTCTATTGCCTGGAAAAAATATTCCAGGTGCTGCTATTCTTTAAAGTACAGGAAGGTACTTTAGATAAAGAATGACAACAGTAACACAGAAACACTGTGAAAGCATCTACATCTCTTACTGTTTAGTTCTATTTAGAGGAGCCAAACTTCTCCTTCCTCTTTTCTCTTAGCACTGACAAAGTTTAGGATGCCTTGGGGGCGTTTTGGTATTATAGTGTTATGGAACACCCAGGAAAGAGAGACAAGTCACTGCGTTGAAACTGAGGGCACAGCCAGTCCGTGCCAAGGAAGGCAGACCTGGCACCTAGCACTGCAATGCAGCTGTTTAACAGCACACAGAAGGTCACACACCCCTCTGGGACAAAGCTTCTACTGAAAGCAGAGTTAATGAAAGTGATTCCTTCTGACATCAATGGAAACCATTCCCTTTGACATTAACACCCCTTCCACCTCACACCCCCTCCAGTATCCATGCCTGAATATCCAAAACCTGAAGGTTATGTCAGCATCTACATATCTTATATAAGAGGAAAGCAATATGTATTATAAAAAAGACTAATTGCCAGCTAGAAGTTGGTGTGTCATTTTGCGGTGGTATCACTAAACTTCTGCTGAATGAAATCTGTGTCCTCTCTCAAGGCAGAACAGTAAATACTCTAAAAGTTACCAAGTTTGCAAAGCGCCAGTGTGAGTGATGGAGTTATTTAGGGATGCAAAGGAAAAACAGACTAAAGAGGAAAGTGCTACAGTACATTTTGCAACAACAGGAATGAAAACTTTCACAAAAACAAGTTGTTAGAGCAAGTTTCCTTGATTAACTTACGGGACCTAAAAAAGAAGGATGCCTCATCCTTAGAGGTCTTGAAGACACTGGGTAGGCTGGGGAACAGCCTTTTGCAGAAGGGATTAAACTTCTTTGAAATGATAGAAATGTATCTGCTCCGAATCAACAAAACGCAGTTTGTCAGTAGCTAAGACTCTTTACTCTTAGCTATGGACAGGGAATCTTCTGAGAACCTTCCATCCCAACCTATATGTTTAGACTAAAACAACAAGAACAAAACACAAAATAATGCTCTTTGATACTGCATTTTCCCTTGGTATCAGGAAAATGATTCAGTTTTGTGGTTTCCAGCCAGAGAGATGCAGGCAATGACCAGAGGACGTAAGTGTAATGGGTAAATCAATTTTTCTCCTTTGCTTTTCAGAAATATTTTGGTTCTTCCCAATCCCTGGCATTCATAGCTGTCTTGAAGTTGAAAAGCAGATTTCTGCTGAACCACAGCCTAAGGAAACTCCTCAGTGTACATGAAAAGAGAGTTACTCTCCAGAGAAATGGCTAGAGATTTCAGCTTTTTGTCCAGAGATCTGAAGAGATGAAACATCAAATAGATATGAAACATTCAGATACAGCAAAGAGTGAGAAACCCTTATACCCAGTCTGAGTAGTACCTTTTTAATGCACTCTTGTCTACAAAATCACTTCCTGTAAATCTATTCATGCCTATGCAGAGACCCTGCATTAGTCCTATAAACCACTAAACCTTCTGAATTTCTTAGATGACTCAAAGTCAGAAAATTTTACTTCTGTGATGCTTAGCAGCTGGTATAAATCAGAATTACAATTTCAGTCAAAGGGGAAGTCTAGACCAAAACACATCATCCATCAAAACTATACCTGGGATACCTAAGGAGTGTGACAGGAAAATATGCACATGCCTAATGATACACAACAGAAGACCACAATTATCAGCTGAAACAAGATGTTCTTTTGCAAAAAGAATGACTGGTACATATCCACACATCTATTTGTGTTTTCAGCTCAGCACATCAAAAGGCAAAATAGGGCAAAGATCTGGGTGGGATTTTTTCCTCCCCTGGTTCTGAGGTATTCCTCATAGTACAAAAAAGAAAGCTTATTTTCTTTAAAAACTAGTATTAAAATAGATTTACACCATAAAGATAATTTTTTTTCACGCTGCTATTCCAGCTAAAATATTATCTGGTCTCAGCAGAAGTGTTAATATTTGAATTATCAAATTTTTTTCCTTTTGAACTGCAAGGAAGTTACATGATACCAAACAACTATCACAGGGGACAGAAGAAAGCAGTCTAGATAAACAGGAAGAGAGTAAAAAGCCTGAAGATGTGAGAAAGGGAAGGATAAGTCTTTCAGTTATTTTTAAACAAATCACGCAGTTAATATTTACAGAGCATCTTGCATCTGGAGGGATGTGCAGGTGTTTTGGCATATTCTGGAGATACCAGAAATATCCAGGCCAACATTTTGAAGTCAGCACTGGTGTTTTAATCAACAGTCTGTTCTGTTTTTGCACATTTTCTGAGGGTGTTTCCTACCTCTACCAGAGCATGGCGCAAGCAGCTTGTGCTGACACCAGGAAGATGAGTGGGGAAAATGACTTTTTTAAGCATATGGTGAGCTGGGCTGGCTCCATGACAAATAAATTGTATGTTACCTGCTAAAGGCAAGGATGAAGAAGAAACAGAGAAGATGCTCACGTCTGTCGGCTCAAAAAGTTATGGCCAGCTGTTACCAGTCAAATTTTATTTATTTAACATTAAATTTTCTGCAATTCTGTGTCCAGTGAATAAAAGCCTTAAACCCCCAATGCTTTCAGTATAGCACCTTTCACAATAATGAAAATTCCCAGTTCTAGCCAGAGAGCATGTTAACTGTTTCTTCTCCCCTAAAACATTGGCTTCCACTGAGGTTAACAGGCCCTGTAGTACCCAGCAGAACTACCATGCATTTTCTTTCAGCAGTAGACTAGATTTCTTTCATTTTCTATAGTCTTTTTATGCAGCACCACTATGTAGAAAGACTATTGCTTATATCACAGTTCACTTTGATTTAGTGGAAGAGAGAAAGTCCGGTGACTTGGGCTGGAGAATTTCTGTATGATTGAGGCAATTAGAGGCCCTCTTTTTTCTTGATTTTTCTTTAAGATAACAACAGGCTAGGTATGTAATTCTTCAAGGTTCCTTATATGCAATAGAGGGCAGGCTAAACTGTGTTAAGGTAGTGGTCCCCTTCCCTGACAATTCTGGAAACTGACTGATATCTTTAAAGTTAGATGAGCAGCTGATGCTTCAGCTCCCAGGGTACAACAGTACTTTCCCACCCTTGAGAATATTACTTTAGAGACCACAACACATCCAGACCCCATGGTCTTACAGGACTGTTGATAATTTTGAAACAAGCCTTATAAAGACCATTCAGTATCATTAAGACCTACATGAAAGTCTGTGCTTAATTGCAGGTATGCCAGTTTGGAAATCTCTTTGAGTAGGACCACTCTGGAAAAATGTATCTCCTTCTGACTGAAAGCTGTGAGACAAATGGATCAGTTTTACCCCTGCAGTGATTTAAACCTCTGCAGAGATAGAATTCTCATTTGAAGATTTTTTTGCAACCAGTCTCTTAAGGCATCTTAGCAGCTTCAACTTCAAATATCTCTCCCAGTTGTGGGTTTGTTTATGTGTAGATGTCTATAGCTCAAGTGGATGGAGTGCAGAGGAGAGTCAGGAAAACAATAAAAGCCTAGAAAACATGAGCTACAGAACTGGACTTGATGACCCTCAAAGGAAAAAAAATGGTTGTACTTCCAAAGCATTCATAGGACAGGAGTCCAGACTGGTGGATCAGAGAAGAAGGAAGAGATTTGAATTATAACGGAGAAGATTCCTGTCCAAAGTCCAAGAGCACATTCCTCATATCAGTTCATTCAGAAACACTTTCTTCTTCCTCGTTCTTCCACTATTCAAACACTATAAAAGTACATAGATCCTTCATTATTTTAGCTTTTGTATTTTACTGAAACTATTTTTATTGTGGCATGGATGTGATTTCAGAGAGGTAGTTACAAACTCAAACCTTCGTGTCCAGTAAGAATACTGAGAAATCAAATTTTCCTAGAGAGCAAGAAGCAATTTCAAACCAAGTTTAGAGGAGTCAGTTATAATGGCAGGCCTTTACGAAGGTAGTTTGGAAGTTCTCATCATTTTTGTTCATTCAAGAAAAGATTAAACAAGACTGAAAAAGTAAAATCCTCTCTAAACTCTTTTTCAAGTATTTGAAGGATATTGACAGTGTTTCCTGCATAGAGATTTCTCTGTGGGAGCCAAAGATACTGTTTGTAATTCAGATTTTTTCCCATACATCTGCTTTCTTGCACCACCCTCATCAAGTGCTTACCTGGAGCAATATATTCACAAAACACACGTCTGTGTGACCACATGCAATCCCAGTTTGAAAGTTGCACGTGAGTGCAGAAGCAGCTGCCTGAGACTTTTTCTTTTCCATCCCATCCACACGGAGTACCTCCAAAAGGAAGAAGAGATGTCACAAGCACTTACATTGGTTGTAAATTCAACTGTGAACTACTGGCAAGCAGCTGGTCTTCAAGGAAGAGGCCCTTCTCTAACACCAGTCCCAAGCCACTGCCCGTGGTATACCCAGACTTTGCCCAATGCTGCAAATTCCATCAGCCATTCAAATATAAAATTAATCTGTTTGCTAAAATGTCAAAGGAATGGGGAGTAGGAAAAAGCCTATAAGGCTTTTTACTTGATCTCCAGAGCTCCTTGATAGTTTTTTTCAAAGCAGTATTTCCAGAAACCGATTAAAAACAAGCTGCAAGTTTATGGAGAGTCATTTGTATAAAGATGCAACAAGGGGAAAATCAGAATTAAGCAAGTTCATTTTTTTCCTGCTGGATAAAGAGGCCGGAGGGCAGCACTCAGCCATCCTGTGCAATCCCAAAGGCACAAAACTTCAAACCAGCTAACTCCTGTGTATGATAGTCACCTAGTGAATTAAGAACTGTCTAGAGGCTTCATGTATAAACCTGAACTCTGCCGTTAAGAGACAGTATAAGAAACAGTATAAATAAAACATACATCTGGATTTCTGAATTCTTTGTTCACACTCCTATGTTATGATTGCTCCTGAGCAGTTTTCTCATTCCCCAGGAGGTGCAAGAAAGTAGCTTAGCTAAGCCAAACAACACTGTTTGTTGTATAAAAAGACTGGCTGGCTGTCTCTCTGGCCAAATACTTTATCTTTGTTCTACTAGAACAGAGGGAATAGGGCACACTTTAGAGAACTCTTGAGGACATGACTGCATCTATGGAGAGCTGATATACTGACAAAGCCCAGGCAGAGGGAATGGGTGTTTGGTTCCCAATTCAATAATACAGTTGTTAATTTGTTCATACGTGGCGATGGTAGATTCCAGACAGCTGCAAATGAGTGGGTGCAGAACAAACTGAAACCTGTGCTCGTGCAGAGCTGCTCCCCTGCGAACAACACCTACTGAAAGGTATGGGAAACATGCATTTGGATTTGGCTTTTGGGTCAATGGATAAAGCATGCATCTGCCACTATGTGATATGTGCGTTTTTCGTCCCCCCACAGAGCCCTTTGTCACCCCTTACAAAAAAATACAATGAAAATGCTTTTGCCAATTTTTTGGCCTCTTTGGGCTGTACACATCATAAATATGTTCTACAATTAGTCACAAGCTAACTGCACCTATGCATTGTGTTCCAGTTTTAGGTGCACCACCACAAACAGTAATATAATTATTTAAATTTCTGACAAAACAGATTTCTGGAGCCTTTATTTACATGAGCGCTGTAGCTCCCGAAATTCTCTATGTCTGCTCTCTGACAGAGTACTGCATTTGGAAATCATGAGTGGGAGTTTAAAATAAGTTCAGCATGCAGCTCACACTGTTCCCATCTCTGACATCCATATGTGGCTTGGACAATCTGGAGCTTTCTTTGAAAGGCCTTGCTCTATTTTGGAAAATAAAGTTCTACATGTGCTGCTATTAGGCTCTGCAAGTTGCAGGGCTTTAAGATGTCACTAACACAATAAACAATGATGTTTATAAACAGTCTGATGGCTAAATAGACACATACAGGATCAAATATTTGCCACACAAGCAATCAAACAAATTGATAAACATGAAGAAAATGATTATAGAACTATAAATGTTCTATTATTAACCAGCAATCTGCATATCTTCCTCCAATTAATGCCTAGAAAGGAGATGCGAGTCAGTTGAAACTTAATTACCGGCATAACACTTTGTTGATTAGAAATGCAGTAACAGTCATTGCTTCTCCTCCATTTATACAAGGCCCATGATAATAAGCCAAGGGATGTCAGTCACTGCTTTCCTGCCAGAAGTTTCTGCTGTAGCAACCGCTTCTGGTGTAAATGCTCTCCTCCACCCATGTCACTCAGCTCGGTAATTGCCTTGCCACTCACATAAAGAAAACAATTTCCGGCTTTGATGGGATTTTGCCGGCGATGTGAAACTGCTCCTGCAATCTCTGCAGCGAGGTGTTAGGTGGGTTACTTTGGTGGATCAAAACATTAAACTAATCTTTAAGGAAGCAGGTGGAAAGCGACAGAGGTTTATATGCTGGTAGGTGCCAGGAAAATGGTGATTTCCACGTGATTAACAAAAGGGAAGTATTCAGTGAGGTGGAACTGAGAAGAGAAGGAGAAGGCAGCAGAAGCAAAAGTAAGGAAGTTGCATTGCCATTTTCATACCATCAAGAACATCTCTTAGTTCTGCACTTCTTTCAGAAGCTCTCATAAAACCATATTTACTTATGGCATAGGTAGCTGACCAGCAGTCTAATTTCAGCTTGCTTCGTATTTGGTCCTCCCCACAAACTGCACCCTTCTCACCATCATTTCATCATTCCCAGCCTGAAGCTGCAGATGCAGAGAGTTTTCCTCTCAGGATGTGACATGCAGCATTCTTCTCACTTCGCCACCTCATTCGTAGAATGAGATCACTCAGTGTTCGACCTCTCATTGTGGTTCTCACTCAAGGTGAGCCCAGAGTCCAGCTTCAGGGTTCCCTGGGACACCTGAGGCTCTTCCCAAGCTCCTCGTGCCTCTGCATGACCCTGGCTTGACTTAGAGAAGGACGTGTGCAAGGACAACCTCTAGGACAGCGAGCAACAACTAACCTTGTCTGCTTGCTATCCCAGCCAGCACTTGCAGCAACAGAGACAAGACTTTCTCCTCCCCTGCCCCTTGCCTCCCAGGTGGATTTATACTGAGGTTTTCATGGACAGGTAGAAGAAACATTCAATTTATATCTCTCTTTTACGATGATTCAAAACTTTATCAGAAATACAATTTGTGAGTAGCAAGTTGAGGACAGAGCAAATGGAAAGATCTACAGAAAAGTGCCTTTCAATACTCCTTTTGGATGGAAAGCCATATCAAGAATAGGATAAGGAGGCTTAAAATTAAAGGAAAAATGTAACCATCCCACAGTATCAGCCAGAGAACATCTCTAGTGTTATAATTCCAATTTTCCCTTGCAGGCATAAGGGACAGAATGAAACAGCCAAGCTGTCCATGAATAGACTCAATAGCTTTACTTCCACCTTTGCAAAAGAGCCAGAGTGAAGTATTATGTACAATTCATGCAAATTATTATAATTTACACATTTTTTCACCAGAAAAATAAAGGACAACTTACTGAAGTCCCAGAACTTGAGGACACCAGAAATACCAAGGAGTATGGGGGCTGACCCACAGACACACATGTTCCAACAGCAGACTTGTTCTAATAACAGGAAAAACATAATAAGCAAACCCATCTATTTCAGCTGCTCTCAACGAAGTTTTGGGTTTATTTCATATCTGCTGCTTTAATGTTTGATATTGCTATCACAAGACCCTATGACAGGACTGGAATTAAATGTCTTCAGCAAGCTTTCTATTTCTGAGCGCTCTCCTGAGAGAGATGAATCATGAGGATCTTAAATGTACCAGGCTCCTCATCCCTTCATAGCATTGTCTATATCTTAACCACATACCTTTAGCAAGTAAAAGTATATTAAGTTAATGGAAAAAAGCCCTTTCATTCTTGGCCCAAATGGTTCTACTTCAATTGCAGTATATTTCATCATAGTAATATTAAGATACTTCCAAAACCGCTCTTGCAGTTCAAGGAGGTCAGAGGGCCTATTTGCTGCAGGGGGACATCAAATCTAATCTTTTGATTGATTACAGCACTTTTCTGAATAGGAAAACTTGGATACGCACAAACCATGTGTTTAAGAAAACTAAAGCTCACTGGTTCTCCCTCTACCCCAAAAGAAAGCATGGTAACTATTCTTACCTCCAGAAAAGGCATGACAGCTCTTGATGCACATCTTCAGAAGTACCCAAAACCTCCAAAGCTGTCAGAATTTACAACCTTGTGAATTATAAAATAGCACAAAAAGGTAATATTTAAGGATTAATTTTTTTTTCAAACAACACAGAATAAAGTTCTTAGTAGTATTATTCTTTCATGATTTTATGTTTTTAATATTTGGGAAAAAAAACCCAAACCAAACTCAAACAAACAAAACCAAATTTAAGAAAAAATCCCTCCTTGGCAGGTAGCCTGACTTTGTATTGATCACTTAGTGTTCTTCACATATGGTGAAATGTTATTTTTAATGCTGCCTGCACACTAAATAAAGAGAGAGATACACAGAGGGTATATCCAAAATAACCCAATGTTGGGCTTTCCTGTAAATGAGAACACCAGCAGTACCCAGAATGGATTTGTGCCCTATTTTTGGTAGTTCATATTTCTTTAGCATTGCATTCCTGAAAACCAATAAATAAACATAAAATCTATAAGCTTGAAATACAATCTAGGCAAAACCAATCCACAAAATACAAGGAACTGTTAAGGCAGAATTTAAAGTGTAATCACAAATTTAGGACAGTTTCTCACACATGCTCCTCTCTTCAAAGTTTTCAATAAATCTCTTACACTCTATTCCAATTCTCTCCAGCTTTCTATTATTTTCCTCATATTTATTTTTCCTTCCAATCAAAAGCCACTTTCCCGTTTTCTTATTTGAAAATTGAAAAAGAAATAAATTCTGTAGAATCGCTATGCAGACAGATAAGAAACTTCTGCATATTTCAAAGAGAAAGTTTCACACTCAGTGCATTGAAAAACAGAATCAAATGCACACACGACTTCTGGAAAAACCAGAAGAGGCTTCCAAGCAAATTTTTCAAGCTGTAGGGATTTGTCCAGTACCTATTTGCTCTAATGAGCTTGTAAAAAAACCCCAAAAAACCGAAAATCAAACCTTGAAATAACAACCACCATAGCTGATAAGTAGCATCAGCGTGATGTTCTACAAGACCTACTTTGCACTACTTTTGATTTCATTCTGCATATGCTGTATTGTGCTTGTGCCTTTCAAGTGCATGAAACAGAACAAGGTCTACTCAAGAAAATACCACATTTGGATCAAAATTATAAAACCCCCATCCAAACCCTTTGCACTTCTATGAGAAAAAGCAAACCATAGGGTCAGGCCAGGAAGAAAACAAGGGCATTTACAGAAAACAGAAAGGAAAAAAAACGATATGAATCAGCACAGCAAAAAAGAGGCAGCAATAAATAAAAACAATGATTACTGCAGGGACTTCAGCCTGCACTTCTCTAAGTGTTTAACCCTTGCTCCCTCTTCTGAACTCAGTTAATCTCCTCCCCTTTGTGCTTTTTCCTGTTCCTGAGGTCCCCGTTTGTTAATCATCTGTCTCCAGAGCAGGTTGGCTAATTTAGGTCTGACAGCTATTAGTCGCCAGGCAACACGTGGCACCAGCTTTTACAGAAGTGTCTGTCTTTACTTATTTATCCTTTTGCTTCTTTGCGGGGGAAGATCATAAAGTCAGCATGCTGCAGACATGAAGAGAAGGAAGAACCTCAGATAATAGAAGAGAGCACATCTCTCACACTTAATTAATATCAAATTTATGAATATTCATACAAGGAACACCTAGGCCAAGATGGAGAAGGGTGTTTTGGAGAGAAGAAACAAATGCAGCTGCCGGTTAGCTTTGTAAAGGTGCACGTGAAAGCTGTCACGGCTGTGACTGATTGCAAGAAAAGGTGTTTCATGTGTCCCAAAAGCCATTCTTAAAGCAATGTAATACAAACCTTGGGATATCTCTGTTTGGCAGAACGAACCCTGAAATGACTAGTGTGTAGCAACATGGTCACTTTCATGGTCACTGTAAAAGTGTCATGAAGCCAAAGGACATAAATGTTGTACAAGTAGACTCATGGGATTAATAAAACATCACATAAACGCTTCTAAATGCAATTCAGCTCACCTTCTAAAGAGAACAGGAAAAGCTCAGCCCTTCAGCAACCTTCTTCACAAAGCAGAGCTGTCATGCTTCATGTTAAAGACATTCCATTAGCTTATGTGAGCATGCAACACCCACGCGAAGGCTGCAGGGGAGCAGGAGACCCTAAGTGAGCAAAGAAACTGAGATCCTTCAAGCTTTGTTTGCATTCAATAACAACAAGAAAGCCCTTGAGTATCAGAGTTAATGGAAACACCAGGATGACAACCTACTCAGAAATCCAGCTCCATGGAGGGGGAATTCGGCTGAATTGGCCCCTTGACTTCGATAGCTGAGAGGAAAAACCTTAAGTGACAGCTAGAACAAGAGGCTGTTGTTAGAGTCACTGTAGGTTTCCTAAATGTTTGGGGATTTTTTGCTGTGCCTATAAGTGCTTCCAAGGTTGTAATCAAGAGCTCAGTCCTTTGTTGCTACACAGTCAATTTGCTTTCTTGAGTTTAAATTCTTGTTTGAACTTGCCCGCTGCTGTGTGACCCTGGGGTAGCTCTGGCAAGCTGAGGTGCATAATTTCTCCAGAGGACAACAATAAAAGAAATAAAAGAAGGTCCCACAAAGAATCTGCAGAATGTCCCATCAAGAAAACTGAGTGCTTTGACGGCTGGTGTTATCAAGATACAGGACACAGGAAAAAAATACTGATTGAGAGATACTTTTCAGTGACCTGCAAGTAGGGGAAGAGAAGGTTTATGACATGAGGGAACCCCACAGTGTCACATCTTGACGTAAGCACAACCCAGGACCAGCGATCTGTAAGCTTAGAAGAAAACATGATTTTCATCCAGTGAATATTTACGTATTCACTGGCTCTTTGGGCTGCATTGGCAGTACTCTGTGTGCCAGTTTTAAGAGCTGTCTGATTATTAGCAGCTGTACCTGATTATGTGCCACTTAATACAAGAGCTCCCACAGTGTTAATATGAAGGGTTTCCTTTCCTCTGCTGTTCACTTTCATCTATGACTTCAACAAAAATCTATTGATCACCCCATGCTAATACAGTTATTTATTATGGTTATTAAGCTCTTATAAATACCAGGGAACTTTGACAGATCTTACTTTTTTAAATAGTGGATTTATAAGAAACATTTGGCAAATTGTTTGGAGGAACTAAATGTCCTGTCTCTAAACCATACGCCCCCAGAAGCACCAGCTACTTGTGCCTCATTCCCCAGTGTGTTATGCAAAATGCCCCTCAGTCTCTCTGTTTCCCGGCATGTCCATCCTGGTGGACACTAATAACCACAGAGGTGCATGACTGTACTGGCTGGGAACCAAATCCAGAGACAGGTGGATCAGCCACGGGGAGGGAAGGCCTGGGGCTGCCTCCAGGTCACACAAGGTGACCAGAAACTGCAGCCCTTGGCAGGGCAGGACACCCTGTTTCCAAAACCAGGCAGCCACCATGGCCACCTCTGAGATTCACTCCAATAGCGTTTTCAGGAGACACCTTCTGCACACCCCAGCAGGTCCCTGCTCGTGCCTGCACTTGGAGCAAAACAAAACCAAACCCTTTGGCTGTGATTTTTCAAGATCTCCTTAAAAGGCTTGTGATTGGGAGGTAGCTTAGGTCAGTCTGCTGCTTTTGAAAACTCTTTTTCTTGTCTGTAGCGTATTTTGTGTAAAACATTAATATATAAATATACTGAGAATTAATGCTTTCTCCCTCATAGTGACTGCATAATACAAAGAGAAATATTGGCTAGAAATTACCACTGATTTACAACTGTAAACTATTTATTCTCAGCCAGCTGGCTTGTGATATGAGCTGCTCTGTATTTAAAAGCATAGCTTTCTCCCTTGCTTGTCTCAGTTTGGGTGACTTTTATGGTGTCTCTTTGCAAAGTTCTTTTACCAGGGCAGTGATTTGCAGTTCACATAAACCACCAGGCTCCTGCAATATGACCTTATGTTATAGATAATACAGTTTAAGATGCTAATTACAGAATAGTTCTGTGAAATATGATGGAAACTTTTGCTGGTCTGTGAGGCTGTTTTGCTTCTCTTCAAGCGTAAGTTTATTTTGTCGTCTCCTAAAGATCAGCTATATCCTCTGCAGCACATGCACACAATGTATTTTCTGCTAATCTCATGGTTATTCATCTGTCTTGTGGTAGCAGCCATGGCTCAGAACCCAAGCAGAGAAAAGCGAGGGTTTAACTTAATACAGTCGTGTAAGGTGTTTGTTTCTACAGGTGACACACCCATGGCGGGCTGTTTCCAAATGTGACAATATCCAGTGAAGCACAGAAAACAGCCAGACTACACGATTCAAAAATAATAACCTTTTTGCAGTATGCACTGTCTCTACAAGTGAATATTAGTGTTATTAATAATAGCCTCACATTAATGCAAAGCTGTGCTGTCACCTGCCACAGAACAGCGGCTGTGTGTATGACTCCATTGGTTATTACATTACAAGGATGCCTGGAGCCTTTTGCTGACATTAAGTGAGGCAAGCATGGAATTTAATGCATTTAACTAAGTAAATAAAAAATTTTAAAATCATACCTGTAATTTAATATATGCATGTTCTTCACCGTGGCAATTACCTACAAGTCGACAAAGAACAGGCTGGGCTTGAGGCTATCAGACAGTTTATTCAGGATTATTCTTACGGATGATAGCACTTCATGGTTTCCAAAACAAGCTTGTTCATTACATTGCTTCCTGCTAACTGTATTTCTGCAAGATGCCCCTTTCAAGTATTTGTGGGGAGGTCTTTGAACCATGAAAAATACCAGAAAACTGACACAAGAATGATTTAAGCTTCATAGATAAAGCACATATGCAAAAAGTGCATTCTGTTCTGATGCTGTCCGCAGTCTTTCAATCAAGGAAAACATTTTCTCAGCCAGGAATGAATGAAAGGGAGCAGAAGGGGAAAAAATAACTGTTCAGAATTATTAACCCGATTTTCCAGCTTAATTTTTAGCACAAAGTAAAAAAAAACAATCATCACCTCATATGAATCTGTGGACTCAGTTATTCTCACTTAGGTAGGGTTGCAGAAGTTTATGTTACCAGAAATTTATGCCCGTTGCATTTACCTGAATCTGTAGCCTTCCAGAAGTCTGTTCCAGATTTCTGAATACACTGTGCACCCTGGTGTGCTGAGGGCATCCAAATGCTCCAGTTGGATCATCCTCAGCAATTAGCAAATAAATCCTCTGCCAGCACAGGCCAAGTCCCAGTTTCAGGTCACCGTGTTTCTGACACATTAGACCTCCAAAATGTTGAGCTGAAGTGCAAAATTTACAAATTTAAGATTCCAATGGCCCTTTTTTGTTTGTTTATGTCTCAAAACCTTAAGCGGTAAGGAATTTGGCCCCTTACTCTGTCATTCTCAGCTAAGTTCTGAGTTTCTTCAGGTCAAGACAGCTGCTTTCCAGGGGCCATGCCAGCAGTTTGCCTTACTTTTATTGTACAGTATGCTGAGGAGATAAGGGAATGGGTCAAGAACATCATCAGAAACACCACATTTGTTACGCATATTTGTCACCAGAATTGTCATTGCCATTGGCTTTTCCTATGCAGTTGTGTAGAACTCATGAAACTGTTCTTAAATATTGACCTATTTTATTTACCTAGTTATCGGCTTCGTTCATTTTATTCTAAAATAATCAATAATGTATTTACCTGGCAAAACATTTCCTCAAACATTTTCTAACCAGCCAGTATAAGATCAACGTTGAAAAGTATGTTTTCTTCATTACAGCTCTAAATTATGGTTTGTTTATTCATAAAAAAACACACAGAAAAGTGTGGTCATATCTAGCAAGCGAGATTCTAAAAGATTGTGCATTTTGAAACTGTAGCTGGAAGTTGTAATGGCTCAAGATCGTTCCACTGAAATACACTTAATCTGGAAAAGAAATTCTTGGAATGAAAAGCTCCGCTCTTTCAAAAACATTTGGATTTCATTTAGGAAGTGAGATCAAAATATTATGCCTCAGGATAAGTAAACTGGTATTGCAATATTTGGTTTGTGAGACAGAGTCAAAATATTAGCATCGTTATAGCGATAACATGCAACTCTCTGACAAAGCTCCTCAGCCTGCAGAGGAATTTCCCACAGGTCACTGCAAGGATTCATAAACCAGGATAAAGTGTTTCAGTGTGGCTCTGCAAACAGAAATTAATTTTTATGTAAAAAAGTTTAAATTACTTCACTTCAGCGAAAGTCCTGGAAGGTGGTATTTGGACACTCCCATTTGAAGAGCTTCTTTGAACTTTGGTTCTGGATTTAACTTTTGTTATGTTTTATGTGGATTAATTGTCAATATTATTATTTATTTTATAATCCTCCACAGTAAAATAAATTCTAAATGTTTAGGATTTCTAATATCTGAATATGTTTATCATAATCCAATAAACTAAACTACCTTAAACATAGAGTAAGCTAATTAGTCTGTCCCAAATACATATTCACATGGCTTTAACAAGACTTAAAGGGATGAAGGGTAATGTTTTGTTGTTAGAGAAAAAAAAAATGTCTGTCCATTGTTTTACCTGACAAGACTCTTCCAGTTTCTAAACAACATTGTATTCTGCAAAAGCTTCATAGCCTAGTATTTATTTCCATTTCTTGAAAGCTACGTGACCAGAAAGATGAACGTGTTGCTCTCCCTGCTGTGCCCTCACTGAAGTGAGAGGGATTGTTCCGTCAGTGCTTTGAACTTCCTTTTTGGCAGATGACAGACCCTGCTAATAAAAATAACATATTCAAAGACACAGTTAAGGCCTGTGCCTAGGCTGTGTGAGATGTTTTTATTGAGCACCTCAGCGCTATGAACACCCAGGGAAAAGCAGGGTGAGGGAATAACGTCGGTCACTCCCAAACTGCCACACCAAACACCTCAGTAAAGCTGATGCCATCACCTGGGAGTCTCAGTTATTGAACTCTAGAAAAAGCCACAGCACACAAAAATCGAAAACCCTGCTGTTTTAGCATGTGAGGATACAACCCAAACGGGTGGTGAAGGCTCTGGAGAGGGCGAGGCACCATGGGGCGTCATGAGGGGAGGTGGTGGCCATTTTCTGGTGGCCTTCCAGGGCATGGTGGCTCCCCCATCCCTCCTTCTGCTGTCCCTGCTTCATTCCCACTGCCAGCTCCGATAGCCCAGGGGCAATGGCAGGAGGCAAAACACCTCAGAAAACAGGCAAAACCCTCCTCCTGGGCTGGGAGCAGGGCAGCCATGCTGAGGAGAAGTAGCCACGGGGGCTGGCTGCCATCACCTCAGGCAGAGGTGGGAATGCCAGGGCTGAAAAAGAGGGTGAGGAGATTTAGTTGTCTGACCTGGAGCACCCTGAAAGTGCAGTGCAGCCATGCCCTGAAGAAATGGCTTTATAAACACCCTCTTGGATCAGGGCCTTTGAAATCTAGGTAATCACATGGAAAAAATTGGAACCGAAACAGCTGCTGAGGCCCAGCATCCCAGGAAACATCTCATGTTCCTCCATAGACGGCTTATCCAGTCTGAAAGTACCTCAGAACACTGTGCTGGGCCTGCCCACAAAGGGAAATTGATGGGATTCAATCCAAAAGAGACAAAGTTTTGATTTTAAGGGAGGTCAGCTGGGTTTTGTTTCAATCTTTTCTATATGTTCTGATCCAGAATGGAAGCTGCTGTTATTTATTTTACGTCATGCCTCTCGGATTAATTTCCCAAGTTACAGCCATTGAAATGCAGAATAAAAGTATGGCAAATTATAATTGATAGCATCGAACAATAGAGCAGGGGCAGATGCATCCCACAGATTTCTTCTGTAAATTTTGGGGTTTCCTTTTTTTTTTCTTGTTAAATTTTATTTTAAACACCAGTTCAACATTTCATTTCCATACTTCCCAATGCATCTTTCCCTATTCCTCTGCTAATAAGCTTTGCCACTCTGGTTTTGCATCCCCCACCCGGCCAGCATGATCAATGCTCCAAAAGGATTTTTACCTGTCTCACATTAGTATTGCTGGTACCAGCAACAGCCTCATCATTTACCCTGCACTGAAAGATGAGAAAAGTTCAGCCCCTGGGTAAGTTTTCTGGCTCCTCACTCTAATAACTAGTGCCACTAACACAATAAAATTTTATATCATTTTTATTGCATCCCTGCTAGAGAATTATAGGCAGAGCAGTGGCTTGCAGAGCAGATGTGTGAAGCTGCAGACAGAACTGCATCTGCTTCCTTTTGCCACAAATTGTTTTGTGTAGATTCCTGTTGACTAGGAAATTTAACATACTGTCGCTGTACACCACATTTGTAATAAAATCATCGTTAAACAAACACATTATCGCCTTCTACTCTCCTCCCCCTTTTCTTTTTCTAATAAAAAACTGACTTTATTTTCTCTCCATCTTCTTGCTTCTCACTCCCCAAAATAGATTTTTCTTTTGGCCCTAGTTTTCCTTGGACTTGGACCAGCTCCAGAAGTCTGATGTCGGCTTTTATAGCAGTCCTGAGAGTACAGGGAAGGTGGGAAAATGTCAGTAAGAATTTGCTGCTTCCCACTAAATCAAAACATATATGTCACTGTATTTCTTGATGGGGCAATTTTTTTTTTTTTTTTTTTCTTACCCAAAGCCTGCTTTCTATGAGCAGAAGAGAATTAAGTCACCATCCAGATCCAGATATGGAATTGAAAAGAAAAGCTGTCTCTGAGCTGCAGAAAGTTGCCTGCAGCATTTAATCTCCAGGCTGGGGTGATGCCCTGCTTTTGCTGCAGCTGCGAGTGCTTTGCAACCTCATCCTTCCCTGGGTCACTGCAGCTACTCCAGTTTTGAGGCTGCAGAATAAACCAGCTCCTGGTTGCTTATAAAAAGAAAGCACAGAAAGCAGAGACCTCCGAGAGTGCATTGCCATTTGCAAGCAAAACCAACCTAATTTTGCTCGCATTCCTAGAAGAGGGGGAGTGGTATATTAACATAACACAAATCCTCCAAGGTAGCACACATCTTTGGGAAATATGTGTTTTCTGAAGGATGGGGCCACACCAGCTGCAGCTACTCTTCTCCTTGGGGTGTGGTTGCACTGCAGGGTCTGTGTCTCGGAAAGCAGGAAAGCCAGACTCTGCTTGCACCATCTCACACAGACATGGTGCAAAACCATACAGGACTGTTCCGGGCCGTGGCTGTACATCATTCCCCAAACCAGCCATTCTCACAGAGAGGCACTGCCATAGCAAATATCTGGGTACAGTGCCAAGCTGGGAACACAGCTGACACAGACAATAACGAGGGGAAGCCGGTGGGATTATGACTTAAAATCACAACAGTAATAAAAATGACAGAAGGAGTCACAAGCCCTTTAAGGGGTTCTGCCTTATTTGCATTTTCTTATGTTGCTTGGAAAACTTAATGAATTTTATCTTCTGTCATTAAGATAAACCAGCTCTGTGGTGGTGCTGTCAGAGCTTCACTAATTAAAAGTCAGCCTCCAAGTGCTTAAAGCTTGTCTACACTTGAAAATTAATTCCGTTTGAGGTAGCGTATACATTTAATTTGCAGCAGCTATATTACCTAAATTAGGATATCTATTTTGTAGGCAGGGTTCCTCTGAACTTGGCTCAAATTGAAACTGAGCATTTGCTTCTTTGCCTTATCCTGAACCAAGAGATCTGCATATAAGGGAGGGTTCAGCGATACCTCTTGCTAAGTATCCCCATGCACAGACAAGACTTGGGATGGCTGACCCACAGCACTTTCCTTTCTGAATGCTTCTCCTGGCCCCATCAACTGAGGTAAGGCTGCAAGCAACAGGTGATGCATGGCTGCAAACAATGTGCTGAGCTAAATTGATACAGATTATAGTTAGCAAATTTGTATGGACCTGTAGTGCTTATGCAAGGCTGCTATTACAGCACAAAGCCTAAATAAGAGAACTTAAACCTGGACTAAAACCTTTCTAAAAGAACAAAAGTATTTTCTTAATATTTTCATGAACAAGAAAGTTTGGAATAGAGAAAAAATACTATGAACATTTGGACTCACTTTTCTTTATGTGCATTGTATGAACACAATTATCTACCAATTTAAGAAATTGATAGAAAATGAACACTAGGTAATATGAAACAAAATTCTGTTACCATCAAGGGTGTTTTCTCAATTAAATTCCAAGAGCTCACAACATCCAAGACATTTGGAAATTTCAGGGTACCTGAAGAGCACAAAACAAAGTTCTTAGTCTTCCTTCCTTTCAAATCCTGCTCTCTCAGATACATGTTCAAGACTGAATGTTTTTCTGATGCTTGCTAGTGGAACAGATCCGAGACAAGGACTAGAGAGGACGTGGAGCAACGCAGCATGCACAGCTTGACCCTCGTCGTCTAATCTGGATGATGTGCACAGGACAGAAAGACGTTGTTTGAAAGGAAAGGCTGTCCCCACTCAAAGGAACATATCTGGGGGAAAATAAATGCTGTTTCAGGTGCTCTTTTCCAGATCTCTTTGGAGAGCTCACAGAGTATGATGTAGCTCCAGGGTGGTCTTTAGGCTTTTGGCAACTCTGGACAGGAAAACCAGTCAAATTGGGAGTTTTATTCAGGAGCTTAAATGAAGAATCATTCATCACCTTTGTGAGGGAAATGACCATGGTGCTTCCCTCATCCATTTTAAGCAAAGATTTTGGAGAATGTTGAAGGAAAATGGTAGATGCAGAGCCACGTCCAGCAAAAAGTGTTTGTCACATGAAAAGAAACAATTTGGCAGTCCTTGCAAGGGTGTCTGACCCTTCTGCTTCACCTGTCTGACCAGGTGAAAATAACACCATTTTCCCCTCTTCTACATGGAAGGGAATGGAAAGGGACTTTCCTTGTTGCTAAACACAAAACCCTTTAATCATCATCTACTCTCCACAATATTTTTGCCGATTTCCTACTTGGCTGCCATCTATCTTTGGTGGGAGTCCTCCAGCATTTTTTGTTAGATGTCTGCAATGGATTCCCCCTGAGCAATTGACTAATGGTTCCAACAACGTCACCTTCCTACAACACAAATGGGAACCTCTGCTCTGGTGGGACACTGGTAAATAAAAGAGCCGCCCTCCACTCAGTTACTATTTTCTCCTAAATAATAAGAAATGTCCTCAAGTTGTTCCAAAGGATGTTTAGATCGGCTATTAGGAAAAATTTCTTCATTGAAAGGGTTGTCAAGTACTGGAACAGGCCACCCAGGGAAGAGGCTGTCACCATCTTGGAGGTATTTAACAGACAAGTAGATGTGGCGCTGACACGTTGGTTTTGTGGTAATTTTGGCAGTGCTGAGCTTATGGTTGGACATAATGGTCTTAGAGGTATTTTCCAACCTAAATGATTCTGTAGTTATGGTGTAATGTTCCCAAAGAGAGATATTGAATGCTAATAAACAAAGTCCTAGAAATACCACAATAAGACAACTTCCACATATCCCGTTATTTTCTTTTGTTCTGTCCCTCCCTTCATTTTCTTATGTTTTTCTCATACAAGATGTTTATTACCCTGGATGGTCTGGGATGGACAGTGCCTGAGGTCGCTGTGGCACTGGCATTGCAGGACTGCTGGGCCTCTGATGAGTTGCTGGACCCCCAGGAAAGGATATCATCCTTCTATGAAGCTATGAAAATCTCAAGTGGTGGTTGTCCTTCCTCAAAATACAGCCAAAAAAGTTTCCCATGTTGTGAAATTAACTGGGGGGGCGCGGGTGGAGGAACACCAAATAGTGTTGCCCAGAGGAAAACATTCAGGAGGACTCATACCTGTGCAAATACTCAGAACAGGACCACGCATTGGTTTCCAACATAACCTGAAGGATAATAGAGGATGCAATTGGCAGTGGTCATCCAGCTGGGATGAGGTATTCCTCCTGCTGGTATCCAACCGCTTGCTTGAAAATGAAATGCTTGGCAGTAGAAATGTGCCACAGCTGGAAAACATGAACGAGTCAAAGCAAATAAACAATCCCAAAATTAGGTTTAAACCAGAGAATGAAAATCAAACGTCATTTGAAAGCCTACTAAAATTGGCTGGTGTCTGAGAGAGCATTTAGTGGCTCAGCACTTCTCTGATGCACTTCAGAAATTAAAGAGAGAAACAGAGAAACAGTCTTAGATGAAGCAATAAATAATGGACACTTTCAACACATAATTTGCATTTGAATTAACTAGGCTGGCTAAATTAATTCATCCATTATGAAAGGAGAATTTTACTGTCTATATTTTCAGGCTCCCTAGTGTGCTAAGTTAAATGGGCGTTGAGGCAAGGACTACTGGCTTCCTGGAAATTGCTACTAAATTAGTTTTCTCCCAGTTATTATTTAGTTCACACAACTTAGAAGCCTAATGCTGATAAAAGCAATTGTCCCAGGGCCTTGTCTTTTCTCCACTGTTTGGATTGTGAGGGTGAACAGCTACAGCAGCACTTCGGGGTAATCCAGGCCTCACTCAGGTTTTTGTCTGAAACATTTTTCCAGGCCTCCCTCCCCAGAAGGGTTAAATCACATAACCATTGTTATTTTGAATTCAATATAAATTTAAGATTTTTTGAGGCTGAGGGGTGATTTCTTTGCGGCATTATTTGAATTGCTTCCCTGAGAAATTTCAGATCACATTAAAATAGATAGTCGATGCAATATATGACAATAGGTTATTAATTATGTCACTTAGAGCATCAAGAACTAACTGGAGGAAGACATAAGCTTGGAGACGTATGGAATAATCAATATATTACATTGTTCTTAATAATTCATTAACATTGTGTTTGCAACTACAAACACAAGTTATATTTTCATGAACTGCACCATCAGGATTTTCAAAACCATGCTCAAAAACACCAAAAGCATTTGAAGAAAGGGAAAAGAGAGATTTTCATCTCCCCATTGCAAACAAAAAGTTACAGAGGAGGAAACCAGCTCGTATTTCAAACCATGTTCAGGGTAGGGTCACATCCCTTTGCCCACTCAATGTCAGGAGAGATACACCACAGCAACCTCCAAGTGCACCCCAGGCTTCCCAAGGGACGCACTGTGGGCTAAGGGAAGAGGATCTGAGCAGCAAGGCTTTGACGGGAGCACGGTTCACCAGCGAAACCTATTTAAATTACTGACACTTCTGCCAGCCTCTGGAGAAAACTCGTTCTGGTTGGGAACAAGCAAGTGATGGATGGGCACCTGGCAGCACTGCCCTTTGCTAGTGAAGCTTTTAACACCTTCTCTGGAGTCAGAGAGGAGAGAGCTTTACCACGTAGCTCAATTCAGACAAGTCAGGTTGGGACAGGATAGATTTTGGCAGAATAGCGATGCTCTCCCACAACAGCTGTGTTGCAAAGCAGAAGATGTGCCTGTAGCTCACACTTTTCCAAGCTTTGTGTCCCACATCCTGGTCTACCTTTCCCCAGAGAAACATAACACGTTCCAGCATCACTGTTTTTTTCCTCGAATTTTTTGTAATGGAGGAAAAATCATAGCAGTCCTTGCTGTGCCAGAGTATTACTCTGTCAGCCCATAGAGTTTCCTCACTCCACATGGACCATAACAGAGATGTGAGGAAAAGGAAGAAAGAAAACAGGAAGGCAATAAATCAATGCTACACTCCTTGCAATGGAACTATGATCCCCTGTCTGGAGAGCTCTGGCACCAAAAACAGAGTTAGAAACATTTACACTCTTTCTTTAGATTGCCATGATGAAACAAGCTGAATGAACTGTTGCCTACTAAAGGTACCCAAATATTTTCCACTCTCCTTCCTCACTGTCTATTGATTTCTTCTCTGCAGAAAGAAAACCACATTGCAGCAGAAAGCTGCATTGTTACAGAGAGTCCAAAGGGACTGTCTCCTTCCTTGTCTGCTTACACACTGAGAAGATGGGACCAGGCTTCGTGACAGTCTGTCCTTGCTGCCTTTGTCACTCCAATTCCAAAGACTGTGTATACATTTCTTCAGAATTAAACCTAAGCGGCAAGATATGTTGTCCTGTAAGTCACATCCTTCAAGATATAAATCCATTTACAGAATTGCTAAGGTTTCTTCCTTTGCTCTTAGATCCAGAGAAGATGAAAAAATTTACATCTAAACAGAGTGAATTTGAAGACCGTAACAGGATGGGACTTTAAATATTGATTTTGTTATTAGTGGAATGTTACGGCACAAAGCATCTACCGCATGCAGAGCGAGGATAGACAGACATCCTCTAGAGCAGCTAACGCCCTGGAACCTTGCGGGGTAACTTTTAAAAGCATTCACTAAACAAGGAGCATAGAAATTATCTGGGTGAATACATTTAAGCTACCTGAAATGATTGGCAAATGATTGACTCTTGCAAGGGCCATCTTTAAACCAAGAGCAAACTCCGCCTGCACTTGGGCGGAAAATGAACGGAGCAGATTGCCACTAACGGGAGCGTTGCCTTCCCAGCCAGAGGCTGTGGGTGATAAAAGGGATGTTTAGACACATCATAGCGACAAGTCTGCATTTTTAAATTTTTGTGACCTGATACAAATCAAGGAGCCTTGAGGGAAGCATTCAAGTACTGAGCAATTCAATATCAAAGATAAGAACAAATAAAAGTATCTCACAAATCACAATTATGAGGACAGGCTTTCTCCAAGATTCATTCTAATTTTCAAAGATTCAGTATATAGTATATATTAAATATTATTTACGCATTCCTTGAGCCTTCAAATCGAGGAAAGAAATCCTGTATTTCCTAAGCTAATGTGAATAAGGTAGTTTCCTCCCATATCAGAAGCATTTCAGAAAATTAATTCTGTATCTCTGAAAAGGTCATTTATTCAAGGATGAGTGACAGGTGCCATAAACTTACTTTTATGTCTGTTCAGCTCAAGTGAACACAAAGCAAATCAATTCAGCGTGGTCAAGTGTAATTACCTGCCAGAGCAGGATCCATCGCTTGCGTTTATTATGAACAATGCCACAGACACACTAAATTCAACAGCAATTTTGATTACTGCGAGGTCACACAAAGCTCTTCCTTCCCAAGTGCTTCCTTATCCTGGACTTTATAACATGATTATTACAGTAGAATAATTTTATTAGTATTTGTACTGTGATAGCAATTAACTTCCAGTTATGAATGAACAAATTATGAGGTCCAGTGCTAGATTAGTAGGATCAAGTTTTAGCTGGAGGGAAAAAAGCATGTGTTTTTCTAAGATGTGCATTTGTTTCTAGGAGCTGGAAGTGCTCACAGGACTTTGGGGCCTTTGCTGCTCTTTCTTTCCATTGCCTCAAAATATTTTTTTAATATATAAAGAATACACAATTGTGGGTGAACTGTTTCACTAAGCTCTGATCCCCTGTGGTTATAAAAGACTTCAGCACTTGATGCTGCTACACTCCAAGTGTCATTTCAAGGACCTAAAAGTTGCACCTCAACAATTTATGGATTAATAATTTGATGGATGAATAAATCTGTACTTTTAAAATAAGTTTTTGTTTGTCACTCTTTCATGAAACAACAGAAAATGACATGTACTTCTCAATAAGCTCTGGGCTACACTAGGAGCTCATTAACATTTTTCTGGATTGGGTTTTCTCCCCCCTTTCTGGTATGATATAGTTTGGGGAATCCTGGGTATTTTAACCCAGATGTTTTTTAATCTCTTCAATAACATGAGAACAATGAATGCTTGTCAATGGGGTATGCATTCAATATAAAAGTCAATTCAGTATATATTTATGTTCCCATATGATGTTTATAAAACTTTGAGACAAAAGAGAAAGGTTATAGATTATAAAATGATTGATGGAAACTGGCCAAAAACATCAGCCAAATTAGGCTAATATTTACAATATACACACAATAGTCAATCACAAAGTTAGGAAGGAACTGATCATTGCAGGAGAATTCAGAGCATCATTGTACAGATGAATTGCCTCCTAGCCTTCAGCACAACTGTGTGGTTACACAGTGATGCTTATGTCAGTTTTATTTTTGTATGTGATGGCAAGTGTTCTGGTACAGTCAAATGAAAATTAAATTATGAGTTAATAAGAAGAAAACCAATTAGAAATAAAGATAACTCACAAAGACAGAAACATTAGCCAACACAGTTAACAAATGAAGGAGGCTGACCTCGTCGGAATCGTTGCTAAACCTCCCCAGCAGGCAAATTTAACTGTGTGCATCAGACTACAGTTTCCCTGAAGCCCTTCCAGAGCATCAGAAACTACCACGATTCCCAAGGAGTTCTCTAATCATGGGACTTGCCTGGGTGCTATTCAGCATAAGAGCTGTTTAAAGAACAAAGGATATAATTCTACACAATGCAGAACGCCATTTGTCTTATTTTGTAAGGTTCCTGTTGAAGTCCTGGCTCTCGAGGTAGTGCAGTCAAAATCAATTCGCACCTCCATTCGTCGAGCCTCGGGGATGAATGGATGCAGTCTGTGTGTCACATCCATAAGAGCTGCTTCCATTATTCTCCAATCCCCCCAAAACAAGTATAATTCAATTGATTTTCTCTATGCTTCCGAGAAGGTTACAAAGGACAAAGCTGTGCCAAATGAAAGAGAGCAGCACCCGCCTGCTAGAGCTCCAAAAGCAGCAGGAGTGGGGAGAAGCTCGAGTTAACAGAGGGTCATACACAGGGGTCTCTGGAGCATGGTGGCTGCAAAGGTCTGTCTTCCTAAAATTCTGGCAACTGCAGTGCCAAAGGAAGATGATTTTAGTTTTGCAGTCTTTGCCCAGTTACAATGCCAACTTCCTTTTACTTATACTTTTTATAATTTGACACAATGCATAGTGGGCATCTTCGGGAATCACTTCCTTATTTTGCTCAGCATGAGATGCTCCTAAAGTACAAGGAGCTCTTGCAAGACCCCAGGATCCTCCTATTTTTACCATCTTACTGGACACAATGAACATTTGCTGTAATATAATTTTGCCATCAGATCTAACAGGTTCACCAGAAGATATCAAGCTACAGGGAAAACACCGTGATTATTTTTGATTATTTTTGATTATTTTTATTTTTCTATCAAGAGTATCCAAATGAAATGCTTAATTTCAAAGCCTGGATTTGAAAATGTTTTGGTTTTTTTTCTTTATTTGAAACGTTACACTACTGCTCTTTGGGGGATAAAGCCCCAAACCAAACACAACTTGCTGTTCTAAACCATATTTCACTTTAGATCTCAGCATTTATCACATATGGGAAAAAACACCATTTTTGTTCTGATCTACATGACAGGCTGTCATCAGAGTATGAATACATCCACATGGACCTAATCGACTGTATGTACAAGAACTACAAGTTCCCAAAAATTCTGCTTATTCAGTCACAATATAAAAATAGAAAAGAAAGAGTCATTGCCTGCCTTTCACAGAATTTTATATAAGCTGTTATAAAGTTTCTGATCCTTTTCGGATAAATAAAGCATTTCATACATATAGTGAGCAACAGGAGACAGATACATTGACCTGGCATGTACAGACTGAACAATTTCAGCAGAACAACAGTATGGACTTCATGAACCATTTCTGTGATGGATCCTTTTAGCTCTTCAGTGCCAGGATCTACAAGGCTTAAGGGATTTCACCTGCAACATCTATAGGTAGACTTATTCTCATATATCTTGAACTCAGTTAAAAAAACTAAAAAAAAATTAGCTCACATCATTTGAGGTCCTATCACACCAGCTGAAGACAAGACTGGCCTCCTATTTAGCTTCGTAGGTTGAACTTGATGATCTCCAAGGTCTTTTCCAGCCTAGCTGATTCTGTGATTCTGATCCTTCCTTTAAAAGCAGCTTTATGCTGTGGCCAAAGTTTTGGTCTGGTAAGCACCTACGTATTTAGTCTTTTCAAGCTTTGTGACCTAAGTAAGAAGCCACAATATCCCTTAGTATGCAGTGCTGGGTTTCCTTCTGCCCTTCTGAAAGCAAAATTCATGCAGGAATGAAATGTCTTGGAATTGCTAAGAAGAAAACCCACCAATAGCTCATCAGGCACATAGGCTGATATCCCTCTGACATTTAGTTCCTGTCTCCCTGCTCTGGCTTTGTGAAATAAACACACTCTCAAATTAAATTAGACCTGAAAATCTCCTAGTCTGAAAAGTGAAGAGAGCACAAACGCTCCAGGCTCAGGATGTCCCTCTCCTGCTGAGGAAAAGACCCAGAGAAGCATACGGAGGGTGCACTGGTGTTGGAAGCCAAAACTCAGCCTCCTCATTTTCCAGATTTGTTTCAAAGCTTTTCCTAATCTATATTTCTGCAAATATTTTTTTCCAACAGAAACTCCAGCTTGGGGGCGTGTGTGAAAAGATGATATAACGTTTCACAGGTGTTAGCAAAATAATTTTACAGATGACATTGGTAAGAAACCAAATGTTTCTTTGATGTTTTGATGAGTTCCTATCTGCATATTTTTCCAGAAGAGGTAGGACTCTTATTTCGGTATCACTCGTCTGGATTTTAAAAACACCAAGTTAAACATTTTATAACCTTTCAAAGAAAAATAAAAAGGAAAGAGGAGCTGAAAAAGAAAAGAGAGCCTGAGCTCTCCTGTGAAAGAGCTCTAGCAACAAGTCAGAGGCACAGCCATCCAAACCATGGAGAGGGGAGGAGAGAGGTGTTACCACAGGGGCCCTTTCTAAAGTCCTCCCAAAACAACTTGGGCTCTTCAGACAAACAACATGCAGTGAGACAAGGGCTAAGTTCACAACTACTTACATATTTTATATTGAGTCATAATTAGCTGCAATATATGTACTTCACTTTAAACCAGCTATGAATAGATGAGCAAGTGCCAGGGACTGCCATCTGCTCCCCGAGCCATAATTAACTGCCTGATTACGAAATACATATATATTTATCTAATTAGTTTTAATAGCCTGCTTTAGCTGGCTCTGCTCCAAAAATCAGGTGAAAAAGCGTGTCCTACTGCTCAATGGAGAAAGGCTGGAGACAGGAACAGTTCTCACAGGGAGCTCTTCCAGAGGCCAGCATGGCTCCAGCGGGAGGGCAAGAAGGGTGAGAAGGGACACCCAAAACAGGGAGCTGCTGCCCACCTGAAAGTTTTACAGGACCACACCCAGGGCATTGCTAAGCCAGCCCCTCTCTGCCTGTGCCAGCGTGGGCCACGATGCAAAGCTTCTCTTGGGTCTCGTGGTACTGTGGGTGATGATCAGATGGTGAGAAACCAGGAAGATGAGTGCACAGACAGGCATAACTGTGCCCCATCACGAGGGGACACCAACCAAATGCTGCTTCTTCAAACGGAGATCACTGATTATTTGAGTCCATATAATTCTATTGACAATGCAGTCCAGAAAGACTTTCTATGGAGACTGGGATACCTTGCTAATTAATTCAGGAAAAAAAAAAATTCTCTTAGTATGTATTTTTTCCCAGTTCTCTCTGTAGTATAACCAGTGTTGCATCCACTGTTAATTTCTGGGTAAGCAGCATTAAGGCTTTGCCACAGGTCAGATTTTATCATAAATTCCACATTTTGATTGCAACTCCGACACTCCCCGCAGCATAAATATATTTAGGGCCAGATTTTAAAAGCCTTTCAGATGCCAAAGGGTACATTTGACATCGATTTCCAGGGAAGCCAGGAATCCAAATGCATCAAAATCCCGTCATTCAGCCCAGCCCCACTGAATCACTCTCTGTTTCCAAGGGCTGCAGACTAGCTCAATTTTAACTTCAGATTAAGAAGCCCTATCATTGTAGTAAGAATGGGACTTCTCACAACAATCCACCCATGGAAAGCCTCCACAGAAGGAATAAAAAAGATGGCCTGCAGCTTCTCCATCCCTCTTTACACGCTTTGTGATTTTGCAGGACCTATCTGTCAGGTTCTCTCCTGCACACCAACAGCTCACATTATTTACATCTCCTCTGGATATCTATTTTAAAGCCTGTGCATCCTTCCTGGAAGCAGAGAGATCGATCCATGAGTTAGGATATGAATGTGAAGCCCCCACAAGATGCACTGCTACGGCTCAGGGCTCCCCTGTGCATATATTGAACCAGACCTTTGATGACTGGAGTTTATTACCACAGGGGAACACCCATACATTGGGCCAAGCTGCTGCAGCAGCTTGCAGACTTTCCATAGCCTTCCCTTTCCACCTGAGCTGGGATTCCTGCTCAGCTCTGCTCCCACTCCCATACATTACAGCTGCCTTTGCACTACCACGCTGATGCCATCAGACCCATCAAGTGCTCCTGTGACATTTATACGAGAGAAAAGTCCATCACCCCAGATAACGGTTTCACCAAATCCACCATCAAAGCCTGGTAAATGAAGTGTGACAGACTCATTCTCACTTAATGCCCGTGGTGGTGCCAGGTGACAGCAGTGACGCTGATGTGGCTGTCCCACAGCAGAGCAGGTACATTAATTTAGTGACACATACTCCTGTCTCTGTTCCTCGGCTTTCTCCACTGCCCTCATGGGGTAACTAGCTGTGGATGCCATTTCTTCCAGCCTGCAAGGTTTAAAAAAACTACCCTCAGAAGTCGCTTTATTTCAGCAGATGGGCTGAGATCCTCCGGGCCCCAGGGAGCCATGTCTTTGCATGTCGGTGAAGGCAGAAAAACTCTGCCTGCAGTTCCCTTGTGTTTCTGGGGAGCTGCAGGCCCCTTGCAGGTCTGGAAGAAGTATTATTGCTCCGGCACTGTGATTACAAGCTGCACAAAGCTGCTATATTGCAAGTGATGAGTGGGAGGAGGAGGAGATCACAGCTCTTTTTTGGAGGAGATGAAGGGATGTAATTTTTCAAACGGGACCAATAAACTGAGACATCTCCCCTTAGAGCCTGTTTCTTGAACACTGCTCACAGCCTCTCTCAGCCTCGTAACAAGACAACAACTGATTGAATAAGAGAATACAAATTTCTGTTGTTCAAGTAAATAACCTGAAACAAGCTTAATTCTTACCTCTCTCATGGAATGCACTGGCAGTCTAAGCAAGATAGTTTTATCCTACAAGATTAAGACATTTAGCAAGTTAAAAAAAAAATAATAATTACAGAAAAACCACACCATCACCCTTGGGCCTGTGTCTCTGCTGAGAATCATGCACAGCCTCTTTCCTTCAGCTGCAAGCATCCTGTTCCCCATTCTTATCGTTATTCACGAAATTATAATCCCTTTCTGTAAGAACATTACCCAAAGCAACTTTACCACTATATTAGAGCTTTGCTTCTGCCAGTCTCTACACCTGACTCCTGATGGCCTCTCTCCAGAAAAACATTTCTGTATATCCTTCTGTGGCCAGGGGAACATCTCTGAGGCTTCCTGGGAATGGCTCACACACTGGGATTCACCAGTGCACTGTCAAATAAGGGCCTACCACTTATCTGTCCAATTAACAGCATTTGGCTCCTTAATTACAAGAAAACCCAGGCAGGTATTTTATGCCATTTGTTGGAGAAATTTTGTATGTTCTGTGACAACAGTTATCCACATTTTCTTTAAAATGTACACATATATATATATATTTATATCTATACATACATATAATATATCAATTATTAAAATCTTCCATTTTCAGAACCAGTTTTCTGGCCCCATAATATCAGAGGTTACAGTTTATAGGATCAAGGGTACAGGTCCTCACCCTGAACTTGTATTAGAGCAGGACGTTCAAGTGACAGGTGCACTCTTCACAGTCATCTTGAATAAAATGGAAGCAACTTCCTCAGGATGACACAGGAAGGATCCTCTGTTAATTTACGTTTTATCAGGGATTTCAATTATGCTGGCCACTGAAGCATGCAGGATTCACATGCTTCTTGCTGCTGCCTCCACAAACGGGCAGAGCCAAAGCTGTGTGTTCCCATGATCCCAACAGGCAAAGCTATGTGTTCCCATGATCCCAACAGCCAAAACTGTGTGTTCCCATTACCCTAACAGCCAAAGCTGTGTGTTCCCATGATCCCAACAGGCAAAGCTGTGTGTTACCGTGATCCCAAAAGCCAGGATTCTGTGGGTGTTCAAAATACTCGGGCTCCCTCTGCACGCCCTGGCATTGAGTTGCTTTGCTTTCTCTGCCTGAGTGGATGGAATCCTCTCCCTCCCACCACTCATTTTGATATGTGACCTGTGAACAACCACCTGCTCTACAAAGCCACGTTAGCTTTAGAAAGGCCAGAAATTCCTCAGAGTACTGACCATTCTGAAGCATTCCTATTCCCCTCTTTTGAAACAGATCTAAGCATACAGCTGCTTAGGGAGAAAACCCAACCCTCCTCTACATGCACCTCAAATACCCAACTAAAAGACTTCCTCCCCAACGAGGTTTTTTTACTGAAAATAATCTCCAAGTTTCATTTTCTTGTCTCTAAATGGAAAAGACCAGAGAGGGTAGAAGCTCTGACATTTACATAACCAGAGTAACAACAAGCTAACAGTACATTAATTGCAACAATCTCTGAGCTTTGCCATGCTTGGAAAGAGGTCACTGTGATGGCAAGAGCAGACTCTATTTCCCTTCTCACTTGCTGAAATGCCTCTGCATCGAGCAAACGCCATCCAACACCCTCACCACAGGCCAGCCCTGGGGAGATTTTCAGTTGACTTTTTGTCACCTCCTTAATCCAGAACCTGGCTTCTTGACAGTGGGCAATGAGAGCCTAAGTGCTCTCAAAGAGCTCTCTTAGCAAGAGTCTTTCCTTAGTCAAAAATCTGATGACAGTGTGATGCCTTTACCTGTTGACATCCCTGACACCAACCACTTCTCTCACTGATAGACCACTTCTCTGGCAAGACTTAACCAGGGGCAAGCAGCTCAGATCTGTGTACAGTGGGCACTGCAATAAGGCTTAGTAAAAAGCAGGAGATGTTAAACAAGTTTCGTGCAATATTTAATTCCCCAAACCTATTAATGAGCCACAGTTAAAGCTTGAGACATTCTCTGGAGCAAAACTGACAAACCAAGGCAGGTCCAGCTGCTTGAAGCTGTATGGACACGAGGACATCACACAATGTGCTACAGACAGCAGACTCTTGCTGGGAAGCTGTGGTTGTTCCTAAAACTCTGAGGTAAAGGGTAAAACTAAGAATGACTGATGAAAATTAATTGCCCTTCCTCCACAGTCATAAACAGCTCTCACTTGCTCAAGGGAAAGACCGGGTGAGTACAGCAGCCCTGGTGCCGCCAAAGCTCAGCACCACATGAATTCCTTTTAGACCCTTTGAAAGTGGCTCGAGGCTCAGCAGGAGGAAGGGAGAAGTATATTTGATGGCTGAAGCAGAGAGACTGGTGGGAAGCCACATGCCCTACTGCTGAGCAATTCCATCAGTGCTACCACCGCAATAAAATTGGGAGCACAGCAGTAAGAATTAGCTGAGATTTGTGTCTGTAGAGAGTGAAAAGCTTTGCCTGAAGAAGAAGAAGATTGGGTCCAATATAAAGGGAGACCCTATTTTGTAGAATTGCAGGTCTTAGCTTTTCTCCCCACTTCAATTGGCCTCCCTCTGTGCTGCTCTGAGCACATGCCTTCATGCTTGGCTATTATTAATCCTGTAAAGCTGTTAGGAGCACATTCACATGGGAAATGGTGAAAGCACATCATCATTCTCACCTAAATTTAGAAACTTGAGGTAAAACCAACCAAAACCCAAATACATGTGTCCAAATAAGAGTGTTAGGGAGAAAAATAAAATCCAGCCAAACCTACAGGGCAAAGTTCTCACTGTAATGAGATCCACACATATCGAATTAAGAGCTATTTTACTGCAAGTTTAGGTTTTTTATTTCCATCATCCCATAAAAGAAGAGGAGAAAAGCAGACTGTGGAGCCTCAGCACTGAGTGACAGCCTGGGAGAAGTCATCTTCACTCACAGGTCAGTTACCTTCTTTCTCCAAGGGGAGGGAAAGGTTTGACATCTTTTGAAGGACAGATTATGCTACAGATATGACCTTCCTATTTACAGTAGAAAGCAGGCCAAGACAGACACATACACCTTTGGTCTCCTGGGGTTTTCCTGCATAATAATGGAAATGAAGGATTTTTACTCAAACAGGATTTGTTTAAGGTTTCATCTGTAGATAGCCAAAGGATTTCACTCATTCAGTCACAAAGCACCGTTCACCCCGGCTAGTTTGTACACTGAGTTTCTATCAAATTACACATACTCCTTTCAGAAATAAAGTTATTTCAGCTATCCCTCCTAAAAATATGATATCAGTTCTCAAACAACCTCTATTTGATATTTACGCTTGGACCACTGCAACTTGCTTATTCTAAATCCTAGTTTAATGAAAACTGCCAGTAACTCCCAAGATACAGCTGACAAAGTGATGAACAATACTTCCCTCCACGACACCAGCAAAGAATTTTGCCCAGTTGGGAACTTCAAGGGAGGGCTTTTAACACAAGTATTTGAAGAGGATTAAAGGCCAAGGTCTTTCTCACACACCTTCAAGTCAGGAGGCACAGGGTTCGTACCCTTCCTGCTCAAAGAAGGTGTCTGTGTGTCACATGGGCAGGTTGTATATTTGAAAAGCCAGGGTCCTTTTTGTTCTTAGATAATGAAATTTGTTTCTTTAGTCTAGTTATTATTAAAACAAGTTCTCCATAGAATCTGTACAGGGCTGGAGACAATTTCAGGAAAAACACAGCATTCATATTGGATGTAGAAAGGGCACAGGCTGTAAAGCAGCCTTCTGCACTATGTTATCTTCTCATCAAATCTATAAACCAAGGGATTGTATTTTAGAAAAGAATTGTTTGAGAAAGGGTTACACCTAAGGAAACTCAGCTGTGTTACTCAGAAAGTCCCGTGTTGGTTTCGGAGTGGATTTTGTGCAGGAATCCTGCTGTTATGCACAAAAAAGGTCACATTAGGAAAAACATACAAAAATCTCCTAACAATACCAAGCATTTAGTCTCTTACGATTTCAAAGGGGAGAGATTTCTTGTTCCTGCTGGTCAGATGTCCTCCCTGTCCCGAAACTCAGCTGATCCTAGCTCATGGCTGTGTAGGAATGCTGCCCAGCATGGCTGTAAGGGCAGCCACGAGTACTGACACACTGCAAGACAGTGCTGGGGCTTCACTGTCCTTCGCAGCACAGATGATCTGCTGGTCTCTAGATCTAGTGGGAAGTTCCCCAGTCATATGGGTTTCCCCTCTGAAAAATTGCACTCAACAGAAATAACCTCTGGGAAATAATTGTGGAATTTATTTTATTGGAGTCACTTTAATCTTAACATCAAAACAACGCGATGGAGTAAAAGAGCTACAATAAATTGAAAACACTGTGAGTTTTGCCTTTGAAAAACCTCTTCATTTTCATCTTTCTTTGCCTTCCTCCAGGGCAAAAGAGAAGGTCAACATCTATGAATTTCTTCAAGGAGAGAAACTCTTTTCTCAGCCCTCTCTTAATGCAATCACATTGCCAAAGCTACAGGTTAAATGAGTTCAGTGACCTGTCTAATCACAAGGTATAACTTACAGGAGACGCAACTACTCCACACTGCATCCATAAATGCAGCACCTGATTCCTCTCTGCCACCAAGACAAATGCTGTTTTGTGTCTCTTCCTGCCCATGGAATAGCTACATTCTCTGAGCCCCACGGGGGCAGCAGCCACTACTCCTCCCAAACCCTGTGCAAAGGTGGAGGCACTGTCTCTTTGGGTCTGGGGAGGTATTACCCCAAAATGCCTCTCACCAGCCTGCACCACTCTGTCACTGTAGCCCAGAATTCCTGGCTTAGCCCTAACAACTTGTTCAAGGTGACCACACAAGGCACTTTCTCACAGTGTAAACAAGGCTTCCCATGATAAAAGTAGGAAGTGTAAACACAAAACAGGTGAGACTTGAACATGATGCAGCCTCCAGTCTAGAAAGCCCTGGCCAGCCAAGAACATGGAGAGCACACATCATTATAGACACCTTGCTTCTCCCACCACTTCTGAGCACAGCATCAGCTGTGGAAGAAAGGTGGAAAAAAAGGACAAAGGCGGGGGAAAGCAGTTATTTTGGGAAGCACAGCTTGCATTTGGTCATCCAGCAGCACACGCTCTTCACTGGGAACAGCTTTGCCAGCCGAGGCATCTCCTAAATACTGCCTTTAATTTCTAAAGTGGCCCTCATGAGCCAGAACAGCTGTACAGTTATTTCTTCTACATAAACCATTCCCACGTCCATGCACATCATGCTGCCCTGCAGTTGGAGGTGAGTAGCTGCCTGTGATTTATTACTGTCCCTCAGAGGCCAAACCCAGTGCAGGCAGAGAGAGCACCCAGCACATCCAATGTAGGCAAGGGACACTGAGCCCAGCTTGCAAACAGCTCCCAAATACTCCAAGGCTGGACTGCTTGAAACTGCAGTTGTGGAGGATGATACCTTAAACTGCTTCCAAGAGGAATGTCCCCTCTCAGCACAGAAATCCAGCACACGGCATCTCTGGGCTTCATCCAGAGGAGTCCAGCCAGGCTGTGTATTTCTGCCCGTGTGCTCACAGCTGGGATTGAATCCTTACCCATGAAAGGCATTTTTGGGTTCTTTCCGGCCTTTGAGAAAGGACCATGTCACAGTGCCTCTGCAGTCAGGGAGCGCTGGCAGAGGCAGGCACATCTTTCTGCTCTTCTCTGGCTCATAGCAAGGCAGATCAAGGGATTCAAAACCTCACACAGAGGTTTTGTAGTCTGTGGCTGGCAGAACTGGAGTCAAAGGCAGCCTTTCACTTGTCAAATTAGATTTCCCTGTAATGCTGTCAAGCATTATGGCTCCTGAAGAAAGAATGGAGGTGTGGTGACGTGCACAGACCTGATATCTTGGTTTTCACATAGAAATGGCAAAACCAAGACAGATTTCTTAATTCCCATTCTTTTAAACCATTCTGAAGACCAGAATAAAGCTCTGTCCCTTTTTCAAAGGACAAACACACCACCTCCATAATTTCTTGCTCCAAGGTGATGTACAACTTGCTTGGGAATTGCCCTACTGGGTTGGATCCCATTGTGGTTTCTTTTATCAGCAAATAACACTACCCACAAACAATATCCCTTTAAGCAGTCCTAAGGTTAGCAAAACAAAGTCTACAAAACAAATGCAATACCAGAATTATGAGTGGCCCCGATGGGTTTAACCTACTCAAAAGCAACACTCTGTAATTTTATCACTCCTCAGTAATTACACCTCAGTAATAACATGCCACCATCTCCATCCTCTGCCCCCTTTCCCCCCTCACCCCTCTAGGTGCAGCAGGATTAGGAAATACCACACAGCTCCTGCTCTCCCCATGTCCAGCCACTCTGGTACTGGGCCAGCCCATGTTTTCATCTTCTGTATTCACCCTCAGCCTGCCTCCCTTCCTCACCTGGGCAGGAGGAAAGTAAATACCCTTTAACAATCAGTTTACTACACAGACAGGGAGTGCTCTCTCCTCCTTATCTTGATCTTTGGAGATGCATCTGTCTGCTGTCTCCAAAGAGCTCTCCAAAGAGTAAAGTCATCTCCAAAGAGCTCAGCCTCAGGCAGATTTTGGGCATGGAAAATGCCAAGTCAGACGCGGAGAGCTACAAAGAGCAGTGCAGTCCAGGGCAGAGACAGGTAACTCCCATGTAAGTCAGGCAAATATCAAGCTTAGCTACTTCTTACATGAAATAATAAATATTGGAAGGAAGTGTGCTTGCTTGACCAAATGTTGTCATTTTGCAGTTGATTTAAGAGCACTAAATTGAATTTGAAAATGCTATTATGAGAAAGGTTAAAAAAATAAATAAATTTGAGTAGATATAGCCTTAGGGGCTATTTTAATTTTCTCTGGGCCAGCTTGCTCACTCCTCAGAGTCGATGGAGATCAAAAGAATAATTTATAAACTTTAATGAGAATATTGATTTTTAAGGTTCCTTCTATTCATGTGAGCAGGGAGGGGGTGACAGGGGAAAGAGTCCTGCGGGCTGTGGCCAGAGCCTTGTTGGAGGCTGTAAACCTTCCTGGGACACAGAGAGCCCTCGCTGGGATGGAGAAGGTGCTCGATGCAGCACAGACCCCGCTCCCAGCAAGGATAGACATCAGTGTTTCCAAACAACTCACCGTCTAATTTGTACTTATGCAAAAGAGCCGTCCCACAACACAAATCATCGAGCAATTAACATGCAACACTTCAGCACAACTCTCCGTTGCTTGTTGTTGAACTATCTTCAATGCCATTAATGAGAGCTAATTAAATCAATCAAGTCACCGCCATACTCAAACATGACTGCAGCTACTGAAGCGGTATCAGATCGGGAGCGTTTTCTCAGGCACTGTAAGTATCAAGATGCACATTTATCATGCTGTCCTTCCAGCATACATCTGCTCTCACTGCTGCGTGTTTCATTTATCATATGTTGCCACCGTCCCTACCCCCAATACATCTAGGTGTCAATTAATTCTTCCTCGTGTGGCTCGAGTGCATCGCACGGAATAATCTCCGTCTTAATATCCATCCACGAGCTGTCCTTACCCGGGAGCAGCGGCGCTCAGCCACGTCCCCCAAATTACGTGGCTGTGACTGTAACCTCTCTGTTTCTTTATTGCAAGTTATTAAACCCCCAAACCACCTCCACACACTTGGGTAATTTTCAGGGGAAGCAGTGGAGGCTTGGGCTTCTTTCTCCTTCTCTTCCCCAAAGCTTGACAGGATATTTGCAATGCGATTCACCAAAATAAACTTTTCTGAGAAGAGTTTCCAGGAAACCCCTTGAGTGGATAATTGCTGGGGACCTTCAAAATGCTTTTTATAATTGATGAACATTCAAATAACAGATTTATCTCCACGTTTGCAGTACTAGGCAATGGCATTTCTGCTATACTAGCAGTCCATGTGCTTCCTGCTCTGTTACCATGAGCATGCAGGGGAAGGAAAGTCTTTTTCTTAACAGGAGCATCGTCTCTCATTATATTATAACATTTGGTCTCTATTTCTGTTTCTGCTCTGTCTGGCTAACTATCCTTTTTATTTACAAATCAGCTATATTAATGTGCTTTAATTTCAACACTGCTTGTTTATTTTAGAGATGAATCAGTTGGCAAAGGGAAGAAACCCCGCCCGAACAGAAAGCAGCACCAGCTCCAACACCATATACACATTTGTCCTTATTCAATAGCAGACTTAAAATTAGTGGGTTTTTGACTTCACGGACATACCTCGTGACATTGTTAATGTTTTAATTATAAGAATACAGACTTGCAGGTCGGAGATGGACCAGATAACTAATGCAGTGTTAGTTTCATGCCAGCCCTTGGCCATGGAAGTGCATCCCCAGCCCTGTCACCATGGAGAAGAGAGGTGGCGCAAAGTCCCTGCATGTTTCCCAGACAGAAGGACATTGAGGAAACACATGTGTGGAAGCAGAGCCCCTGGGAAGAGCCACACGGAGAATCTGCGTGGAATCCCATTCCAAAACAAAAGCAGTTACAAAAAGAACACCTCATTGGAGGTAACAGCAGTGAGTCACAAGGCAGAAATTTCCGCAAGGGGTGTAAATGCCCAGATGAATTCGCAGGTGGCTTTATCCTGACTCTGCATTCACACAAGGAATAAAGGGCATATAAATAACCCTTCTGGCTTGATTTCTCCAAACTCGGCACTCTGGGAAAAAAAGCAGAGTAATGGTCCAAATAAACTGCCTTACATGAGACAGGCTGAACAGGGGATCAGTTCTTTTCTCTCTGTGCAAAAGGCTTCAGAGCCTTCTCTGAACACAGCCAGGAATAATAATTCGGGTCATTATTATTAATTATTATAGCTGTATGCAAGCTCCCAGCAGATATGAATGCCTGGGGATCCCTTTTCACCCATCATCCAGCTGTAGAAGGACCCAAGAGATGACATCAAGGCTTTCCATGGCAGAAGAGATGACAGCATATCATTAGGCATCACCATACAGGAAAGCAAGCAGCATTTTCAGTCTCTGTGACCTCTCTGGGTACAAAGAACAAGAGAGTTTTTTCTTTCCTTCTTCCATACCCAATTTCTTCCACCACTGAGCACACGAAGTTAAAGGTGCTGCAGAAGAGACAAGCAGAGCATTTCCCTGCTTTAGCGTTGTTACTCACAGAGCAGCAGCCAAGCCTGCCCTAGGAAAACATTCAGGAGAGCTGATCGCAAAGCAGAAAATCTCCAAAAAATGGTGGAAACCCCAATATATTTGCAATATTTGCTTATTCTGTTTTTTGCATGTTGGCACTCTCCTTCCTGCATCTGAAAAAATTCACTTTTTGCCAATCTCACGTTTTCTATTATGAGAGTCATACGGAGAACAAAGCCTCACCTCTTGTGGTGATGATCACAGAGACCTGCCATCCAAAAACCAAGTTCCACATAGTGCTACATGTCACAGAGGAACTTCAGTCCTGATCCCACCACATCAGTTTGCTCATCCAATACCTCCCTGCATCTCTGTGTTCTGCTGCAGCAATTTTAAGGCCATGGCAGACTTGTTCATCAAACAAATACATTTGACTGCACAGGTCTCTCCAACTTCAGAGAAGATCAATGAAATTCTTTCTTTAGAGGAAGGAGTTTGATGAAATTCTTGGTTTAATCCCCCTAATATCATTTAGTCGAGTAAATTTATGTGACTAAAAGGATTTTGTCAGTTGAAGGCATTTCATCAGGCGCATACACATAATTCTAGTGACAAAGTGATTTTTTGTCAACAAAATACTGCCTGGCACACGTACAGAAGTTTGTTTAGCAGTGAGAGAGTACACAGTAAAGGCAGGAATCAGATCATGAAGATTATGCTGTTATAAAGAGACAAGAAGGAGAGAGAAATTATCTGTTTGGTGCCAGACTGTGGGAAGTAGTTTACATGAA
Source organism: Cnemophilus loriae (assembly GCA_013397755.1). Taxonomy (NCBI): domain Eukaryota; kingdom Metazoa; phylum Chordata; class Aves; order Passeriformes; family Corvidae; genus Cnemophilus; species Cnemophilus loriae. The sequence continues at coordinate 865,478 of VZTF01001919.1, forward strand.
AGGAGAAGGAGTTTACAAGGCAGCATCAGCTTCCTATAGGTCTTTACTGTTGGCATAGATCAAATCACCGACACAAAGCCACGGTCACATTGCACGGGGGTTTCACTTCCTATTCTGCTTTTGATCCTGCAGTCGGTAGATCTGTTTAATGTGTTAATTGCAGACTCCTCTGGTCTTTATCCAACATTTCTTCCGTTTACTGGTGTGTCTGGCATCAGAAACATGCGAATAAGGCGATGGAATTCTTTCGCCTTTTGCGTAGCATCACGCCTTCATCTAGTCGGCTTTGAAAAAGCGCCAGCAGCTGAACCTTAGCCCCAAGTCTGAAAACCTGTGGATATTGCAAGTAAAATCCCTCTGGGCCAAGTGTCTGCTGCCCAGCAGCCGTAGAATCATAGGATTGGAAGGGACCTTTAAAGGCCCTCCAGTCCAACCCCCTTCCAATAAGCAGGGACACCTTCCACTAGATCAGGTTGGTCAGAGCCCTGTGCAGCCTGGCCTTGAATGTTTCCTGGGATAGGGCATCTAACAGAAAACAGGCTGAGGGGCTATGGCCAGGACAGGTCAGGTAGGGCAGGGAGCTGGGTGCTCTATCAAGTAATCCAGAAGTACAGGAAAAGAAAAAAAAGCAGAGAGGGAGGACACAGGTGCTCAGTTCTAAGGAAGTGGAAATGCAAGGGGCAACATGCAGGAGCAAGGCAAGGAGTTTCCTGCAGCGAAAATGGAGTGTACACCAATAAAAACACACAAAAGAAGCAGCGAAGTTAACAGCAGAGAACAGAGCTATTAAACATCACCTGTCCTCAGAGATGCTGGCAGGCAGAGGAAGGAGGAAATCTCAGAGCAGATTAATTTATTTGGTGGAAGTGCTTTTGATTTCCCAGCCATGCAGGAGCACCAGCAGGAACCCCCAGCTGGGGAGAGGCCGGGCAGTGCATGTCAGTGTTTGCACACCCACAGTAGGGTGAAGCAGCTTCTCCTGAGTCTTCAGGGTGCTACAGAAACGTTTTCCTTTCCTGACCCAGGAGGTCAACAAAGCAGTAAGGGAGAGGGCTCCAGAGCACTGTGGTCAAAAAAGCGCCTTTCAGTAGATTTCAAACCCTTATTTGTGACATGAAAGGACAAGAGCTTTCTACAGGACTTAGGACCTGAGTTTTGCTCGCCTCCTGCTGAGGCTTGCTGTGTCCCCCAGCACTTGCCATTTCCTCCTGTGCCTCACAGTGCCACACATCAGTTCTAACTCACTGACCCCTCTCTTCAAGTTACTGTGCAAAGTTCTTCGCTGCTACAGTAATTCTGAAGCCTTTGAGCTGTACTTGGGAGTTTGCAAGGGGAGCTGAAGTCTTCTGATAGGAGGAGCTTAACCAAAAAAGCTCTGGTTTTCCCATCTGGCAAGCAGGGTTTACATATCTGGGTAAATATTGTCCAGGAGAGAAATTAAATTAGTTGCATCCTTCTTCCTCCACAGCAGCACGTCAGCTGAAGCAGTAACGAAGAAAAATCTCACAAACTAGCCACTGGCAACCAGAATAATTTGTCTGCTATCGATCTACAGTGTGATTTAATGGGGTGGAAAAGCAGGCACAGGTCCCTCTCTGGGTTAGGGAAATCTCACCCCATCCTGAGGGGTTCCGCTGGCCCTATCCTGCTTCCATGCCACCCTTGTGCATCCCCAGCCCAAGCCCTGCATATGCATTTCACCTCCAGGTGCCTTGAGAGGGTGGCTGTGCCCTGAGAGCCAGCACTGCTCACGAGAGAGGAAAGTCCTCAGGACTTGTGGGAAGGGGAGATTGTTCAGTTCTGTGCTCAGCTGCTGAACCCAAGAGCCTGCAGGTTTAATCTCAGTCTGCCACAAAATGGGAAGAGATTCAGAATTCATCAGGCAATTTTTGCAGACTCTCACACCCAAACATTTGCTTTGGAAAAGGGTTTGCTCTCACTCTGCTTGCTGACATTTGCATCTCTTCGCCAATAATTGAAAGCTGCAGCCTCACCACAAAACACCTTGAAATTTATGACTATCGTCATCAACAGGAACTACAAAATTAAAGCCCAAGACCCTCCCTCCCAGCAGTTTTTCAATCCACAAGCCCAGCTCTGCCTGAATCATGCAAAAGCCATAAAAAGGAGCTGCATGCACCGACCCATAAATCCCAGCTGTCCTGTCTCCCCAGCTTAATGCCAAGTGATAAAGATGCCCCAGAGTTTATGTGGCTACCGCTGCCCCCCTCCTCCCCCCTTTGTTGATTGTATGCATAAATAAAACCACAATGATCTCATTTGAGTCCCTTAACCAGCTAAAGCAGGAGCTGGGAGCCCCAGCCAGTCTAGCTGGAGTGACTCACAGTGATTTTTGATTGAGGCTGACTATTAGCGGATACAATTAAGATGCCGCTTCAGTTTAAAGATGAATTGGCCATGCAGCGACAAATTGTGAATGCTTATTGCTGCCACGCTGAGGCAGGTAATCAGGGAATGAAGTTGTAATTGTGGCACCTCTTGTTTTGCTCCTGCTGGAGCACAGAACGCGAGATTCAATTTAACAAACAATTTGCCACACGGCTCATCCCTGCTGGGTGGGAAAGCAAGGCTTGCTGGCAAGGCTGCCTTTTGAGTTCTGCTCCTTTTTAAACCTGTTATCAGCTAAACTGGCCCTTGCTTTAACCTTTGCACCAAAGCAGAAATGAAGAGGAGAAGCCTAGGAGTATTGCTGATGGTGTATTTGAGAGTGTATATTGGGCTTCATCCAGAGATGATAAAAAAAGAAACCCCACATACTGGAAAGTATCATCATTCTTTTGATACTTTTTGGGTCCTTCTGAGCTTCTCTAGAGAAAGTAGGGGGCAGCTGGGCCAGCACGTTGGGGCAGCAAATCCCAATGTGGGCAAGTGGGGAGGGATTGATATACACTCAGAGTCGCTCTGCTGCTGCAGGAGATTACAGCCTCTGGATGATCTTTAAGCCAATTATCCTCTTTTTTTCCCCCAACCAAGGGTGGGAAGGACCAATTGAAGCAGCAGCTCCTCAGCAGCTGGCTTTCATCCTGCTGCAAAGGAAGGAGTGCAGAGATGCTCTGCAGGGCTCAAAGTGTCGGCATTTAAAGGACTCCAAAAAGACATAAGACCCAGAGATCTCCTGGACCAGACTCACAGAGCAGAGCTTCCTTAGCTTTGTTCATCTCTCTTTGGGATCCATCCTTGCATACAAGCACCGTGTCCAAATTTGTAGTTCAAACTTGGCTTCTCCAACCAGGCCAATTCCATGGAGGAGTTACAGCCAGCCCTCACAAACCCCTCCTGCTTCACTGTTGTTAGTGATTCACAACCAAGCAAGCAACTTATTTAAAATCCCAAATCTCAGGGATTTTATTATGTTTCTTTAAAGCTAAACATGAATTTACACGTTTCGAAATCTTAGAGCCAACCAGGACCAGCTGCTCTCTTTACTTTAGGATGTAGAAATTGGCATCACCTTTTTTGTCAAAGGGAGGACAAAAAGTTGTTCTCTAGCTGCTAGTCTGACCTAGAAAATGAGGGCATCAGCTGTCACAGAGAGGCCGCCCGTTTATCAGTTTGTAAGTGGCTCAGTTTTTCCTCCTCACAAACATACAGGAATCATAGAAATCAGAGAGCACATGGGAATGTTCAGTGGTTGGTAACTGCAGAGGCTCTGATGGAAACCTTGTAGGAAAGGAAAATAAAGATCATCTTCTGTTTTCTTTCTAAGGACTGCTGGTCATGGTCTGCAGAAAAGCCATTTTCTTCCCTACAAGCATTATATGGGTCCAACATCAGCTGGATCTTGCTCTTCACCCCTAATCAGCCTCGGAAAAAACCCAAGGCAGTCAACAGCACAATTTAATGGTACTTCAGGCAGGTGCAAATCAAAGGAGTGAAAAACTCATCTAATTAAAGTTTAGTGTTTGGACAGAGGCAAGAGCTGTGTGCTCTGACAAAGCAGGAAGCAGAGAAGCACAAATGTTTTGCAATTTGTATGTGAGCAGCGCTGGGTACCTGGGCGAGATGAGGGTGATTTTCTTTTAAGGAAATAATCTGTTCTTTGGGAATGCTCCTCTCCAACATCTCCCAGGCAGCAGCCAGCTTGGCCTTATTGCAGAGCTTTCCCTTGCCCAAATGTCTTGCAAGAGACCAAGCACTGGCCCAGATGTGGTCTCCATTACAGGGCAAGCATTCCAAGGCAAGATGATGCCACCTTAACACCTTTTATTAAATATCCACCATTGCACTATGAGGTTTCGTTTGTTGTCCTGTTGTTACAAAAAAACAAGACTAGACTTACTCTTAAGTAGCTATCTCACCTCTCTCAGGTAATAATTAACACATCTGACTCTTTTAGAAAACTTATCCACATGTTTCTGTTTAAAGGAGCAGAGAGTGAACAGCAAGGCTGTGTTTGGACCCATCCCAGCGCATATAATGAAGGTAAAGCTTTTGGGTTGTTCAAATGAGTGCTTCAGGTGTGCTGATTTTGGTGTGAAGGCTGCACCTTGAGGCAGCCCCACAGCTCAAGCTCCGAGCACAAAGGGTACTGCAGGAAAGGTTTCTGGACCTTTCTAGCAGCTGGACAAGGAAAGGAATAGCAGGTGCTTGGTTTGTAACCCCTACCTGCCCCTCGACAGCAGGACCTGCTCCCTGGGCAAAGCTTGGGAGCTGCGAGTTTAGGTCAGCAGGAAGGTGACAGATATGGCAGTTCCTAATGTCTCCTTCAGGCTGCCCCAGGCACCTAATTCAGGTGCAGGTTACAAGAAAAAGAGGCCTCTGTGTCCCAAAGGGCACCCATCTTTGATACCCCGAGCTGGCTAGAGACAGACACTGCAAATATCCTTCCTTTCTGACACGGGCGGGTCATGTTCAGCGCTCTGCTGTACAGCCGGGCAGGGAAATCAGGCAGAGCAAGGTCGAACGGCTCACCTTGCAAATGCTTGCATGAATACTTAATCTCTCTCCTGTGAGCAGTCTCACCAACTTCAATACAGCTGTAGATATTTAATCAAGAAGAGAAAAGATCTTTAACCCACTGACTGCCTCCAAGGGGACTTGGGGGTGGGAGACAGTGAGCACAGTCCCTCACCTGAGCCACCCCCACCTGCAGCACAATGCCAGCACCAACCTGAACATCACCACCACAATGTTTTTAGTTACACAAAGCCCTGCCAGAGCTGAGTCTTTCTGCTTTTAACACACAGAAGGTTGCAATCACATTTCCTGGCAAACCACTCCTATTATCCCAAGCCCCAGACACAGCAGTTAATGTTCTCCAATTCAATAAACCATCAATTCAACCACCACAAAGGGAAAAACGCTAAAAAAAAAACCTTGAAACAACCTCACACAATAAAAATTAAAAAAAACCCCTTACCCGTTCAGGATTGCTTCCTACAATATGGGTGAGTTTCCAGGCTCTGCAGAGACGACACACTTCTCCCACCCGGGGAAAAACTCACAGGCACCCCAACCTGAGGCCACTGCAGATTGGGCAGCCCTAAATCCATCCCCACCTCCAGTTCCCCCCAGCCTGGGCCAGCTGCTGAGTGATTTAGGAATCCCTACTCTTCTTCCTCCTCCTCATTCTCCTCCTCATCATCAGTGAGAAGGAGCAGACACTCATGCAGGCTTGAGAGGTGGCATCCCAAACCAGCCACTGTTCCTGAAAGCAGCAGGTGACCTCTATAAGGACACCCACCTGTGCTGCCCTTTCAAGACATGGAAGGGGCCCCAGGGCTGAGCTTCCAAAAGGCTGGTGAGAGTCACTAAAAATGGAATTTGTGCCCTAGTTAGAGCTGAGGAAAAGCAATTCCTAAGTCAAGCTGCTCGAGTTCGTCATATCATGGAAACAAACCCTGCTGAATCATAATCCACTGGTTTTATCTTCTTGGGGCAGGAGACAAAGTTATACAGAAAATGTTGTCTGCAGACATCTCTATTTGGAAACAAATGCATATGTTGCTGCACTAAATTGTCTCAGTTAAAGGAGATGGAAATGAGATCACTTAAAAGCAAAGAGCTCTCCCGTATTGTTTCAGCAGAATCATCTCTTTTACATAGCCAGGCAAGGGGCTCATTTTTGGGGAAAACAAACACATCTTTTACGATTATGGCCATTCAAAGCTGTTTCTTGCACTCTGAATTGTCGCACATGAAGGATCAATGGAGTTCTCAGATGACGATTTAATTAAAAACTCCTCCTTTCTTCAAGTTAAGATCTGCAAAACCTCTCTGAATGGCTGATGGATGATTTGCTATTACCTTGCCTGCCTTTTTTTAAATATTTTTTTCCACAATTTTAATTGCTGCCATTTGAGGATTATTGATTACCTGTAATTGCTCCTTTTCTCGGGCATCTCCCTAGTTATCTCCAGCTAAGTGATCTCAGAAAATACAAAAGCAGAGTGCTTCGGAACCTAATGGTTTTCCTTGGCTGTTAATGAACACTGATAGGTTGATACCTGGACACTGCATTGGCCTGAACTTTGAAAATGGATCAGCCTGAAAATTCCTTTTCCTTAAGGAAAGCACCAAAAAACCTTTTTATACACCAGTCACATCAAACAGAAACTAGACCAGTGAAGTCTTTACAGCACAGGACACTCCTGAATGCAAAGAAAAATCCCCCTCTGCTTTCCAGAGCAGGCACTCACTTCACACTGATGCCATTCTCACAGCTCACAGGCACTGAGGGATCCAAGGCACAGCCACCAGATCCAGAGGAACTGGATCAATGGGGATTTTATTATTTGAGCTCCTAATTCTGTCTACACTGAACAGCCCATTAGACAAAGAGGTTTGCTCAGTTTACCAGTGCTCAGCTAACAAACTGCTGAGAGCTTGGACTTGGTTCTGGATTCTGCAGGGGCTGGAGACACACAGTTGTTTCCCTTGCTCCCCTTGTCTTATTTACAATCCAAATTCCACGGAAATATTTAAAACATGCAGCAGAATCACCCAGTGCAAAGCTCATTTTCCTCCTTAGGTCTTTTTCTTTGCATTTCAGGTACATTTAAAAGCTCACATGCTTCAAAATATGGGGTCAAAAATGCTGTTACATGGGGAGCATCAAGTGCAACAAGCATGAAGCTGCCCTTTGCTGCAGCTTTAAGGTAATGCTTTCAGCTTAGTCTGAGAATTACGTCCTCAGCAAATGATCCTCTTAGAGTTGATCTGATAATTCTGGTGTACCTTGGTATGAAGATAGCGTGATTAAACAAAAAAAACCACCCTGCACCATTAATTTCAGAGCAATTATTTTTAGAAACTGATCATCAGCTAAATGGGAGTTCATTACCAGATTTTGTCTAGAAATAAGTTTTAGACAGTGAGTGCCTGCCTACAAGACTTAAATAACAAAAACTATGCAATGTGGTGGTAGAAAACTGATCAATTATTTCCTTTATTTTTTTTTCCCAGTGTGCCCTGACACTGACGTGCAGCCCAGTGGGGAAGACAACTCCCAGCTCCCACACTCAGCTCTGCCCTGGCCCCACCACTGCAACCAGGTACCACTGTGCCATGCGAAATCCCTCTCATCCACAGACTGCACGAGCATCCCTCTGCCCTGGGAAAGTTGGAGACAAGAGGCTGGAGCAGCCGGAAGTTGCAGAAGCTTTGGTCCCTGCACCCTGCCATGGGCTTGCAGATCCAGCAAACCTTCCCGTGGCATAACCACGTGGCAGACCACTCGTAAAGGACACTGCTGGAAATGCAAATGAAAGTGCAGCAGGCAGCAGGGAGACATATGAAGGGAATCTCGGATATCTAATCCGGTTGGGAAAGACAGCTTGGGTAGGCAGCTAATTGGGAGCCATGGGAAAAGCTTCCCCGGCTGCAGGCAGCAAGCAGCTCGGGGAGAAAGGAGCTACAGGTTTTCTGCAAGAAAAAGCTGATCGTTAAATTGAGTACAGTACTGATGGTAAATGCATTTCATCACCAAATTATAGATCTTGAAAAAAAAAACCCAAAAACACCATCAGAGAAAAAGAAAAAGAAAGTATGTGTCAAGCTTTCCGGGCCTTTTTTCACTTTTCTATGGAAAATTTTCTTCCAGTACACCAGCAGATACAGCACAGGTGGGAATGTTTTCACCTAAATAACTGCCAGTAGGCTGAAGCAATTCATTTTCTTATATTTTTTTTTCAATGAAAAAGAAATTAAATACTGAGACTTATTTAGTAAAAAGGATGGCCAGGACAATGGTTTTGTTTTGTAACTATGTGATTTTTTTTTTAAAATACACATGAAAACAATTCTTACAGTTCTACATCTCAAAAAAGAGTTGTTTATTCTGTAGAAAAAGATAAAGATTAACCATTAAATTTCTGGGTTGACCTTCATTATTAAATCTCTGCTCTGCAGTGAGCAGCAGACACTCTTAAGGCATATGCTGGCAACTTCAGCTGCCTTTACTCTGGAGTGCTTTAGTCCCACAAAGCAAGACTGACATCAAAACCAGGGAAAAAACATCACGAAATGAATGAAGAGGTTCTTCCGGGTGCAGAAGTCAACTTAAAAAGCTGGACCATCCAGTCAGAGCAAGTCATGCATTTAACAACTGCAGGGACTTAAAGAATTAAGTGGGGCCAGAACCCACGTATTTTCACAATAAAGCAACATTTGGAAAGTTAAAACAGAGCAAAACATGGCATAGAAATAGAGGGGCAAAGAGCAGGGTTGGAAGGAAGCAACAGAGGGTTTCACAGTGGACTCCATCTCGAAGGCTTACTGTAAATATTATCCCTGTCCAGCTGGGGGAAGTTTCTTGTGCTGCTTTGGCAAATCATCTTTTCTTCTTGTTGTCATCAAAATATGTTTCAAAGGATTTTTTTTCATGTGATTCCAACTCAAAAGTTTGGCTTGAACCCTACTTCTTTGGAAGGCAATCAATTTTTTTTTTTCCTTCAGTCAGGCCAGTGTTGGGCTGATGGAGAAGTGGATGGACAGTGAGTAGGGATATTGTGCACACCTGTATATTGACAGAGAAGATAAAAGTCACTCCTGTCACTGCCATTAGAGACTTAGGGAAACTTGAGATGGTCCCACAAGCAGGGACAGGGAGGGCCTTCTCCACACTGTCTCATGTGCTCAAATTAAGAGGGAGCCACAAAGCGGTTGTTGGTGTCTTCTCCCAAGTAACAAGTGATAAGACAAGAGGAAATGGCTTCCAGTTACACCAGGGGCTCTTTAGATTGGATATCAGGAAAAATTTCATCACTGAAATGGTTGTTAACCATTGGAACAGGCTGCCCAGGGAAGGGGTGGAGTCACCAGCCCTGGAGGTATTTAAAAGCCATGTAGATGTGGTGCCTGGGACACGAGTTAGCAGTGAGCCTGGCAGGGCTGGGTGATGGTTGCACCCGAAGATCTTAGGTTTCCAACCCAGATGATTCTGTGATGGTGTAAGTAAGAAGAGTGATGCAGAGCACCCACATTGGAAAGCTGGCTATACTAGACAGGCATCTATATTTGATGCACAAATTCAGATGATGTGAATGTGAAACCTGTCCCTGGTGTAATGAGGTTAAAGCAAGTGCACGCGTTTGACCACCTGACTAAGCAACGTGGAAGCACATTCACTGCTAACTGAAGTAATGCATGGAGCCTTGACTTGCTTCACCAATATCCTGGGAAAAATCACCTTGTGGGATGGGAGAGCAGCCACTAGGTGGGATAACAGCCTAGCAGGCAACGTGCCTGGGAGATGCCTGCACCCAGCCTTGGGCCAACATCGCTCACAGGGGTCCCACAAATAAAGCCCTGCGCTCTGTGTCAAACCTGCCTTGGCCAGGAAGCAGGTTTAGGAGACCAGAGCGTGTCTTGAAATATTCATACACGTCCTCTGTAATTGCTCTGTTCACATTCAAGTGTTTTTGTAGCTGTACTGTTGCACAGTTCCATAACTGAACTTGCCACATTTTCGAATGTCCTAACAGGGCTGTTTCAGAGCTTGAGCAGAGTTATACCATATAAAAGAATATAGTAAAAGAAAGTAAATGGTAAAAGAAATGGACAAAACACTTGAAATCAAAGAATTTGGCTTAATTTGCATCAGAAGGAATTTGACCTGTAGATTTTTCTCCTATGCTTTATGGAGTAAGGAAAAAAAAAGTGATCGTCCTGCTTTAATATTTACAACATGTCTTTCATACATCTTTAATGGCATTGTTTATAAAAAATGCATTAACTGTTCTGTTTTGCTTCAGGCAGGGGGGATCCTTTACAGGATAGGCAGCTTAATTTGGACCTTAACAATGACAACGTTCCATGAATTAATGTATCTGGGAAACGAACGCCAGGGCAAAGATGGAAGAGCAGGAGCTTGGCCTTTGCACATGAATATTCTCAAAGAGAAAGGAAGAGGTTTTTTTCTCCTTACAGTTTAAAGTAGATCAGAAAGCTCCCCAAAAGAGCAGGAGGGAAGCCAACTGCTAAGTAGGGCATGTAGTGACAGGACAAGGGGGAGTGGCTTCAACTCTTAGAGGGCAGGGTCAGATTAAATATTAGGAAGGAATTCTTCCCTCTGAGGGTGGTGAGGCCCTGGAACAGGTTGCCCAGAGAAGCTGTGGCTGCCCCATCCCTGGAAGTGTTCAAGGCCAGGCTAGATGGAGCTTGGAGCAAGCTGGGATAGTGAAAGGTGTCCCTGCTCATGGCAGGGGGGGTTGGAACTGGATGGTCCTTAAGGTCCATTCCAAACCATTCTATGATTCTATGACATAGATAAAATAAGGTTTAATAAATAATGCCACCTTACACGCACACACAGAGACACACAAAGTTTTTGTAAGCTTTGGGTTTTCCTTTCTCAGATTTTTACATATGGAATTGTTGCATTCCCCTTATTTCTCTTTGCACAAGAAGGCTTTGTACAAGAGGGTAGGGATTGGGTTGTCTCAAACCCACTTGCAGGCCAAATCATCAATTACCCTCACACCTACTCTCAGGAGCTTCTATGACACTGCAAAACTTGCTTCCACAGGTTGCCATTAAAAAAAAAAAAATCCATGTAGGCAATTAGAGTCCATAGAAGAAGAGGCTTTACACCGAGGCTTCCACTTGACTTTGCCAGGTAGCAGAAAGTGATTTCTGCAGGTTAACAATTTAGTGATAAAGTTGGGCATGTATGTATGTAATACATGGTTATGCATCCATAGTACTTTGATAACAGTGAAGATGCTCATTTGGCAGGAGGAGGCTGAAAATGCCTCTTACGTGAGTTAAGGATCAAGAATCTGTAATGCTAAAGAAAATGCAGGAGTGAAATATTAATAAATCCCAGACAAGTCCCAAACAAGCGGCACAATACCAAGGCAAGCACATTTCTTTCAACCATAATCCTGTTCTGCAAAAGCAGTCTGAGGATATAGGGGTTGTTTAAGATGTTAGGAGGGTATGAATAGATCACTCTGACGACTAAATTACGGATGAAAAATACTTTTGGGCATCATAGCATTGACTTCCCTTCCAACGAGAGCTTCACCTGCCTCTGAGTCTCTAATAGTAAAGATTATGGATCAGCATGGAAAGAATATTCCGGATGATCCAATGCACCTTTCAGTGTGCAGAAGAATGAATTTGATTTCATAGCATTTTCAAGAGGACTTAGAATTACAAAACTAAATCAGAATTATTTTTGTGTATGAAGCGATAAAAATGAGAGATACCCTACTGAGCCTGGATTGCCAAAGTCCTCACTAGAAAACAACCATGTATTAACAATTTTCAAATACAGAGCCACAACAAGAGAAGTGTAGCAGGAAGGAATCATCATAACATTTCAGAAACTGCTGCTGGCACTGGCTGCTGTAATTTCTCACTTGTAACAATCAGGCATTATAAGGGAACTTGTACTTTGGAAAGAACCAGTTCTGTCTCTTACACTGTGACAAGTCAGGCTCAGTTAAAAATAGCAACTGGCAAGGAAAAGAAAATAAATGCATTCCACGCCACCCTTTAAAAAGTCCTTTGCCACCCAGTAATTTCAGCTGAAAATGCCCACAGAGCCAACTGCTGGACACCACGAAGGGCCTCTGTGTCTCCAGACTCACATGGGTTTGTAACTAAAAGAAATGCTGCAGTTGTTGAGCAATGGACACAAACTCATCCGCTCTGTGTCCTCTCCTCAGCACCACTTCTGCTCCTCCTTCCAGCTTGCACCTCATTTTCTTACAAGAACAATTTGGGGTGCGCAGGTTAAGAGCTCAGGATTTCCTTGGGTTTAGGAGAGCTGAGAGCAGAGCGCGGCAGCGAGACCCTTCGACAGCCTGAGCAGTGACGTGCAGGTCTCACAGGAAATCAGCCTCTGACATGAGACCTGAGCCCTGATGTGCTCACACCACGAGTGCATCTTTTATTCTCCCTCAGCACCTAGAGAGATGTCAATCACACGGCTAAAGGACACAGGAGGGCCACGGGAATGAGAGCCCTCTACGGTGGCAAGGTTTCATGCTGTTTCTTTAATTTTTTGTCTGGCAAGTGAAATACATTTCACCAGAAGGTGGGAAAGGACTTGGAACAAAATTGATCTTGGCTGAGCAAACATTTGACAACGTTCTGTGGGAAACAACCATCTGTCTTGGGAGATATCAACTCCAGGAGATATTGATGGCACTAAAAATATCTGCCTTAGTCCACAGTCCCACGGCATTCAGTTTTCAAGCATGGAAAGCTTCAATCCTTCAGCAGTAAACCTTTCTATTTATTTTTATTTTTGGAGTGTTGACTTACCAGGTGGGGAGTGAAAGGCTCTGGTTTGTTCAAGATGCAGCCACACAAGTTTTTGGTGCCTGGGCTGAGTAGAAACTAGAGAGGAGCTGCAGAGAGATAATTAATATGGATTAAATGGAAGAAGGGCTTTGTGCTCTGCTTCACAAGTACAGACCGTACACAGAGATGGATGTCTCTATCTCAGAAGAGCTTCCTGGAGCAGTTTGGCAGGCTGGTTTCTTCTGAGAAACATGAGAGGAGAGGAAAAAAAAAAAAAAGAACTCTTTGAAAGAAACTTTAAAAACATACCATGGATTCAAAACAGCTCTTCCCTCCTCACTGACAAAGAGACTAACGGATTTATTGAAGCTAACAAACAGTCCCCATACCATGAATCATTAAGATTTAGACCATTTCACCTTCCATGTGTCACTAAAAATCAAGATAATTCAAAGTTTTGCAAGGGAAAAGTGAAGATGAGGCAACTTAACTTCACCAATGGATGTTGTGCACAGAAGTTGGCACACCCTTTTTTGTATTTGTGATTTGCTGGTCTCCTGCTGCCCAGGCAGGTGCTTTTCCATGGGCCTGTGAAGTAAGTAATAGTTATTTTTACCACGAACTGGAGATCTTACCCCAGGACACATTCCTTTTTGGAAGAGGCAGTCTCTTGGCCATCAGGGGTCTCTGTGGGGAATATCAGAGATGAGAGGATTACAGGCAAAAGCCTTGAGTTGTTCTTCCGTACCTGCTCCTGTGTCTCTCGCTCACCCCCTCTGTGATTTGTGCAAACTCCCCACCACAGCCACACCAACACCCACATCTCCTCACAAAGAGCTCCAAACGCAGCAAGAACAAGATACTCGTTCCACAGGAACAACCTGCATTCTGCTCTTTAAAGCCCTACCCCATCATATATCCTGGGATAATTTTTAGGGCTAGTAGTTTTGTTTTTTTCTCATTTTCTGGTGGTTTTCTCCTTTTGGGGAGGTTTTATGAGCTGTGTCTGAGTTGGGTTTGTGGTTGTTGCCCAGGAGAGCCGATAACAAGTGCCATGCACTCGTACCAAGAGCAAGGACAAATGATCCTTCCTGCTGACACCCCCCTGCCTCCAGCGACTGCCCACCATGAACCCCGGAGGTGGATCCACCTTCTCCATCTTTAGTGTCTGCCAAAGAGGTTCTCTGTTCTGTGGCCAGCATGGCAATCCCATGGGAATCCATGCAGAATGCCTTGCACAAGGATGACTGCTCAGTACAGTCAAATGATCAAAAGAAATAATACTAAACTCAGTCAGATACTGCAGTGATGGAGGTGGAAAATGCAATGACTGCTTCATCCAAACACACGAAGGTGGGTAAATAAAAGCGGGTGTCCCAGTAGTACAGGCACAGATTTTACAGAAAAGGAGAATTCCCACTTCTGGAGTAGTTTAGGAAAAAAATCACACAATAAAACACTTCAGGAAACAGTAGCTTCGTGGAATAGTGAATGCTACAAGGGAGTCAGGGTTTGTTTCCTGGGCAACTGGGGAACCATAAAGATTTGGATCATAGCTAGGAAAGAAATGGAAACACCTGAAATAGGAAGGCAAGCAGGAGAAGGGATTCCTTCCTGCAGATACAGCAAGAGAAGGAGACAGAAGGCTGATAGAATGTATGCTTTTTTATGACTTTTTTTTTTAGTTGGGTTTATTTGCATGACAGCTCTGAAATAGGACAAAGTACAGAGAAGGGCAATGTTGCATAATGTGAACGAGGAAAGGGAACTGTTTGGCTTTTTCATTTAAATGCATGAAAATCTCTGTGAGGTCTGTGTGTGTTGAGAGGAAGGGTATGAATTTAAAAAAATTGTGCTGAAGTAAACGATGACTCCAGCAAGAGAACAAACTCAAGCTGAAGGCTCACAAGCACAGCTGAAATTAGGAACTGTGCTAATAGTCCCAAACTGTGCTTCAGGTTGATGCTGAGTGAGGCACTGACTCAACAAACACGTCAGCAAGACAGAATTTAACACCGGAAAACCCTCTGTAGCTCTTTGGAAATAAAATGTGAGGCTATGGTCACAGGGACCTGGCTGCAGGGATGAGATGGATGCAATTGCTGTGGAATGGACCTGCCCATCCACAGGTATCTCCTGACCCCACTGAGGTGGGTGTCCAGGGGTGGTGAGACACCAAGAGTCACATCCTGCTGATCCTCTCTGCCTCCCCCATCCCACTCTTTTTCCCTGGTACCAGCACTGCCCTGCAAGGGAAGGATGCAAACTGGCAAAGTGACTTATTGGGGAAAGAGCAGAGGAATGGAAAACCAATAGATTCAGGCCCGGACATACCCATGTAGGGGACAGGCACCCCGGAGTGAAGGGATTTGGAGGTTTGATGGTGGGAGAGAGGAGCACACGCTTGGCTTCCTGCTTAGCGGTGACACAGAGCCCTCAATCTGTCCCCCACCAGCAGGGCTGGCTGCCACACGAGCTCTGGCTGCCTTCCTCCATCCTTTGTTGTGCTGGGGCCATCTGTGTGCTAAGGCAACCTCTGAGGGTTGACACACAGGGAGAAAACACTTGAGACACTGGACTGCAGCTCAAGACCAGAAGATATCAGTGGTGCCTTACCAACAGGAGATCTTGCTGGCTTTGTGTCATCTTCCCCAGCTGTCCAGACACCAACAGGTTTCCTTTTAGCATCTGAGGGAAGATCATCAAAACTCACAAAGCACAGGCTGGTCTGAAAACAAAGGAAATGAAAATCATGGAATCATAGAATGGCCTGGGTTAGAAGGGATCTTAAAGATTGTCTCTGTCCAGCCCTCTGCCATGGACAAGGACACCTTCCACTAAACCACGTTGCTCAGAGCTCCATCCTACCTGGCCTTGAACACTTCCACAGATGGGGCATCCACAGCTTCTCTGGGCAACCTGTTTCAGTGCCTCACCACCCTCACAGTGAATTTCTTCCTAATATCTAATCCTTAGATAACTCCTTATTCCCAAATCTCCAAAAACCAAATCCAGATGAAGCCAATTAACATAAAGAACTGCATATGGTCACTAATAATACTTGGATTTCAGTTGTCCTGGTCAAACCAAAGCATTTTTGCCACATCATCAAATACATCCTATCTGTGCATTCTTTATTCAGTAATGATTTGTTTCTACGTGGCTGTGGTGCACCTTGAAACATGCAGCTTACTAATTAACTCATAACCACCTGGGATGGCAATTAACACAACAAAGCCTGGAGCAAATCCATAGGACTGATCATGGGATGTACATGCTCGAATCACTGAAAACAGGGAGCCTCAATAGTTTTAACTCACATTAAGGGGTAAACATGAGTTTCAAGTTGAGTGCAGGGAGGCTGTCCAGGGCTGACACACGAGAAGTCAGGCTCTGGTTGTGCAGGGAGCTGCAGGCTCGAGGTCCCCGACCTTCAAGCTGGTTCAGTGGCAGCACAAGGATCCGCCTTTCAATATCCCATCAAAGAGCTGGAATTCTTTTATCCCACAGAAGAATGGCTGCCCAGTGCTGTCCCTCAAAGTTATCCTGCCAACAGACCATGGACTGGAGGTTTTGTGGTGAAGAACTACAGATCTTCCTGGGACCACTGAACCAAAGCAAAGACAGGCTAAATTTGGGTGAAAGACTTCACACTCTGCACACGCAGAAGGGCTGCTAAGTTGATACAAAGCTTTCTGGTACAGTACCTAATGGGTTTGAGACTCTTGGGGGTTCAGTGCCTTCCCTCTTTTGCTTCCATGAAAAATTACAATGACTGGGCACTGCTCGTGCAGCTTCACACTATGCATTTGCTGCTGATGGGTGAATTCAATCCTGCTGGAAATGCAGAGGTGGGCTGCAAAGGATGAACTGTTTCCTGTCAGCATTTAAGCTCCTTCGTGCCTGCTCAGGGGCTTTGCCTAAAATCAGTGACAATCTGCCCACTTCCATACCTAATTGTCGTAAACATGTGAAAACAGACCACAGCATAGTTAGCAATTCTCCCTTCATTATGCCAGTGTGTTTCTCATAGCATAATCATGATCAGCAGACACATCATTCTCCTGTAGCCGCTTTCATTTTGCAAGTTTAGCTTCTTTTTCCACTAGTAAAGATTTTAAAAAGGAAAGAAATAAACGACATAAACCACCACCTTTTGAAGGCTGAGTCTGTCCGTGCAGCAGTTGGTGACAAACGGCCCCTCACCTGCAGAATCAGACTCTGCAGTAGCCAACACCAGCAGAAATAACAAGCACATAGTTTGAAAGAAATCTTGGTGCCTGTCACAGGCAGCTCAGAGTTTGCACTTCATCAAGGGCCAATTTTCACTAGGATTAGTTAACCAGGCATTTCCTTCCTCACTGGCTTTTAACCATTTATTGTTTATAGTGCAGCCTGGGAAGCTCTGCAATAGACACTAAAGCATTTAGGAGAAGCAGCAGGAGTCACTCTCCAGGAGTAAGTTAAAGCTCAGCATGTGCCCTTCAGCTGGAAATCATAAAGCATCCCTGGAAACATTTAGCTGAGCCCTGAGCTGGAAGAGAGGAAACAAGAGGGCACCTTTCCTGCTCCCCATGGAGAGGGATGCCAACTGCCAACCCTGACCTGCTCATTCCAGGTGATGTAAATGCAGATATTTTTGCTAACCTTATGCTAAGTTTGATTTCAAATTTTGCTTTTGCCTTCATAGCCTTTTATTCACTCTTCGCTCTCCTCCCTGTCTTTGAGGATTGCCTGCCCTTGGGAGCCTCTTCCTCCTTTCTCTACCCAAAAACATTCACATTCTTCCTCGGAATGGTGCTGATACAGTCTCCCGTCCCATCATCCCCAGCTTGCCAGTCGTTTCATGCTTTTTGAGAAATAAAAAGAAATAAAATTCAAGATGTTAATAAAACTTATGATCCAGAGAAAATATTTGCTTTGGATATTGCACAGAGAATTTGAGAAGCTGGGATCTCCCAGTTTTAGGAACTAAAGAACTGTTTTACGTAGTACACTGCCTTTTTGGTAGAACTGATCTGAAAATGCTGGTCTGAAGTCTGGACTATTTCTTCCAGGACTAGTGAGTACCAGCAGCTGTGCATGAGGTTTCGAAAAGGACAAAGGATGTTTCTAATTTTTGTCCAGTTTATTGTGTAAAGCAGCTTAGGATTTAGGAATGAGTCCAGATAAGTTTTTGCACTATGCCATTTTACAGCACAGCAAAGCCAGGGGCTGACTGACACCTTTGGGGGCTGGAACAGTGACTCCTGAGCCAGAGAGCAGTGATGTTGCTGGTGGAGGTGAGAATAGCCAGGCTTCCAGGAATTCCAGGGCTTCCCATTGCCAGTGGTGGGAGGCCTGGCCACCTCTCATGGAGAGCAAAGGCAAATACCCAAAAGTGGTTTAACATCGACGATCAAAACTCCTCCGTCCTCTGGCAAATTGAGTCGATTTTCAGGACAATTTAACTATTTGTGCCTCCATCTGGTCTGTTTGATGCTGTTAAATTCCAGCTCAAAACGAGTCTGTTTTGGAACAGCAGCACTGGTAATAGATAGCACAGCTCCTGTAATGAGATCCTCTCATCTCATCTGTGAGTTAACAGTGAGCCATCACCACAGCTAGCAATGCAGATGAAGTCCAGCTCCTGAGACCTGAGCCAGCAGAAGGGTTGCACATCAGATTGGATTTCCAGGCTCCCTCAAAGCTGAAGCCCATCCTGTACAAAGACGAGGAGTCCCAAAGTAGTGTCATGTTTGCCACCTCTCAGCCAGAAAAATCTCACTTTGGACGACCTGTGAATAAGTGTGAATCCAAGCTCAAAGCTCTGACACCGCAGTTTCCAGAAGTGACTCTCCTGCTCATCCCCTGCCGTAGCCAGGGGTGCTCCTGTGTTCCGAAGGGCAGTCCCTGACTTGAGGCTGGACTCCAGCCAGCTGCCACTCCACTTCCTGCCATCTAGCAATGAGCACACCTGCCCTTTGCTCCCAGGGAAGTCCAGCTCTGCTTCTCTCCCACACCAAAAAATCCCAGTGTGATCAGCAATCCCTCCAGCTTAGTCTGAGGAAGGTGAGCACCACCCACCCACACTTCACAAACATTTCCACCTGCCACTCCGAGTGCTCCGTGCATTTCTTCCGTCTTGCCTTTTCTCACTGGAATTCAGAAGAATGCATCTCGCTTAAAAAACTCAAACCAATCATCTCATACAGAGAAACCTGACCAAAGTTGGCCATGCCACTGCTCTTGCCTTTTCCCCAGAGGGGAGGATGCAAAAGCAACCAAAACACGGCAGATGTCTGTCACGGTGTTTAATGTGCTGCTGGAAAGGGCTCAGATCCTGTTGTGGTGAGAGCTCAGAAAGCTACAGTGCAGAAGCCAAACCTTTCAAGATGAGCTTTTTGTGCTGCTCTGTTTTGTAATACTTCCAGATGATCTATCACAGAACTAATTTAGGCAATAATAGATTTCTCCAAGACAATGATAGAATATTATTATTTGTGATTATGCTGAAATCACACTCCCAGAAAAGGCAATTCCTCACCTGAAACAGAGTATCAAAATAATTTGATTTTTTCATCAAAGGGAGGAAAAGATGAAGAACATTACAGCAAAATGCCTTCAGATGGAGATACAGGCTGTCCAGCATATACAGATCTTTGGAAATTACAAGTGGTCTTCATCTTTTCCAATAATTTTGAGTTACCTACCTACCTACCTCAGCTTGTTTCTAAATTGCAGTGACACACATGGTTAAACTCTCAGCTGTATTAAAAATACCCTGAGTGAATGAAAAGAAAAAAAAACCCAGCTCACAGTTTGTACGTGTTGCATTATATCATCATTTGACTTTAGGATGTTGGAATTTATTTTATCAGAATTTGACACTATCTACTTGACTCAAACACACAAGAAATGTAATAAAACCACCAAAAATGTCATGCCTGTGAGCTTCAAAGCAGCACAGAGCTTGACTATTTTAACACCTTTTTTAATCTTAAAGGAACTGCTTACCCATTGATTCAGCCTGTTCACCCAGGATCATTCTGTCACTGTTGCTCACAGCTTTAAAGCATTTCTCTCTATGCAGTAACTGAAAAAAAAAAAAAAAAAATAGATGTAACACAAAATTTCACGGCCTCTGGTTAAGGCTTCAGAACTTTCTTGTGCTCCTTGTAGAGCAGCTCATTAAAAATGCATCATGCTAATGAGACAGCAGTGGCCTGCTGGCCAGAACAGGTCTGCAAAGGTGTGGGCCAGTTCAACGAGGGAAAAATTCTCTCCTAAGGAAAGCAGGGCCAGAAACTGCTTCACACTTCTGGACTCAAGGTTTTGATTCAAGCACGATGTCACAACCGATGCACATCCAAGTGCTCCTCCCAGTCGGGGCTGTTACGTCCCCAGGGTGGGAATTCTCACCCTGGGAGACGGGCAGTGGTTGCCTGGTGCTTCTTGCATAGCGCCCCACTAGAAAAAACACAACACAACACAACAAACTCCTTGGCAAACGTGGAGCTGTGTCCAACCTGTGACAGGAATATCCTGGAACGGTGCCCGGGACAGCAGGGACATGACTGGAGTGGGCACCTCCAGGGCTCGCTTCCCTGCAATAATGACACGAGCTGTGGGAAAATTTTCCCAAAGGAGAGGGCCTACATCACCCTGAAATCCCATCCCTGTTGTAGCAACTTTCCCCACAGCAATTCCAGAATAGAAACCATTCAGTGTCAAAACAACAAAACTCAGCACGTTGTGAAACACGCTGCCAAAGCCCAGGGTGTTACTCAGATACAATAAGATTCCTAAAAATTTGCTCATTATGTACCTTCTCTTACTGATGCCTTTAGATTTTGAATGTTCCAGCTTTTCTCTGGGAGCAGGGAGGCAGGGAAAGTCGCCCTTTCTTCCTTTATCTTTCATGGAAGGAAATGTGCCTTCTCTCCAGGTCATATCTTGAATAAGATATTTTGGAAATTTCGTAAGGTATTTTAGAAATCAGCAAGAAGGTCTGCAGTAGCATTCAGGTTCCTTCTTCACGTTGAATTTAGGATTACAGGGATCCAGGTATAATTTCATAAAAAAAACATCAAAGGGAGCAAAGATAAGCAGTCAAAATTAGCTTGCAAGGTAGAAGATGTATTTTTTCATGGGCAAATATTAATTTTACAGAAAAGAAGTAGGAGCAGTACTTTTAATAAAACAGTTTTTCCTTTTAACCAAAGACTATTAAAACAAAAGACTCTTTGAAAAAAAAAATCCTAACCAAATATCTCTGACAAAATATCCGTCTTTCTTCTTTCCTTGCTTCTCCCCCTTCCCCCTGCCGTTTTCTCCCCTTTAAGGGAATTGTTTTATTTCCTGTTCTTTTGTTGTCACATCTGGGAGGCCATTTGTGTTGTTTCCTTCAATGTATTTCAGGTAACCTGGCAGCAGATGTATTGTAAAGCAAATTAAGATCCAGGCAGGCAACATGCAGGGCTAAAACAAGTTACTGCAAACCGGGGAGAATTTGGGACAGAAGCTGGAGTCAGAGCTGGTGCTTGGGGGCAGCCCTGTGGGTGCAGGGTTAGGTCTTTGCTGGTCCTCTGCTTTACCTGGGGACAGGTTCATCATCCCCTGTGTCATGAGCAGCTCTGCCCACCCACCCTGTCACCCACCCCGAGTGGATGGAGCAAGAAGCAGCACATATCCCTGTGCCCACTCCGCAGGAGCAGCTCCTTAACGTCAGAGTTGTTAAAATAAGCACTTCTGTATCTGTTCTCTCCTTTTGGCACCAAATATAGTTTAGGAATACACAGGCAGGACAGGATATCTGCAGGTGGGTGGAAGTGTCTGCATCAGCTTCTTGGTCAGCAATGCCCAAAGGTAGCTGACAGCCTGAGCTGCTCAGCGGGCTGGAGAGGATTAACACATCTGGGGCAAAATGTAGCAAAAAAGCTTTTTTTTACCTCCTGTCCATGCTGCTTACCTAAGTATCAGGAGAGTGGGAACATGTTAAAGAGACTGTATTGTACCAAGTGTCACATGGCATCATTAAATTGCAGATATGCCAGCAGATAATTGAGATAAAGACCAAGAGGCACGTAAGAGTTATCAGCCCTGACTCCAAGGATGACAGGTTGTTACCACAATTTCCTAAGAGGCTGCATCTGTGAACTCCAAACACCCTTTTTATTTTTCACCCTCCCACTCGGCAACCTTCAGAAACTGGAGTTTAAGTCTCTTTTAAGTTGATGTGTTACAAAGAAACCAAAAGAAAGCCTCGAGGGGAAGATATTGGCTTTAGCTATTTGATCCAGGTTTTTAGATCGCCGCTCTATGCCCAATTCTGAGAAAAATAAATCCCTTTATCCTCTGATTCCCTACCTAATCAAAACTAGGCCTTTTTACCCAAATAGCCAAGCCATGTTGCTTAACACCCACACTGATTTCAGCCCCCCGGGAGTCAGATCTGAGAGGTTTTCCTTGAAGGACTAGTCAGAAAGGAGTGTAATTTGGCTGCTGCTGCTGTTAAGAAGCTCTGTATTAGTCACAAAATGCTACTCTTCCCATAAGGAAAACAAGTGGTGCAGCAGCGTGAGAAGGGACAGGCGCAGAGAGAGGTGCAGGCAGCAGCCCTGCTCTGCCCCGAGCTGTGCCACAGCACCTCCCAGCACAGCACAGGACCACAGAAGGGTGCTGGAACTCCAGCTCAGCTTCCAGTGGGGCTGTGAACTCTCCCCGAGGGTCTGGACTCTTGTCTTGTGGGGAAGCAGAAGCTGCAGCCACCCCCGGGGAGCCAGGGGACCTGGCCCTGACCCCAACCCTCACCCTAACCCGCCCTGATATCATGGATGGAGGTACCAGGCAGAGGACAAGCAGAGTTTTCCATGGCTCACACAAAGAGAAAAATCTTAGAAAGGTTTCAGGGTTCTACCGCCTCTGCAGAGTAGATATCAAAAAAGGAAGGGAGAAGGGAGGGAGGGTTATCAGCAGAAAATATGTCATTAGTGAGGCCTCTCTTGAGGAAACCACAGTTTATAAAATGCTGTAGGAACCTCCAGAACATCTATTTAGCATATCAGTTTTCCTAGAGACTCACAGCAGGACCATGAACATGTGGGAACCTCTCACTCCTTACAATTTTCCTTTAAAATATAACCTACTGGGCAGGCAGGAAGGTCCAAACACTGCATCCCTTCCAGGGATCACCATTACGCAGAGAAAACAGTTAGTAAATGAATGGATAAAGCAAAAGCTCCAACTTGGTTTTGTGGCACCTCCAGAGCAGATCACAGCTGGGGAAGTTGATTCTGGAGTACAAATAAAGGGCACTTTCTGTAGACTTCCTACCAGTAATAAGCCATGGACAAAACAATCCCTTTGACTCCCAGAATCATGCAGATGAAACCCAGCCATCATCACCCAGCTGGGTCTCTTGCAGCAGCAGAGAGGAAAAGGGTGGATTTCAGAACAGTTTCCACTACAAGATGAAGTTGTTCACATAGCAACTGATTCAAAGAATTCACAGTGCAAATGAAATATTGTGTCTGAGTTTTGTTTCTTTGCTTTCTAATACCTTTTCAAAAAAATATATTTCTAACATTTCCTCACATGCTGCTCTGTCTTGCCCTTAACTAAAAGGAAAACGTTGCAGAAGCAAGCTCAACCCAACACAAATTACAAAATTATTCCTAACCTCAT
This sequence comes from Cnemophilus loriae, assembly GCA_013397755.1. NCBI lineage: Eukaryota > Metazoa > Chordata > Aves > Passeriformes > Corvidae > Cnemophilus > Cnemophilus loriae. Next base: position 888,857 of record VZTF01001919.1, read on the forward strand.
CCTCACAAACTCAAAAACTCTTAACATCAAGTGTAGCTCAATCTATTCTACCAGCACAAGCCCTGCTACAGCCAATAAGCAATCCAAGAGAGGCCTTAACCCAGACCATTGGTCTCCATGAATTCCAGATTAAAGTCAGGCTGATCCCTTATCCTGAGCCCTTCCCTTTTACCCAATACCTGGAAAATGAAATGTATCACTGCCCATCCAGGGAAGAAGGCTCTCCACTAAGCAGGGCTCACCTGCTTCTGCCTTCCCCTCAGCCTCCGCTTAATTTTTCCCTGATCTTTGCTTCACTACATCAGTTAACTACGATGTGCTCCTGCTGGGAAGCCAAGTCCTGCCAAACACTTTTGTTCTTTTGGGTGCATTTAGTCTGAGTTTTTATTTGTTTATTAAAAAGCCATACAGTTCTGACTCCTGTTTTCTTATCTGAAATTTCATTTAAAGGAATTATCTCCTTTTTTGCCCTTCGTTAACGCCAAAGGAGTGAGATAACTCTAACAATGTAAAACTTTGTCCAGTTTCAACACTGACAATTGGTCAAATTTTAAGCAGAAATGCATCAGGCCTGTTTTGACAGTCATTTTTATAAGCTGGGTTTTCTGAGTTTCAGCTGGCTATTCATACTTCTAGGTCTCTATCCAGAGCTCTGAGTCTCTTGGTAGTTGTTACCAAGCCCTGGGGCTTTTGGATCTGGCACACTTTGCTCCAAAACCCTGCTGCAAATCCATTCCCACAGTTGCTAACCAGCTCCAGCTACTGCACCTGCCTACAGCCTTGGAACAGCTCAGAAGCCTGCCAGGAAAAGAGATAAGCACATTTTGGGGCACCTGCATAAAATGCATCTGATGGATGAGCCTCCTTAAAGGCTGCATCCAACCATTACCACAGAAATGGTGGGGTAACCTCAGCTGATCTCAAAGGGAGCATGATCAGACCCAGCCCTCTCTACTTTATCAGTTCCAAGCTGGCTATTAAATGGGAAGGCTGGAAAACTCCTCAATGTTCTCCACCTCCCTCCCTGCACTCGCAGGGAGCGCTCAGCTCCCCCTGCACGGCAGCTCCAGCCACAAGAGCCGGACGCCCGCAGGAGGAAGGTCTGTTTTCTCAGGGTGAGTAAATCATTCCAGCTCATGGATCAGCAGCCAGACCAACCCCAAACCAGGACAACGTGTTTGGGGTCTGCTAGGGATACAAAGGTTGCTCCTGACCCATCCCTGTGCCCTGACACATCGCAAAGCAGCGACCTACTGTGACTTCTGCAATAGCAGCAATGTTTCAGTGAAAGACCAAAAAGAGGTGAGCCAAAAGATGAGAGAGGGCTTCCTGCCTGTCTCCAAACACACTCAGCTTCAGAAGGAAACCAAGTCACTGGCTGCAAACTCTGCAGCCAGCCCAGATAAGCATCCAGGAGCCTTCAGGAAGGAAGCATGGATCCACTCTCACCTTTGGTTGTTTCTGGCAGCATTAGCAATGTCTTTGTTAAACACTAGGCTAAAAATAACTTCCAGCACCTGCAACTGTGTTCTTCTATTTCTCAAGGGTTTTTTTTCCGTAAGTGCATGCATAGACATAGGAAAGCAAAACTAACAGATGAAACAAGAGCATTACTGAAGATGATTACACAGAAATCTTGGTTAATGAGCTTGGAGCATACCTTACTTTCTTGGCTTAGCATCTCATTTATACATCAGATCCCTTTTGCTTTAAAACACCAATAATTTCCAAAGTTCACGTGAAGATCTCCTGTGCCCAAGCAGCAGAGTCACCACCAGAGCTGCTGTGGCAAACAAGCTCTTCTATCAGCCAGGAAAGGAAAGTGCTGTATAAACACTGATTAATTCCTCAGAGAACTAACAATGCTCGAGCAAGGTGAAAACCTGAAGTAGCTTTACCCAGTGTAATGAAGCCAAACACCCTTTTGACAGTTAATGGAGATCTGTGACTGCAGCACATTCAAATTTATTACTTTTACCACAAGCTACACTTATAGGTTAAAATGCAAATTGTACTTTCACTCACTCTGGCGTGCAGGTCAAGAGAGGGGATTCTGCCCCTCTGCCCCCCTCTGGTGTGACCCCACCTGCAGTGCTGTGTCCAGCTCTGGGGTCCCCAGCACAGGAAGGACATGGAACTATTGGAGTGAGTCCTGAGGAGGCCTCCACGCTGATTAGAGGGATGGAGCAGCTTTCCTTGAGGAAAGGCTGAGAGAATTGGGATTGTTCAGCCTGGAGAAGAGAAGGCTTTGAGGTGACCTAATTGTGACCTTCCAGTGCCTGAACAGAGCCTATAAGAAAGATGGAGAGGGACTGTTCCCTAGAGCATGGAGTGACAGGACAAGGGGGAATGGCTTCACACTGACAGAGAGTAGATTTAGATTAGATACTAGCAATGAGTTCTTCCCTATGTGAGAGTGGTGAGGCACTGGCACAGGTTGCCCAGAAAAGTTGGATGCCCCTGCATCCCTGGAAGTGTTCGAGGCCAGGCTGGATGGTGCTCTGAGCAACCTGATCTAGTGAAAGGTGTCCCTTCCCACAGCAGGGGGATTGGAACTAGATGAGCTTTAATGTCCCTTCCAACCCAGGCCATTCTATGACTCTATGAAATACAAACCAACTGGAGTGACTTCAGTGATGTTATCCTGCCTTAACCTGGACTGCAATTATTGCCTTCACTTCACGCCACCCCACCATAGCTGCATCTCGCACAGCCTCACTGCAAGTTACCACACCCACACATGTACCTTACACTTTTTAAAAGGTCTTTGACCAAATAATCTTTTTACCCCACTGCAATAAAGCCACTCCAGAATTTTCAAGACACTCGACTTTCCAGCCAACCTCTTAGATGCCCTTTCTGAAATTTTTGTTGGAATAGGTGACTCCTAACAGCATGGCATGTATGAGAATACTGGGCAGAATCAGTTTTCTGCTCATTATTTGGGAGGGTTTTTCTTCATCACGCCTTTTCTGGCCTGAGTAACTGCGTGTCATGCAAATGCTCTGTCTGTGGGTTCACAGGGCAGAATCAAATCACTGTGCTACATTTCACAGCCAAAATAACTAAATGGTGACTGGTGAAATCCTCATCCAAGAGACTGTTTCTGACAGGTCCCTGAGGGCTGCATATTGGGCCCATGCTGCTCAGTATCACTGTCCATGATTTAGGGAGGAATAAGAACAGATCTAAGTAACCACTAGTGATGTGTCACGCATGATATATGACACACACACATGCAGTGACACAGGAATTAGTAGGACAATAAATAACAACAATGCCCAGCCAAGCAGAAGCAGAGAAAGGTAGCTGCTAGTGGAGACACCTTTTAAGTTGCTATATTGAATTCATGGTTAAAGGGAGCCACTGAGGACTTCCCGCTGAGTGGCTGAGAAGAGACTCTGCTGCTTCTCCTTATCAAAGAGGGGCTCATCTGCCCACTGCTATGCTGTGCTTAACTCCTGCCCCATGGCCTGGTGGCACCAAAACAAAGAGAGAACTTCAGAGCAGCCAGCCAGGCAAAGGAGATCAACTAAGGAGACTGGTGGGTGGTAGATAAAAGAGGAGAAATCCCAGGAAGAGAGGAGAGACTTTTCATAGCTCCATCAGAAGGTCAGAGGGGTGTCTAAGGACACCAAAGCAAATGGTGTTACCAGATTAGGGTTTTTTAAAATTAGTAGTCATAAACAAAACAAAGCAGATTTTTTCCCATCATTAAATTAAAAGTATGATTACTTTAAAATTTTTCTGTTGCCAAGAAAATGTTTGCAATTAATTTCATTAGCCCATTCCTGGCTGTCAGAAGTTCCTTCTGATGGCTGTGCCTGTTTAAAGGCTGAATCCAACCATTACAATACATAGTTTATTCCATGAAATCTTCCATACAAACCTCCCAGTCTTCTGTGGACTACTGGACATGCAAAAACAAACTCTCAACGTTCATTAACTGACAGGCACACCCTCATGTAACTAAAGTTACGTGAAAGTTAATTTTTGTCTTCCTAGTGGCTGTCATTTCTCACTGCAGAATAAATGATGCCTCAGCTTCTTAAAAACCCAGCTGTGTTTCTGACACTGTTCCCATAAACTTTAACCATTAACACTGGAGAGAATTTAATAAACCAAAGTTTCACAGTCTTGTTACCTCATTACAGTTGTTCCTCAGCACCACAGAGCTGCTAAGGCATTCCTCATCACTACATAATTTTCAGGATACTTCTCCCACTTTCATAGATGACAAAGCAGAAAGCTGCATAGCTCATGCAAATCACTGTACACCTAATGTCCCACCAAAAGTCTGCTGCTGAATCACAAATCAAATAGCAGCCCTGCCAAGCCTCGCTTTCTCCCAGCCTAACGTGTGGTGGGAACACACAGAGTCATTAGGGTTGGGAGGGACCTCTGGAGATCATCCAGTCCAACCTCCTGCCAAGTCAGGGCCACCTGGAGCAGGAGACACAGGAACACATCCAGGTGGGTTTGGGATGTCTCCAGAGAGGGAGACTCCATGACCTTCCTGGGCAGCTGTTCCAGTGCTCTGCCACCCTCAACATAAAGAAGTTCTCCTTCATGTTGAGTGAAACTTCTTGTGGCTTAGTTTAAGGCTATAAACTAATCATGACGTGAAGGTATGTCCATCTGTCTGATCACAGAAATTTATCCTCTTTACCTTTTCTGAGCACACCAAACAACCACAAATCAAAGGTCCTTTTATGACGCATTTCTGGGGTCAGAAATGCAAAGTTCAGACCTTTCATAATTCAGAGAGAGAGAGACAGAGAGAGGCAGAGCACACACATGTACAAGCCAGCGTGTACACATGCCCAGAGAGGATCTGCAATAATGCACAGACTCCCAGAACCAGACTGTAACCTCAGGATCTGCTACATACAACTTCCAATTCTGTTCATCCTACTGCTTCCAACTTCCAATTCCATTCATCCTACTGCTTCCAGCTTCCAATTCTGTTCATCTCACTGCTTCTGATGTTTGTTCAGGGGAACAGAAGCTGTTTTATGGAAGACAGAACACAGCTGAAAACTTCCAAGATGCCCTGAATGGTCTTTTCACAGCTGGCAAGAGGTGGGCAGAGCATCAGAGTTGTGGCAACTCTTATGGAGTGGCTTAGAGATGTCACTTGTGTGGCACAAGATGGGACTGAGCCTGCACTCCCAAAGTGACCTTGGGTTCATCTCCTTGCCCCAGATATTCCAGAGAGCACCATTCCCTGGAGTCCTCTGCCCTGCAAAGCACAAGACCCCATCTGGCCTTACCAAAGGCCAATGCCAACCAAATTCAGTCTGGCCAAATTAAAATGTCTTCGTTTTCTCATTGCCCAAGCACATTTTGAGCTTTCCACCCCATTTTCCATGTACTCTCTTCTCCAGCTCTTTAAGCTTTGCAGCTACAAGAACAAAACTTCCCAAACATTTCCTCGCATGTCTTTCCACTGGTCTTAAATGCTAATGTATTGTATAACTCTGCCGTGTGCCCAGGGACCCTTTACATTATTTAAAGGCTGTCAGTCAGGTGTGAACCTTTCCATTGATTTACCATTCACTTCTCATCCTCTCCTGGATGCATTAGGCAGCTGCAGCCCGCCACTGGTATTGAAGAATAACAATTCCATTTGTTTGAACCTGACTTAGAGCTGCTCACTTTCGCAGCCCATATAATTCTCCTTACTGTGGTTTGTGTGACATTAATGACAAAATAAATAATTCAGCATGGTTTTCACCCAAATGTAGCCTTGTCAGAGACTAATATACAATCTTTGCCAGCTTATTTAACAAAACAAGCCCCTGAATGGTGCTTTTAAAGGCTGAAACTCTCATTTTAATGGAATTTGGTGGCAAAACTCCCCCGAGACCCAACGGTAACTAACAGGCACAATCTTCCCACTCTTGTTCCTGCCAACCCACCTTCTCATTTAGCCCTGGTATTTATGCTCTGCACCCACCCAGCAGGTCTGTGCCTTCTTACCCTGCACATCTTAGGCTGGCTTTTTATGGAGCTGCACTTAACTTGAAGGGACCATAAACTGAAGCTGAACAGCACCAGGGATGTCTGCACAGGGTAATTAGGAGGAAAGAGAACACTTAGTTCCCTAACGAGACCTGACAGCGAGGCTTCAGGAATGAAACCACTCCTGTTCTTGCTCTCAGGGTGGTGGGTTTAGTGACACACCAAGCCACTCCAAGCAGTTCAGGAAGGCTGCTTGGCTACAGGAGCTCTATAATGGGATCACTATTAAAAAAAAATAAAAAATAAAAAAAATAATAATAAAAATGAAAAAAAAAATCACTACATTCATAACAAAGTTTCCAGTACCTTCACTGAGGCCAGGATATGCTTCTCAATGCCCTCAGTCCCTCTACAGCATGCTTTTTCTCCATTTCTCATACACTCATTTCTACTTGTCCAGTGTTCATTAATGCCATCCCTGAGCTGCTGTGCTGAAACTGATGTCAGTAGCTGTAGAATTTATGCATAAAGGAACACTCCTACCAAGAAAAACCTTACATCTTTCTCTTAAAGCAGTGCTGCTTTCCCTTAGAAGTGTATTGGCTCCAAAATGATCTTGGGGTGACCTGGGATTAAAACCCTTATTTTCTCATTACTTTATGTTCACCTCTTTTTCTTCTTTTTCCAGGAAAACCACTGAGTTTGTCTGTAAGCAACACATTCAGAGACAGCATATACATCATGCCAAATTATTCTCCCCTGGAGCAAGGTCAATTTGATATTCAGATTGGCTTTTCATGCATCTTGGGGCTGCAAAGTGATTTGGTTTTCTTTCAGCTTCAATTTACCTAAACTATCGGTATCTGATTTTTGATTTTGCAGACTAGATTGCTATCCAGGGCGTTTTTTTCCTCATGCCCATGGAGTCTGTTTTTCCTGTTATGGAACTGCAGCTGCTGTTCGCAAAGACCACAGCGTGGTCGTTGATGAAATAAAGCCCAATGAATTCTCATGGAGAGATGAATCATTAAAGTTTGTTATTTGAAAATAATGGATTGCCCATTTCCTTCAAAATAGGTTAGTAATGAATAGATGATACATTTCAAAGTATATTCTAAGGAAAATGGCTAATGGTTTCCTCGGAGCTGGAAATTAGGCTCCAGGAAAGGGATGCATCTCGCCCCAAAAGCAACTGTGATTGTGAAGGAGTGAGGGATGAGCAAGGCATCCTTTTGGGTTTTCTTCCCCAACTATAACACACTGACCACAAAGTTTCTGACAACTCAGGTCACTTGGCAGCTCACACTTCCCTTGGGAATCACTTCATAGCCCCACTCCACCACGCTTTAGCCCCTTCCTTGTTCTCCCAGCATGAATTCTAAACTTAAAAATAACCATAACTCAACCATAACCATACAGTAACTGCTGTATCATCTTGCAATGAGGTGTGTCCAAAACACTCTGGCTCCTTAACAGAAATAGGCTGGTTTAAAGTCCTGATTGGCTAAAGAATGGTGTTAGACCAGAGGCTATTGATCTATAAAGCCAAAAGCTAGAGTTTAACATGAAGAGTCTTAGTTCTGAATGACATTTAGGTTACCTGCTCAGTATTGATTTTATTCACATCAGCGACATCAGCACAACCAGGAGTGAGCAGACAGAGGGGCCCAGAAAATTTCCTTAAAATTAAGGAAACTGACATGGTGGGGACATCAGCACTGGTCTCATAATGTGTCTGATATGGAAACAAATATCAAAGTGGTCTTTTTGTATAAATGATCCAAGAGAAACACTGCATCCAGCAGAGAACACCTGATGGCACAGTGGAGCTCTTGCAAAGGGTTCTATTCCTGCCTATACACACAGTTTGCAGCCTGATTTGCTCAGTACCAGCTTCAGTTTAGCTGTTCATTTAGTCTGAATTGCACACAACACTTACAGAAGCATATGTGGGATTGACACAAATACAAATGAATTACTCAGATCTGGAGTTATGACAACGACACCAGGAAATGAACTCTCAGGAGCTTTAAAAGAGGAGAAAGAGAAATTTAAAAAAAAAATGAAAAAAAAAATCACTATTGCCTTTTATTTGAGTTCCTGATATTTTCAGCTTCTAAAAACATTACCTCACTTAACTCCCTGCACTAAACTTTTTTATGGTAGGAATAAAGTTCTTTTTTTTACAAATAGAAAAGTATTCTCCCTGGCATAGCAGCCCAGCTATCATATTAAAGGCACCTCCCGGGGTAGAGCTATTCCAGATTAGAGAGAATTTTCATTGGAACCAGGGGCTGGATTGCACTTTTCATTTCCGTGTGCCACGGCAGACAGGAGCAGCTGGCTGGGATCCTTCAGGAGCAGTGCTGTGCTGGTAAGTGGATTGACTGCACTCAGCAATGCAGCAATTCCCAGTGATCCCATAAACTGCAGCCCAGCAAACACTGACCAGTGCCCGATCTCGTTTAGCACACACTGCGGATGCTGGTGAATTCCCCTCGCACCTCGGTCCCCCCAGGACAGGGCCACGACAAAGGGAGGGAGAGGTGGAGCTCGCTGCAGGTGCTGGCTCTCACAGCAATGACTATTTTGCTCCTCTAAAATAATCACTGGGGGTTTTGAAGGCTGAAATCTGCTGTGACTTAAGCCTGACAATGAGAAGAGTTTTGTCGCTTTGCTCCCAGCTCTCCCACCCAGCCGGGATATCAGCACCCCACCTTCTCCTCTTCATGCCTCACTTTCCCTTGCCAGTCAGCTTTGGGGCTGGGGAGGATGGTGATGACCCTTTTCAAGCCCTTGTGCCAGCTTGATCACAAAGATCGGGGTGACTCAGTGACGGCGCGGAAAGGTTTGGCTCCTTTGAGAAGATGGTCTTTAAACCCAGCATCCCTGGCACCAGCTGAGCAATGAAATGCTCACAATGAAATGCTCGTGTCCCACAGTGCTGCCGTGGCAAGCGGGACACAGCCCCCACACTCTCCAGCAGAGCCAGGAGTCAGTCCTGCTGCCAAACCCACGCACAGCCTCCTCCCACACCTCGGAGACACTCGGGGTGGCTTTGTCAGCACAGCACGACAGTAGCACGAATACACACTGATACTGTCAAGGACAGCAAAGAGCAACCAGCACAGCCAGCCCTGCTCTAAATGCTGCCAGAATATTTATAACCTGAGTGTTCTGCCCAGGGAGCTGCAGTCTAATTTAGGCTCCTTTTTCCTGCTTACTTTCCTCTCCTCAAACATATGATAGTTTTCTATCATTAATCTTCAAACTCTCATACTTCCAGCGTCCTGAACTTGTATTTCTCCTTATAGGCACAAGCTGTCCTCCTACTGCATGGAGCAGCTGACCTGGCCACCTTTCCTGACAACACTCACAGCTCCACAGGACCAGGCCCATGACAAGGAATAAATCATTCCCACGTGTCTGTGCACACAATTGAACAAGGTTCGTAGAAGTGGTTTCACTCAAGAGGCTGCCCAGTGCCAGCTGTATCCTCCCGTGTTGGTTTCAGAGTGATTTCCAGAATTATTCCTACTCTTTCAGTCCTTTTCACCAGACCAGAAGTCGGTCCTGCTCCGCACGAGTGATTGTGCTGCTCTTTTCATCCCCCCTAAGCTCAGCCAGTGCAGTTCTGTGCCCTGGCACAGATATTAAGTGCAAGGGGATTTTAGGAAATTAACTGGCAGCTGTGAGGCTATGGGAAAGGATTTTTCAGCAAAATCAGCACCAGATTTGAGGCAACATTAAAGTCCTGACAGGAGCAGGCCCAGGCACGTGGAAATTCACAGCTCCTATGGGGCTGTTCCACTCAATGCAGCCTCTGCCCGAGGTACCACAAGGTGAGGGAGGGAAGGATGCACAGCCTGACCACTCACTCCTGCCTGTGGCACTCTGCTCAGCCTGGGTGAAGGATGTCCCAAAACCAGCCCCCATCCCTCTGCCACAGCCTCTGACCTTCTGCCTATGTGGCCTCTGTGCCCTTTGAGGCTCATGTCACCCTCAGGGAGTCTTTTCAAGCTCTGTCTTTGCCACAGCCTCTAGAAACATAGTGTCTGCCTGACCCTAAAAGCTGAGATTGCTGGGCTTCTCTTAGCTTGCCCTTGGAAAGGAGCACAGCTCATTTCCTAGGCACAGCAGGGAACATCTTCCTTGCCTTCAACTCGGATGCACATCATACACAGGAACAGCAGATTTAGGACTCCACCACTAATTGCTATTCCCTATTATGTTGGAAACATATTTATTTCGAAGATGCTCTTTTAGATAGATTTTGTGCACTAAACAGAGGTAAGTGGAATGCTGCAGGTTGGCACTTTGTTAATTAAAAAAAAAAGGTAGAATTTACTGACTGAAACCACTGACCCTGGAATGGGAAAAATTATCAAAATGTTCTCATTTTGTATTTCAAATTACAACTCAAGCCTAAGTAAAGGTATTAAAAACATAGGTATTGAAAAGCCCTCAACACTACCAACAAAAATCAAGGACTTTTAGTTTTGCTAGCTAACAAATAATTCAATTACTCACCCAGAACTAACGTGAGGGCAGAGAACCAGAGCGTTCCCTGCCATCGGCGCGGGGGAGATTTAGGGGGGTAATTCCATTAGCGCTCTGGAAGTCCCTTCACATAAATCTTTGTGGCATTAATGAGGAAATGAGGCATCAATAATATAAGAAATTTGGTTCCTTAGCTCCACTTGAGGATCTCAAGCAAGGACATCTCAGGTTTCCCACCTCTGCCAGGCATGGCTTGTGCATCCCTAAATCTTCACACAGGCTCAGGCCCCGGGCTGCACTGCAGTGGTTTACGGGTCTCACAGTGGCCCTGGAAGAAGGGAAATGTAAACCCTCATAAGTAACAAGAAACACAAGTGCTATTTCCTCAGCATTCACAAACTTGGATGCTCTTAGAAGCCGTGCATGAAATCACACAGTAAAAAGGAAGAGAAGGAGTTAAGCACTCAAGAGCGAGCAGATCTGCTCCGTGCAGCAAAGGCACAAAGCTCCTGACTCTGTAACATCCTCACCAAGTAATTGTGTGAAGGCTCTCGGTGTCGCAGAGCCATTGTTTCATCTCCTTATCGGCACCACACACCGCCGCCGGCTCCGCGGCGCTTCCCAGAGAGGGCTCCCCCCGGGATGCTCGGGATGTTCACACACGCACAGCCCCAGCAGGATGAAAGAGCTCCCAGCCTCTGCCCATCTTCCTGCACGCTCTCTCTGCAGACCTGCACAACGAGGAGCAAAGGAACAGGTTTTGCTTTTAAGTTAGAAAAGTAGCCCGGTTGCTGGGGAAATAAAAGCAAGAAAAGGAAAAAAGCTGGCTGCTGTTCAAGTGGTGGGTCTCCCCAGGAAAGCTCGGTCTCTTAGCCTGCTAGACCTAGAGAGAGATAGGACCTGCCAGATAAAATACTTCATGTTTCCCAGCATCTGCTGCTACATAATCACACCAAGCTTGTTTACAATTGAAATCACAAATTACTCCAAATATTGGTCTCGCTTAAAAAAGACAACTTCTCTCCAGTGCCTCAAAAGGTGAATAAAATAGCAACTACGTGAATGACAGACAGGTACTTTCCTGAAATTTCTGTGTGCAAGCCCACAAGGAGCACCTCCCATGGGAAGACAGGAGCTCAGCAGACTGCAGATGAAGGAAAGGACAGCAGGACAGCCACAGCTAATGGGAGGGGACCACAGAACCCTGCACATATTCTCTTCTTCAATACCTGGAAGGATTTTTTTTTTTCCTAATTGTGAAGGGAAATGAATGTTGTGGTGGCTAGATATGTTTTTGGTTCTACAATGCATTCTCTCTTTTATTTTTTCTAAGGCACTAGGTGAAAAAATAGACCAAAATAGCAAGTTTGGTTCTTGATGTCTTTTCCTTCTGACCTACCAGTGCTTCTCACTTACGACTTTCACAATTTCAAATGAACTTCTGGTTGTGCTTCAAGCCTTCAGGAGCACATCAAGGGAAGATACACCTGGGCACACGCATCACAGATCCAGCACAGTTCTGCTGGGCTGTTCGTTTTAAACTTTGATCCTCTCCTCAGTGCGAGGTACAAAGGCAGCTAACAAACAAAAATCTCTCTCCCCTCCCAACCAAATCCTCAGCTCTTTCCTGCTGGTTGGATACGAGTCCACATCCCAACCCGGCAGGCACAACTTCCCCACGTTGTGTTGCCATCACTGCACCAAGCCAAGCAACTGGAAGAAAAGCTGGCATGGTGCACTCCTTTTCCACTCAGCTGAGTTTGGAGGGTGCAGACATATTATGAGTGTTTATTTTTGCCTTCCCAATGCTACTACTGCTTGGGAAGAAAAGCTTTGCAATAAGCTTGACTTTTGCAAGAGCCCCAGAAGATGCAACTGAAGCTTTCGTGGTCCAGCCTTCCATCTCCTAGCCAGGCCTTTACACACATGGATTAACACAAGTCCAGCAGCAATTACAGGGCCTTGCCTTCACACAGGAGGCGTGCAAGTGCTGTGGCTGCAGCTGTCCTGGCCCCAGCTTGGCTAAAGGCTTGGCTAGATCTGGTTTGAGCAGTGCTGTGCCTCTCACCAAACATCCACAGATCTGCTAGAGCAGGAGTTGGAGCAGCTCACGCCACCCCAGAGCCCCCTCTCCCAAGGTATTTATCCATCCCGGATTTATAAACCATTTTTGCAACTATGTTGGCAGCTCGAGAATTTAATTGCATGTCTCATGATATTGGGTGGTGGTTTTAATGAAACGTGCAGCTCCCGGGGAATGAAGGAATCCCAGGGTTCATATAAAACAAATTAAGTCTTCTAATTGCACATGCAACCTGAGAACACCCAGCAAGAAAGTCCTCAAGGATGGAAATCTGAAGGTAAATAAAAAGACCCACTGCCTTCCCTGTGCAATTTCTGTGTAAGAAAATGCTCTCAGGGTTTTCAAACTAATGACATGGGAGGCCTGAGTCACACGTACAAAGCTTCAGTTTAGAAATACTAATATTAATATAGAACAGGCTGGCAGGGAGAGAAGATAACAATGGCTTTAAGCATTAATAATGGCTTCTTTTTATACTAATAACAAGATTAAAGCACTTGGAAGCAGGTAAAACACATACCTTGACAGCAGCCGTTGGAAATAGGGTGACACGAGGCAGTTTAACAGCCAGGCAGAATTACCAGTTGCATCCCTTTGACATTGATATATCACCAGGGTGTGAATTCAGTAGGATTCGGGGATTACAGGGCAGCTCTGGAGTATCTGAAACAGAAGAAAAACACATCTGAATTTTAAATGAAAACTAGAGCACTGTGACTTATGTAAAGTTTAGCTCTGGAAATTAATATCCTACCCTTTCCTAAATCTTGGAGCCTAGGAGTCAGTAAGGAATAAAACCTGCAGTATTTATGATTTAATGGAAAAGGGTTTGTCTGTTTTCACAAATCCAGCTGGCTTGCAGAGGAAGGGAATAAGGATGGCCAGAGTCTCATATTCTAACTGTAAATGATGATTCCTTCCCCCCATTGTTTTCTGGTTATTAAGTTCAAGTTGAAAAGGCAGTTTTCCTTATGTTTACACACCCACACAGTTAATTGCAAGTAAAAATATGTCTGTTTATGGCCAGGAGTGCTACTCCTGTTTGGGAGAAACAGGTTATTGTGCAAAATTCATGTAATTGGTTTCCACAGCCCAAAGCAAATCAGGAATAATTTCTTATAGCAGAGGAGCAGATTTACACTGAAGTGTCCCTTGAAATTTCTCATTCAAAGGCTGATGGCTCTAATGACTGCCTTCAAATTGCTATCAGTAAAAGTCTATGCAAAAATGAAATCCAGCGTGCAATTTGGCAAACAGCTGTACGCTCCCAGCCTCCAGCCCCTAATCTAATCTGGGCTCTAATTTCTCTTTGTGTAGATCTGCCGTGTACACAGGCTTGATCTTAATAAGGCCATTAGCACAAGGAGCTTTGCTCAGGCCCACAAGCGCCTGTAGAAGGAGACCCTGAGTGCAGCCGGCTGGCACCGGGCCAGCCCCATCCCTCACCGGTGTCATTCAGGCATAAAGGGATACTTGGATTTTCCCCTTTCCCGGCAGGTCTCTGGCTGAGCCCAGCACGGCCCCGTGCACAGACACAAACCTCAGTCCCAGCTCAGCCCGGCCCGTGCCTGGATGGGTGCGCTGGGCCAGAACGGGGAGCTGCTCCCAAGGCCTGGGAGAGCCTCCCTCTCCCCAAGCAATCAGCATTTCTTCTGATGCATTCCCCGCTGCTCCACAGCCACCAGGACGGCGGTGCGGCAGTGAATTCCCTGCTTTCCATTCCCCCTTCCCTGGCGGACGAGCCGCCCGCATCCGGCGCGAGGAGCCGCCTCTGATTAAATTGAATCAAATGTCTGTGTTTACGAGACGTTTTGACCGACAAATCATTTTCCCTGTCAGACTGAGATACGACAATGATGATAACTCAAATTTCTCCAGTCAAATGGCTTTGGAAAGCTTTCCTGCCATTACAGTCCGTGAATGTCAACGGGTTTAGCTAAGTGCAGGCAAAGAGTGATGGCAGCACTTTCTGCATCTCCTTTTCCCACCAGAGAGCTCTCTGTAATGCTGGCTGGCAGGCCTGCCCCGAGACAGGAGGAAGGAAGACACTGGACATTATTCTTATGATTTGCACTGTATTGAATTTATCTTTGCTTTGCCCATTAAAAACACGTTGCAGAAGAAACCCCTGTGAGTTAAACACTGAATTAATTTCCTTCTGAAAAGAGAGCTCTCTCTGGAATACTGAAGTGTCTAAATAACTGAAATATACTTCCAGAGTAAGTAATGACACTACTATTAAAAGAAAATTCAAAACAACATCATTAAAAAGCATAAAACCCTGTAAGAGAATCACAACTCATCGAAGTAAATGAGTGAATGCAAATCCTGACTTTGAGTCTGGTTTATCTGCCAGCTGTTTCTGGGACAGGAGCCCCAGAATTCCTCTGGTACCCTTGTGGGAAAGCCCAGGAGCTTGCCACTGCTGCCACATTGAGCCTGCACCATCCAGAGACAGCTTTGAGCTACATTTTGAAGCCTTGCTTTGCAAACATAAAAGATCGAGCTGGCTGTTTTTGCTGTTTGAACACTTTCATCCATCCTTAAAATCGAGAGAGTGTGGCAGTTCTGCTTAGCATAAAGCAACAAAACAGGTGAGGAGAGCTCAGACTCTGTGTTGAACTACCATCCATCAGTCCATATCTTTGCCTTCCTGTTTTTCTAAGTGTGGCTGTACTGCCTCCTTCCTTGGCTTCTTCTCTGCTTATTTTCTTTCCAGGGAGATATCGTGAGGAAATGAGGAAAGCAGAAAGGGAGAAGGAAAAAAGGCACAGCACAGAAAGCTCCTCTGCATGGAAGGAGGAGGAAGGGGGAGAAAGAAGAAGAAAACCTGGGAAATAGCACGAGGCTGAATGATGCAGTGGGAAAAAAAATACAGCACCTGGATTTGCTGGGTGAGAAAGGAATATAACAGCAAACTGAAAACTAGCCCCAAAAGACCAGGCCCTGGAGGAATTTAATGGAAATGTGAGCAAACTAAATATTGGTAAGAAAGCAGTGTAAGTAAAGCAACAGGATAAACAGGCAGAGCTACAGTGAAAGAACACAGATAATTCTCCATATTAAAAAAGAAAACATTTTTGCTGAAGAAAAGTAGCAAAGACTATTGACAAAAGCAATTTCAACTAGAAGTCACTGAAACCACTGGAACATTTCTCAGTGTCTTAAACAGACTCTGTACCAGACCTTCAGCCCTTCTTGAGCAAATAATCTGTGGGATGAACCAGGTGTGCAAACAGCCATGGGCTGCTCTTGTCTTTAACAATGCAAAAATAATCCATGAAGTAGAATTTAAGATGCCTCATTCATGCCTAGTAATCACCATGTTTATTCATGTGAAGAAAACCGGCCCAAACCTATTTTGTAGTCAGGAAACTGAGAGTTGGAATCAATGCCTATCCAAGCAATAAGGTTTGTTGCAAAGATGGAAAACCTTAGGGAAGTCCAGGTATCTGGATCTCTCCAGCACCGAGGTGTCAGGGGAGGCATTTTACTTTCGTTCCCTCTCCAGCACACGTCTGTACAGAACAGGCACCCGAGAGGGGAATTCCTTGGCAGGAGCTGACAGGAGGGTCAGGGACAACTGATCAAATTCTAGGCTTTGGGCAGCTAGACTGGTACCAAGCTGTGTTGGTGAAGACTGGAAATGTGCTACTCTTTGGTAGCCACCAGATAGCAAAGCATCCCTGCTTTGGTCTAAGTGTGTGCAAGCAAAACCCTTCAGATGAGTCACCTTCCTCAGGCACCTTCTATCTACAGTCAGCAGGAGTTTTCTCTCACCCCATCACAGCACCTGCCCCTATCTGCTGCAAGAAAGGCCTGACACAAGGGGACTTGCTAAACAGAAAGTTTGTGCCAAAGGAGGAACTCAATCAATTGTATTGCAGACTAAAGAGGGTGAAAAGATTTTCTACATCTGGGGAATTCACCACTGCATCCTGCTGTTGCAGTTTTCCCCCTTCTAATAATAATCTGTTATCCCAGAGGCACTACCACTGCTGCTGTAGTCTTTTTAAAAAGAATTTTGAAAAATCTTCTCTGCTGTAATATTTCACAAACAGCAAATGCACTTATGATGATACAGTAAGAAAACTCCCCAAGTGCTTCCAGAGCCAGAGAGATTGATAGACTTTGCCATGGTCTGTGGGACCTTAGCCTTCATTAAGGTCAAGCTAAATTACCTTACAAATAATTTAGCCTCTACCCACAGCTCCTTGATTCTGAACTGATAGATTATGCAGCCATTAATCAGCTCCAGGTCTGGCCTTTGCTTTTGACTTTCAGAAGGTAAACTTCATGCTGCTCCTCTTATTGAGTTTCTCAGATACATTCATACTCATTAAAAAAAAAAAAGCAAAAAGGAAAAAATCACATTCCCTACTAAGCACTGATGATTCCTCATGCTTCATGAAAGATTGAACACACCTTTTAATAAATTTGTTTGTAATGCACCAATTTCATTTTGCCTCCTCCCAAGGAAGCAGATTTCAATTTGATGGGCTGGAAGACACGAGAGATTATTTATGGCTGTATGTCTGGGTCTGTAGTCAGCTGCAGAGCCATAAATTTGGAAGACAGCACAGTAACAGATCTTCAGTTAATTTCCTGGAAAGTCTGAAAACTTTGTTCTGGGTGATCGCTAACAAAGATATAATAACAATAAAATGACCCAAGACGGCCAAACCCAATTTAATAGTTTCCATAAAGACCATTTTTATCAGGGCTCTGTAGGACTCCATTCACTGATCCAATACCACTCCCTACATATAACCAGTGAAAATTCACTTTCATACTCTGATCTGATTTGTTTGGCCTGGACTCCTGTAGCTGTGTTTAGCTCTCAGATGCACATCTTTAATAAGAAATACCTTCATATCCAAGGGCTGAATTTCACCCAGAGAGGTTGTACAGTGAAGTTTCATTTTGAGACATGCTCAAAGGCCATGACCTTATCACTCAGTTCTGCTCCAGCTCCCCACAGATGATGGGTATACACACGAAATAAAGTTCTGACTTTCCATTACTGTCCTAAAGCGAGCTGTAGAACCACCCTTTCTTCATTTGTCTTAATTAAAAAGATATCTTCTGGCTCATGGAAAAAAAAAAGAAAACTCCTATCCATAGGTGATTAATGAACCTGCAGATTTAGTCAATAGCCTTCCAGGGGCTTTTCTACCCAAAGTCCTGCTTCATTTGCTGCCCTTCATATTAACAAATTTTGTGATTTCTACATTAAGCCTAAAGTATCTGGCATAGATACAGAAAGAGAATTTAGGTATTTTCTAAAGGACCAGCTTTCTTCAGGACGTATGGAAAAACATTTTATGGATATTTCCTGTAATGGATTAAAGAGTTTTGCATGAAAAACTCAAAAATAGTATTTCAATTTCTCATTTCTTGGTACATATTTCTTGTTCGGTTTGAATTCAAAAAATCAAAATGCAAGTGAGACAATATTAATTTCAGCTTTTTCCTCTTCCTATTCATGGGTAATTTTCATAATAAGAAGTGAAACATTATCATTTGGTTCTTGCCCTACCCCAATTAGTCTTTTCTTTATTAGACCCAGCTCTAGCCTCATGAGATCCTTATTGTTTTCTAAAAATACATCTCACCCAATTCACAGTGGGGGAAATGTCAAGCTTTTAAAGCTAAAACCAGAAGGCAAAGGACAACACCAAAAACAGGAGCAAGAAGGCAAAAGTTTGCTGTTCTGTTTTTCCTGTTTCTTTGGGTGTGTTGTGGGGTTTTTTGTTTGTTTTTAAATGCCACTCCTGTCGTTCCTGGGGAGAACTAGAGGACAGTGCTTGTTTAATGGTCGGGGACTGTTGTACAGTACTGACTACTTTCATCCAATCTTACATCACCTGAGTGCACAGCAGCTCGAACACAGCTCAAGCAGCCTTAGAGCTGTGGGTGTGCATTATAGATCTGTATCTCTCTGCCTGCACGTATCTCCAAGTGTCTCCTACCTGTGCACAAAGCAAAAGAACATTTTCAACACCTTAGCAGGCAGTGTGAGGGACGAGTTTCCAGAGGAGGTACGCTCCAGTTGGAGAAACTCCATAACCAATTTTATTTTTCTTTTTAGCACTCAGCAGCACTTTCTAGGATGTCTCTAGCCAGACTGTCAAAGCTGTTTAGCACCCAAAAGAATCAGCTGGCCTAGAAGCTCCACCGCTAATTTCAGTGGCTAAATGAGAGCTGACCTCAATCATGCGAGCGAGCTCTTTGGGAAAGTCTGGCCACAAAGCTTTCATCTCAACTGACTGCTCCTCAAGCAAGCGGTAAATGTCTTCTGACATTGTCCTCCTACTTCTGTGCCCTAACATATGCACTCTGCTTATTTATAGAAGGTGTGAGCTTCACATACATCAGGCTGAGTCCCTCGGGACCAAAGTCGCGCTTGGTTTTGCGCAGTGTGGCCAATGGTTCTCCCGGGCTCTGGGAGCAAAGGCTTGCTCTGCCCTGCTGCTCCACAGGAGAGGGCAACAGCTCCCAGTTAACCAGGATTCAGGAATATTTCTGGAAGCAGAAACAACTAACAAGAGTAGGAGGGAAGAAGCTGATGAACTGGTGAGCTCCAGGCCCATATAGGAAGGGGAGCGGAGGGAAGATCCCTCTGTGTCTGCAGCAGAAACCATCCTCCAGCCACCTGCAAGGACTGTGTAATCTGGAAAGTTCTGCAATGCATTCCTGCCTTGCTCGAGGGCTGGGAGATGCCAGGGCAGAACAGCAGAGCCTAGCTCCAAAATACAGGATATTTAGTGTTGGAAACACAGCCTTAAGTCCTATGTCAAAGAAAATTCCACCTGTGCTCAAACAGTAGAAACGCAGCAACCAACAAATGAAAACCACACCCACATCACAAAACAATTTTGCCCAGTTGGTTTGGAGGAACTAACCAATAATTCAGCAGAAATTTGAGTTTACTATTTACCCATAAACCTGTATTTCCTACATTTATTATAAACCTAAGTTTACTTAGTGAAAAAAGAAAGTTTCTTCTTTTAGAGCTACTTGTAATTTCTTTTTGTATTCTATGTGCAGTAACATAAATTAGTGTAGACAAAACCCATGTGACAATGCACCAGCCTCCATGAAAGGATGGACACATTACTTTTTGCAGGTGCAAACAACTGAGCTGTGGTGTTCAACAATAGAGAAGAGAAGCCTTCATCATGCAAGTATCCCCCTTCATCAGATGTAGGCAGGCAAGAAAATTCCCTTTGTCTAAGGCCACAGTGCATTCTGGTGGGCACCGAGCTCTCAGGCAGCTCAATCATTGCATCAAATAAGCCCTAATTGGCATTCCCAAATGTTTTGAAATTGTACTGCCCGCTGCTGGCACTCCAAAAGGTGTGCCTCTGGAGATATGACGGGAAAAAAGTCATCAAAGATCATTTGCAATTAGACGAAACAACCCCATGCCCAACTGGTGTGTGTCAGGGGTAAAAATAGCATCAGCCCAAATGGCAAATGCCTTTTGGTTTGTCAGGAATTGAATGTGCAGCACCAAGCGAGCAGTTATTACTGGCTCTGATCAGCAAAGCAGACAATCATTTGCCTTGTTATCGTGCTGCCTGCCCATGTGAACAGCATCAAACAACCATTAAAAGACACCCTGCTCACCCCTGAAGGGAGCACGGGTGGTGAGTATCTGAAAACCTCCTCGTTAACAAGCTAACCTTTGAGTCTGCTGAGAAGGCAAGGAAGCATTTACCAGCCACTCTATCAATAATTATGGAAAGGAAAATCGTAGCTCATTGTCTATCCCAGTGTGGGGAGATAAACAAGGCAGGCCTGGGGCGAGCAGCAGCTCCCAGCCATAGGCAACAGCTGCCAAAAAGGCAATTATCCGTGGAGCTGCTCCCCTGGGGCTGTTCAATACAGGGGTGATGTATGTTTGGAAACTACCCCAAAGCCTTTCTGCTGGTAATAGGAGTCTCTGTGGCACACACCCCCTCAGGGACCCTGAAATACCCTGGTAAACAGCAACCTGAAAGGCCCCACGCATGGGTGGGCAGTGGCATCGTATGCCAGGGCCGAAGTCTCAACACCATGATTTCTGTTCCCTGGAGCTCTGATGCTTCCCCACGGTCCTTTGGACACGTAGGGATGGGGACCTAGTTTTAAGCAGAAGGTAGTAACTCAATTCCCTATTTTTCGTGTTTCTCCCTCCTGTGTCACCCAAGAGGACTTAAAAAATTAATTATGCTTCAACATGCAGCCACCCACCTTTGTTACGAGCCTAAATCGTGTTCCCATTTATAGCCCAACTCCATTTTGTCTCCAGCCTCATTGCAAGGAAGATGGGAGGGCCCACCTGAGCCTGCATCAGACTCCCTGGGGGCTTCTACCCTACTCCAGCTCAGCCTTTGCATCAAACCACCAGTTATCTTTTCAATTAATTGTGGGTATCATAGTGGTTGACAGGACAACCTTACTACCAAGGGATAATTTAATATGACTAGACCGTAATCAAAGTGTTAATAGCCTCAAAATTTAATCTGTGCAGAAGTAGGATTTATAAAAGGGAAAGGATAACCAGGGCCCAGATGAATAATGTTAGTTGTAACATTACAGCTAGTTGTAATAGAATAATTAGTTGTGATATCCAGAAATAAAAATTACACTGCTTTGAGTTCCAGGACGTGTGCCAAGAAGGGGCCGTTAGTCACAGCGATGAGGAACAGTTACACAGTCCATTATCTCATGAACTGCAAGGCCCAGAAATGAATCCTGCATGTCACAGGAAAATTGAGACTCTGCATTTTCAGCACTACACAGCTTTTCATTTTAGCCCTTAAATCAGACCCTTTCTGACTGTTGGAATGACGTGCCTTCCCCTTTGGAGAAAGGCATCGTCAGAAGCCCTCCTGGCTGAGCTTCTCTTTTCCTTTGGGCATGGTCCCACAGCTTTGCCCTCCTGTGGCAGATGAAACTCACCCCTGGCATCCCCACCCTCTCCTTTCCTCCATCCTCACCAGTCTTGTGGAGAAAAAATTAAAAAAAAACCCCTCAACCTACATTAAATCCCAGCCTTTTTATGTTTTTTTCCTTGTAGGGCAAGGATGCTGGGTGATTGTTTGGCTGCCTCCATCAACAGGTGCTGCTTCCTCGTGGGGTTAGGCATCCCCTGCTGCTCTCTGGCTCAGTGTTCAGGGCCAAATGCTTTAATCATAGAAGGACAGAATTTGTTTGGTTGGATGGGAACTTAAAGCTCATCTTGTTCCAACCTCCCTGCCAGGGGCAGGGACACCTTCCACCAGACCAGGTTGCTCAGAGCTGTAGCCAATCTAATCCCCTCTAATCTAGCAACGCACTTCTAAACCCAAAGTGCAGGAGGCAGCAATAAAGCTGGTGTTCAGCATCACAGTGAGAAAGCAAAGAACTGTACAAAAGCAAAAGGTGATGTGACCAAAATTCTTTTTTTTTTTTTTTAAATTATGACAGCAGCCAGTTTTTGCCATCTCATTGTTATTCATTCACTTGCATGACAGACTCAGAAGCAATTGCTTGACCTGGTAGGCATTTTTTAAAGAATTACTTTGAATGATTTCTATATTATAAAAGTTACTTTAAACCCATTTTCTGCTTTTTAGGTAGTGATGATGAAATTAAATGCTTTTTCAGGTTGTGCTTATCCATTTCTCCCTCATTTCCTCCGGCATACTTTCTTTTCTTCCAGTGCCAAAAAGAAACAAAAGTGGGCCTGTGAAGGAGGAAAACTGGTAAAGAAAAAATAACTCTCTCTAGAGAAAACAGGAAGGAAAAAGAGAAAAGAAGTTCTGATTTTTTTTTTTTTTTTAAGAGAAATCACCTGGGATTGAAACAACTGAAACTTTTGTCTCCTTTTCACACACACACATCCCCTCACCCCTTTTTCTTCCTGGTCCTGGCTGACTTGCACCTTCTGGCAGGCACGTAGGTGCTTGTTTTGCTGTTGCTCCACAGGATGGAGCCACCAGAAATGACGTTCCCAGGAGATGTTTTGCGTAGGGATAACACGAGAAGCAAAGCTGTGCTCCGCTGGCCCTTTTCTCGCACGCACAGTCGTGTGCTGCAGCCCTGCTCCTGCCACATCCTGCCTGTGCTAGGTATCAGGAAAGACACCACTTAACACACGTGGGGAAGTGCTTCCCCACGTGGGCACGGGAGCCCCGGCTCAGAGGCAATTAAACACTGCAGGCTGCACATGCTCACACACCTATCTTTTGTGGCTGGCACTAAACAAATGCTGCACTGAGCCAACAAGTCTTACAATGGCCTCATTTTTCTAGCAATGATGCCTCAGGCGAGGCCTGAGTGGCCCAGAAAGGAAAAAGGTTAACTTTTTCTGGAATTCCCTGAACCTGCTTATCTGCTTCTTCTCCCTAACCATCTGCCAGTTTCAGACACCTGTTATAAAATATCAGTTTGTTTTGCAGTGGTTCCTGGAGTCTATCAGCAACCCGAGCAATTAGTATTGTCAGCAAATCATTCATTAACTGAACTATTCAGTTTCAGCTAACTTAAGACTAATTGTGTGTTTAATTCCTATCTAGCAAGATCAAATCAATCAAAAAAAAGGACCATGGGTAAATATCAAAGATCAATAGGTAATAAATGAAAACCTTAATTAAAGTCTTATCTGAATGCTAACAAAAAAACCCCAAGTAAAGCAGAGGAGATTATTTCATATCAGGTCATTCTGATTATCCTCCTGCTGTCTCCCCAGTTCAACCCTGGTGTTACTCAAATACCTGGTGAAAAGGCTGGAGCAGATTTTTGGCACCATGAGAGAGCCTCTCTCCCTCCCTGCCTGGCAGAGACCCCATGCAGGCAGTTCAATGCCACTCCGAGGGAGAAAAGTGACCTCACAAAAATGATATTTTCCTGCACATTTCCCCCTGAGAACTGGGAGCTGCAGCTACTGACCTTACTGGTAAGGAGACAATTTTGTTGCTGGTTGCTGTTGTTTGTGCAGAAGCATTGAGCTATTAAAGAGGGAGCAGGAGATTGTTCCCTCCTGTGTGTCATCACCGGAGGTAAACAACATCTCTGCATCTCTGCTGTGCAAGCCAGAGAGTAATTAGGGGGATCTGCACAGGCTTCACGTTGATGAGCTGATTATCTGTTCCTGCCCTTGAAGGTTCAGGCCACGCGTTGTCCCCGATCCCCGCGGTGGCTTTGGCACTGTCAGGCCAATGCGAACGTGAGACAAGGAAAGCAAAAGCACCACGGCTGATTTTAGACTGTGCTCAGGTACACAACCTTCGACAAAATCAAGGCCAAACAGGTACATCAATAAGTTCAACTCTGTCAAGGTCAAGAAAGAAAAAGAAAAAAACCCAAACCAATAAATCGATCTTATCAGATCAATACATCTGATCTTGGTGAGATCCACGGGGCACATTTTGTTGTCATGAATATCTCAGAATATCAGGGGCTCAACCTGGAGAAGGTGGCGAACACCACTGACTTCAGAATGCTGCCAAGAAACCTGAAACAGCAGAACTGCCTCCCCAAGGCATGGAAGCCAGGCACTGCTGCCCTGCTGCAGGCTCCGAGATAACACAGTTGTAACAAGAAGGAGGCCTTGGTGGGGAGCATAGGCAGGAATGGGATGGACATCAGAAATTCCTGCTAGCTTTCCTACCCTCGTGCTCTCTTGCCCTATACCCTATTTATGCCATCACCTGCCAGTCACTTCCCTCTGGCCATTCCTCTGACCCGAGGGCTCCTTTCCCCATCTGAATTCTGTCTTCTGCATTAGCTCCTTCCTACATTAGTCAGCACAAGAGTGCCTTGGTGCAGTGCTGAGTCTGCACAGAGGAGATGGCAACCCTAAATGTAAGTATCTCCAAACTGAAAAAGCATCTTTACATCCAAATAGCAAGCTGGACCCCTCACAACACACATGCGTTGATGGGATCTGCTGCTCTGTGCTCTTCAATCAGTGCAAATAAATATCAGCTTGGTTACAGCAAGTGGGTTTCTCCAAAAAATAAACAAACCCACCCAAGACAATTTATTGTAATAGCTTCTGATTTAGTACAAAGCTCTAAGTCAGCAGTTTATTTTTGGAAAAAATAAAAATAAGTGACCTACCTACAAGTACGGTACAATGAGAGCTTTTGCCATGTTGAAGCGTGCACTGGCCCCAGCTTTCCCGTTGATGCCATTTTTCTCCCAGAGCCAGGGAGGACACACAGGAATGTCTCTGATCAGAGCTGGTCGTGAGGCCAGAAGTGGGTGGCACCTGCACAGGAGGTTGCAGAGCCTCTGAACCTTCATGACCAAGCACGATGTACAAGTACCCTGGCTTGACTCGGACAGAGACTGTCGGACAGCAGCTTTGGCTCCAGGCACCCACATGTTTCTCCGTTTCTGCCGCATGTGCAGTGGCAATTGTTACCAAACTGCCTTTTACACTGAGCTGTGCAGGACGTGGGAGCTGCTGGAGGAACTGCAGACTGCTGCAGCCTCTGGGTTGGAAAGTGTCATATGGGTGACCCGATGTGCCGCCTGTGGCCTGACCCCATCCTTTGCTTTTGGGACTAACGATAAGACAAGCAATTTTATTTCATGCACGTGCATGAGGTATCCCAGCTCTTTGAGCATCCCCTGCAATTTCCCCCTCCAGATCCTGGATCTGATGCCTCTCACTGAGCCAGCCTGCAGCCAGACAGGAGGCAGTCCTATGCAGGTCTCCTGGTTTTTTTTTATGCTGCTTCCCACTGCACTGGGCTGGAAACTGCCAGCAGAGCAAAGGAAGGAGAGCAGAGGCATCAGCATCTTCTGCACATTTGTCCCACTTCTGCCCAGCTCTCAGCCACAGGTGAGGCTGAAGCCAAAAGACCTAATGAAGCAGAGAAGAACAGCTACACTCCTGACATAAAAGGCATGCCAAGCTTTCATCTTCTGAGAGGTTAAAAATAAACAGTTTAGCTTTCAGCAAAGTGGTCTGATTAGAGGCAAAGAAAACTGCACTGATTTCCATGGAAATGGAATATTTTGTTGCTGCTACTTGATCTTATTGAAACGTATTAAGAACACAAAAGAGTGCAATTTCAATATCTGGAGAGTGGTAGTATACTTTAAAAATTTAAATTAAATTGATTTCTTTTAAAAGAAAGCTGGCTGATTTTAGTTTCTTAATTAGTTCATTACCACTGCAAATGGAGCATGTTCTTATAAGCTTATAGAAGGATATTACAGAAACAGCTGCAACCCACAACAGAAGAGATACAGACATAGGCAATATCTGTACATAAAAATCAGAGACTTAAAGATCCTCTAAGGTCCTCTATCTCCTCTCTAAAACCAGCAAAGAATTGTTCTTTAACTCGTAAGTCTTTCTAGATTTAAACCTATTACAAAACAGATCCTAGTTACTATGGAAGAAGGATCGATCCCTAAGTTTTGTTTGCTTTTTTTAACGTGTAGAAATACTTCCTAAGAATGAGACCTGCCTACACATGCTCTGGAAGCAAAATAACACAATTAGTTTGAGTTCTCATCTCATTAGTGCTGTAGGTATCTCCATAGGGAGGTTTCTTTGGAATGAGCTGCGTCCTATTTCAGTTTAACCCAGATAGTAACAAAACAATCACTCAAAATGGGGCAGCGCTGCCACGACCTTCGCTGTGATAAATACTAAATACAGGTGTGAAGGAAAGGCTGCTTCACTGACACAGTTGTTCTCTTTGTAGACGTGCCCCAGGGTAGGACCACCTCCAACATTTCCACATCCACCACTGGGACGTTGCCACAGCACGGCCCAACTGAAATTTTCTATCAAACAAATGTTAAAAATATCCAAAATCTTTGTTCTTAGCTAAAATAACACATTGTGATGGTAACAAGAAAAAAAATAATTCCTTTTCTTCTTCCATTTCCTCAAAGTGAAATTTCAACAGAAACAATAAACCCTTTAGGTTTTCGTTTTGACAGTGTGACATTTTTTTGACATCAATTTTATATTATTGTAATTTTAGGTGACAGAGCAACTTGAGCTTCCAACCAAAAGGCTGCTGTATTTTTATCTGTGTATTATGCTTTCTCACATGCTTGCAACTGGCATGTGCTCTCCTTCCAGTAGTGATGACCCAGGAAAGAAAGCAGAGCCAGGAAAGATTTGCCTGCAAACCACCACAGCCCTGACTGAGGACAGATTTCCGCTGCTGACAAGTCATATTAGATATTGGTCAGTATAAATATCATTGATACTGTTGCTCAAGGGGACCTTGCCTTGCCTTGCCTTTTCTTATTTCTTTTCCTCATGAAATCAGTCCTGCAGTTTCCCTTGCATTATGCTGGAGACCCTGTTTGGCTAAGGCTTCCTACACATTTAATATGAAAGGTTGTCCATGGATACATCTAGGAGTGGATCCACAAGAGAGGCAGCTGCTGAAATACCTAATTTCCAGTGCCTGCTAATTTTCATAGCCTTGATGAAGGTGTTGGAACTCTTTATTGAATGGAGAGGGAAAACCACAGAAGGCAGCAGCGATGGCAGCTACTAAGTAAGAAACACTGATGAGAAGAGTGGGACATAAGTCCCATTCCTGGATGTAATTATGTGGCTGTGGCTCATGAGAAATCAGAGCCTATTGACAGAGAAGCCTGGTGAGTACAGGTGATGGGGGAATTGTTGGCAAACAGCGACCTGGGTAAGAGTGTAGGTACCCCATTATGGACATTACACAGTTCTTCCTTTTTTGCTATTTCCCTTCTGCTTACAGACACCTTTTTTTTTTGCCATTTCTTGATTCTCTCTTCTCAAGTAGGTGAATACTACAGTTTGATAGGCAGGGTCAGCTAAAAGCTCCTCAGTGTTAGGTACTTGCAGCCACACAGATTCACTGTGCAGACTTAATCGTAGTAAGGACTGGCTTAAGAGCAGCAGATCAATGCCCTGGAGAGTTGTTAAGGTGAAATACAGAGATCTCATCCACAGATAAAAGGAAGAACATCACCAATAATGACAGAAAAGGCACTCATCAGCTATATTTTCACTCATTGTGCTGCACCCAGCAAAAAAAAAAAAAAAATTGCTGTATTCAGTTCACCACTTTAGTAATTTTGCTTTTAACAATATCTGACTTTGTATTCAATCAGCAGACCCTATTACATGAAGCATTTTTTCGGACACCCGGTGGTTTTGCCTGCATACACAGCCTTCTGTTCCTGGCCAAATACATTTCTGCTTCACTGCCTGCAGGCAGATCACCCGAGGAGAGCAGAGCAGAGCCTGCCAGCCCCACACTTCCCCAAACAAAGCATTAGCTATGCATCAGCAACTTTTATATACAGACCTTATTCACAGATCACTTTCCCCTCTGTATCACCTGCACAGACATGCTGCATTTTACCTGCCTGGTCTGGCACTGCCCACTTTGTGCAGCTCAGTGTATTGGTGGTTCCCGGGCAGCTTTTACATTTCACAGTTCCTACCCAGCTGAAGGGCACTGCCATTTGGATGGTGCTAAACAGGATCCTCCTTGCAAATTTAAACAGAGAGTGGGGAAAATTGTAATGAGGCTCTTAGGCATAACCCCCAGCACACACAGACAGATTAACCAGCAAACCACTTCTTTGCTATGTTGTTTTTTTAAAAAAAGCTAAAACCCTTTCAAAGTAAGCCTGTGCTTATTTCTTCTGAAGTAATGATAATTGATTCAGACCTTCCTGAAATGAATTCGAGCTCAATAAAAGTCGTGGCCTAGGGAAGAGCTGCACCTTCACTGTGCAGAGGAATCCAGCTTGCTTAGGAGCCTGTGAAAGCCACGGCTCTGCAGGTGGGAGGTTAATTCCCAACAGCCTGATTCAGCAATAAAGCAATAAATACAAAATCCTCCTCAGACCTTTCAGGCTCCAGCACTTGAGAAGCACTGAGAACAGATAAGCACTCTTCTTTTAACAGAAATCTCAAATCCCACTGGTTTGCCTAAATCAGTCTCGTGACTTGATTACAGTTGTGTAGCACAGAGCTATTTATACGCTTATTTAGTGTAGCTGGGGGCCAGCAGGCTGTGGTTGAAAGTGGGGCACAGGTTTTGGGGGTGTTCCTTCATGGTCAGTCACTGTCAGGATCCCACGGGGGGCGGCAGTTTGCAGCTGCCCTACTCTCCTATCCCTGAGGCAGGAAAGGGCTGAGCAATGGGTGGTTCTCCTGGGACACTGGCTTTCCCTGCCTTTTCTCCAAGCATTAGAGAGGCAGGAGGAAAAGGGCTTCTCTTACCTAGAGAGCAATGTGTGTCCCTTTCAGCTGACTCTCTCAAAAGAGCAGGAGCAAACTTGGCTTCCTATTTCTAACCATTCTCATAGAAGGCAAGCTACAAATAAGTAGTATTTAGGTCAGCAGAATCACATTTATAAGCCATAAATCAAATCCAGCAGACCTTGAACGCTCGTTTGTAGTTTATAGACCCCAACTTTGAACGTCCTGTGAATCCTAATGGTGAACTGGTGGATTTTGTTTTCACGGCGTTTAGGAGGCAAATCAACAAACTCCAGCAGCCCCAGAGGGGTCTGTCCATCTGCCACGGTGACGTGCAGTGTGCTGGCACTTTCAACAGCAAAGAGCACATGCAGCATTTTGTTCACAAAATCCCAGCTTTTTGTCAAATAAAACAGGTGATAGCACTGAGTTGCTGCTGTGTTCCCTGTGTGCAGGACTCCTGGTCTTCTGCACGTAAGACTGGCTTTGTGCCTTACATCCCAAAGTTTTGTCCTCATTACACACAGGCAATTTGCTGTCTGTATTGCCCTTCCCTTTGAACCCCTTAGTTCTCTTATGTGATGCTTTGTGCCACTGACGGAGTCTGATGAGTATCTTTTCAGTTAGGGCGAAGAATTCCCCTTCCTGCACCTCATCAGGTTCTCAAAATAGAAAGAAAATGAGTCTCTACACGGCTACAAAGTAGTCCCCATGTGTGGGAAATAGCAATTCACACGACAAAAAGAATGAGAAACTGGTCACGTTCCCTTAAAAGGGGGTGAAATGTTTGTCCTTTGGTTAACAGAGCAGGAGATGTGTTTGAAACACGTTAGCGGTGTATCCACTAAAATAAACTTTCCAAAGGAGTCCACCAATACACAAATGCTTACATTCAGGAACAAATATTGTTCAAAAATGGCACCGTGCTCACATCCATCACATTTGGCACAGCCAACAGGCAGTAGAGCTGCTCCCATTTGAAGGCAAACATGACCTCTAGATCTCTCCCTTTCACGTTGTTTCCCCTTCTGCACATCGCTGTTTATGTCTGGGTTCCTCTCAGAGCAGGCTCTTGGCAGTTTAAAGAGAGCAGTAATTGCTGCTTCAGTGATAGAGGGGGAGATAAAGGGGCACCCTGCCTCTTGTCTGCACAGTTCTCTCCCTTTAAATGGAATGACGAGATTGGATGAATTTCTGCCTTTGAAGGACAGGAGCTGTGAGCCTCTTCTGATGCAGTGAAGCTGTGCTGACGTGCCTGCGTGAGCCACCTCCAGCCCCCCTTCACTGCTGGTTTTACATGGATCATGTCACTGCTGGCTGTTCCATGTGGGGAAGCAACACAGGTGTGCAGGCAGGCAGGGCTGGGATTCCCTCCATCACTGCAGCAGCAGTTCCTTGATTTTCCAGCCGTTTGTTTACTGTTACAGGGAAGGACAGGGCTGACTCTCAAACCATCTCACAGGAGAGCTTTCCTGTGTCTGCCTGACTATCAAAAGAGGGATTTGTAGCTGCCTGGGGTTCATGAGGATCCTGGGCTGTGGTGACAAGCAGCCTGGCGGAGATACAGATAAGAGAAATGTGCTTGTTTAGCCACCTGCGACTGAAAGCTCTCAGCCTGCCGAGAAAGGGCAAGTGCACATCCAGCACTCCTCCAGACCGGGGCAAGATCCACTTCAGAAGCACATGGGAAAGAGGAAAGTTTTGTTCTTGGGAGGTACCTGGAAATTTGACAAAGCTTCTCTGCTCTATACTGCCTAAAATATTCACGAGACAAGTGGAGATCAAGTAACAGAGACACCATGTGATGCAGAGACACGGAGATCACAGGTGATACCCCAATGTCAGACAGAGCAGGCAGAGGCAAAACCACTGAGAAATCCACATTCCCCTCCAAATGAAAAGGTGTGGAAAAGGGGCAGTCCTGGAAGCCATTTCTATGCTGAAATGCACCAGTGGAGTCTGAAAATATGGGCCTGTCCAGGGACCCTTTCCACCACACCCATCTCACCAGCATATTTAAAAGAATGGAGGAAAAGAAAACGAACAAACAAAAAAAATAAAAGCTCTGCTATGCTCTGAGGGATAACATCCAGGATAATAGTAAAATGGCCCAACTGCAGATGGTAATTACAAGAAAGGACAATATTCCCCCCCTTTTTCTGTAAGCCTGCTCGTGGCTTGCCAGCTGGGGAGCTGCAGAGGTTTGAGAAGGCAGAAAGTGATCCCCCATGAAGTCACTGCACCTGCCTTCTTGGAAGAGAAGAGTGGATTTTTATCACACAGAGATATAGGTAATTTACTCTTCCCTTCATGTGGAATGTAGGCTCTTGCCTTAATAAATCACTGCCCTTCCTGATAACATATCCAATAGAAGTTACACTGGATCTTTCACTGACAGTTTCAGGCCAAAGTTGTCTCACTAAGTTTCTGCTCTGGAAAATCTGTTACCAGCAAAGAAGACACCAACCTCTCAAAGGAAGGTTCCTGGGAGTCCTACATCCCTCACAGGGCAGCTGGAAAATTGGGCTTGGCAAAGCTCTGTTTTTAGGCATTGCAGATAATCCTGCTGAGCTGTGGTTGAGGCTGCAGTTGAGGGGGGCTGGTGCAATGTGAGAGCAGGTTGTGGGCCACGCACTGAAATACCGACTCTGCTGGGTGTAATTGCATAAGCAGCTTCTCAAAAGGCTGGGGAGACATATCCCAGGAAACTGGCTATCTGAGGTTATGGAGACAGTAGGTATTTTCAGAAATCAGCACCACTGCCAGAAAATAGGGTGGAAAAACTCCCCCGTGGATACTAGAGGAGGCAAAGTCAGGAATGCTGGGACAGCAAGAAAACAAAGTGATGAGAATGATGGATAACTGGTAGGGGAAGACTCCTTTCATTAAACAATCTGTTGTGGGGATCGTGAAAATTAAGTTGGCTCTTAGAAATGAAGAATCCCACCCAAAGCTGCTTTTCTGGGGAAGGGGAGTATCTTGGCTTTGGTTCCCTACCGTTTTTAAACACACAGGGAATTTAATTAAGCATTGCTACATTCCTAATTTTTGAGGCTATTCTCAGAGGCTCCCAAGACTTTCCAGCTCTGCAGTGTTGGTCTGGAGTAAGGATTGCTTCAATTAGCAGCGAGATATGGCAAGCAGTGAGATCTGGGACTCAGTGCCCTGGTCAAATAGGAATTCTGTCAGTTTATGAAACACTGATGTAATTCTGCTGAGATGGAGCCAGACAAGGGATTTATTTTGCCTGTTCTGCTCCTGCAGACTCACCTGGATTTTTCCAGAGGATATGAACACAGTCTTTGCCTGCTCTGTACCACAAGCCCTCCTGCAGTGCTGCTCTGTGCTCTGCTCTGCAGGGACCACATTTCACAGGCTACGTGAAATTACATGTCAACCTAGAAGTGGGAGGCTACACTCAGCCAGCTCATAGGTTAACAACTTTCAGCTCCTCTGATGGAAGAAACTCCTGTACCAGTAACTAAAACTAGCCTGGCCCCACCTGTAGGCTGTGTTCAGAATCCCAAAAACTTGTGTTTGGGGCACCACTAGTCTCTTCCTGGGACTTAGAGTTGTACCTCTCAATTTATAAAAGGCATCTGATTTTCCACAGGTATGACTTCAAATTGTAAAAAAAACCTGAGAGTAAGTGCTCAGAGCTTCCAGGGCTTGTTAAACCAGTTCAGCCTTGAAATTACATAAAGAAGGGAAAAAAAAAAAAACAATTAAAGCCCCTTTAGCTTCATTGTAAGCTTTTGCATTTTCCTACTCAGAACTTCAGTCAAGTAAGCAGCGCAAAACAACCACAGGTCTGAGATGAACAAATAATGCAATATTCCTGTGGCAAGATGCAAACCTTACCCTCCCTCCCCTGCTCCCCAGCTTTGACTGCCCTTCTGACTCCCCGACATTTAATTTTTCAACAGACTACTCGACTTCTGGACTCCAGGTAGGAAACAAAACATTCGTGTCAGGGATTTCATTGCATCTGGTCCCTTCTGCCACAGCACTGGCTCTCCTTGGGCAGTGCATCTCCTGGGGCAAGGCTAAGCAGGGAGATATCCTGCCACACGAGCAAGGGGGGTAAGCAGGCTGTTCATGCCCAGGCACCCAGTGCCACCCTGCCTGGAGGGGGCTGGTACCCAAACCACGGCAGAGTGGTTGGTGCACAGTGCCTGCACTCAAAAGCAAGCTCAGAGCAGAGGAGAGGTGCCTGGGATTTGTCTGCCAGCTGATGCTCATGTCTAACATCTGTCTCAGAGGTGTGTGCCTCAGCCAGGTGGGGCTGGGGGATGGCACAGGACTGTCTCTGGATGCCTCACCCTGCAGAAACACCGACACTGCCCACCAGGACCAGTGCCAGGTCTCTGGCTTTAATACACCCTCACTAGTAGGGATCTTTATTTTTGTGAGCCACCAGACTATCCTTGCTGAGCCCTTCTCCACCTCCTTACTCCTCCAAAATGACTCAACAACCTGAAGCAACCACTTGGAACTGAAATTTCTGCTGGAACAGTAGACTTGTTACAAGATAAATAGTAAGGGATGGAGAGTGTTAGACAGCCACAGGCATCACTGCAAGCCCCTCTGATAACAACAGATTCAGACCAGTGTATCATGTCTATATTAATAGCTTGGATCTCTTCTGGGATTTGGCAGAGATCTAACGTTGTATTAATGTCTTTTTCTTGCCTCCTCGATTAAAAAAAAAAAAAAAAAACAAACCCAACTACCTTTAAAGTGAGGTCCTAAGCTGTCATGGATTCTTACTAGACATGCTGTAATTGCTATTCCAAAAAGAGCAAAGTGCAGAAACAACAACTGCAGAAATAGAAAAGTGAAGCTGTTCTGGAGATTTAAAGCAACCAGTACCTGTGTAATGTTCTCTGCCTTCCAGATGGCTCATGTCTGAATGGCTTTCTGCTACTATTTTTTTTTTTTTTTTTTTTTTTTTTTTTCTTACTTTCTTNTTTTTTTTGATCTGAGTAACTTAATGATTTTTTTATGGCATGGTGTGATGAAATCTGAACTGACGTTACATTTCACTAATGTACAGCTCCCTTGAGCCAATACCAGTTTTGTCTATGATGGCTTTGCAAGGGCAGAGGTCAGCTGACGGGCTCTCCCCTTAGCTCTGTCACAACCTCTTGAGTTTCCAGGACACTTATAAATAAATCAGACATTCACATTTCAAGCAGGGAGTCGGATTCTGAAGGGTATCTTCTGACCCATGAAAAGCAATTTTTACTTGAATGATACTTCAATCAAAACTGATCAAGGATGACCTGACCTGGTCCTTGACTACGAGTAGATATAAAATCTGTCAAGGGTGCAGTGGCTGTTTCTCAGTCTGAATGCACTGCAGTCTGCACACACGCAACTCCTAACCCAGGGCTCGTTCAGCCATTGCTCCTGCCATCAGATTCCTTGGGGACTGTGTGCCCACAGGCCAGGGGGACACCTCTTGCAGCACAGTGACCTGCCATAGAGCCTCTGTTTAGGGGACACCAAATCCCACAGGGTGCCTCTCAGCTGCTGACCCTCTCCGCTCCCTGGGGTGACAGTGGCTAACCTGCAGAATTAGGGTCTCCCTTCCCTGCTGGACTCCTTCCCCCATTTTGGGTCTACAACTTGGGACCTCCTGGGAGAGGGTTTGCTTCCGTGACAAACCCTCCCGGGCCCCGAGATGGAGGATGTGCTTCCCAGAGCCCACTCAGGATGAGAGCCCTCCCAGGGGCACTTTTAGCACATTATTGTTACCGCGGGACCAGGCTATGGCTCCTTGGCAACTGAAAGCAGCTTCCCTGGAAGGATGTCAGCCCAGGACCAAAACCCATAAGTAAATTTCTGTAAGTTGTTTGGATGAATGCAATTGATTGGTGTCTTCAGCAATGTGGATTTGGAATTGTCTGACTGTTGTGCTAGGTAGAATAACCTCCTGTTTTACAAATACAGGACAGACTAATCTGTGGAAATCTCTAATTACTACTATTATTATTATTATGTTTTACTGAGTCTGTTTGGCCTTTCACACTTCTCCGATACCCTTAGTTGAACCCACCCTAAACAGATAAAATTCTATTATCTGAGGTGGTTTTCCCACAGAGCATCTATCTTCTAGTTCATCCCTAATAATGCACAAGCTTGACAGGCATTTCCCCTTTTCATTTTTTCTGGCTGAAGCCTCCTTGCTTCTGCCTGTGATGAAGCAAAAATCGTCCTCTGGAGGCAGGGCTCAGAAAGGGCTGTATGCCAGGGCAGGGGAAAATGCAGATTTGCTCTTTAGCTCGGCTGTCACCAGTGCCACCAACCCCCCGAATCCCCCCCTTCCTTTGCAGCTGACAGCTCCTTCCCACATCGCTCTGCATTTGTGTGGGGTTCAATCAGTGTGTACACGAGGCACATCAAGGGCTTGCAAGTGGTTACAGATGCAAAATACTGCATTTCACACCCAGAGTGACCCAGGGCAGCCCCAGCAGGGCCGGCCTGGGGTTACATTTGCACTGGAGCAGGCTGGGGAGGCATCCCATCCTGCTTCCTGCCCCAAAAAACCGAGGCTGGAACCTTCTGCTGATCGACACATTGTTCACCAGAACCACGAGGTCCAGAAGAGGCTGTTGGCCCAGTAAGACACTACAGGGTAGTGGAAGGGCACGTCAGGCCAGCAGCCACCCTTTACTGGGCCAGTACTCTGTCTCCTTGCATCGCCGTCCCCCAGGTGAGTCACAGAAGGGGAGTGTAGCACACACCACCTCCAAGTGCCACGGCCTTCCCAGAGAAATGCTCAGAAACACCCCTGCGAGGACAGCTGGGGTGGAAGCATTTCTCCTTCCCTCCACCTCCAAGTCTGAGAAATTTGTAATAACAAAATTAAGTCCTTGAGAGTAGGGAGAAAAATCCGACAATAGTCTGCATTTTCCTAGTTTCTTCCCTCCTCCTCTGTAATTACTCAGCTCTAAAATGTCATGGAATCAACTTTTTCTTTTTTTCTTTTTCCACAGCCATACTTACTAGGTAATACTTCAGCTTCAAATGTCTTATCCTACAAAGAAGAATTGAGCAGTGGGACTGACCTTGACCTTAAGCTTAAACGATCCTAAATTTAAATGCCAGATCTCCAAGAGGCCCAAACCACATCACTCAGGCTCTGGGAAGTTAAAAGGAAAAACCAGTAACTTTCTACTTCTCTTGCAAACCGTGAGGATTAAGATACTAAGGATTATGAGTTTCTCAGTTCTTCAGTAATGTCTTCCTTCATCAGCAAGATCTGGCAAGATTAGGTGATTAATTTAGTTGCTGATGTGAGAAATGTTCGAGTTCAGAGGATTTTTCTTGTCCTTACCTGAACTCTCCCTGAAGAGGAATTTTTCAACTGAGTAATGATTCACTCCATTCCAAGTTATAGGTCTCAAGGGAAGGATATTTAGAGTTTTAATTCTCAACAGTCACATCTAATTCCTCAGTGAAAGATGCTATGACACCAAAAGAATGAAATTGGTTACTTAGATGGAAAACAAGCTTAAAATCTGTCATAAAGAACAGCTAAAAAAAGGTGGTTAAAGGGCCAACATAAAAGAAAATATAAAGTAGATATATAAAGTAGAAACCAACCCAGCAGCTGAGAAAAGGGAAGGAAAAGAACCCCATAAAGTCACAGATCAGTGGGATTCATTTCTCTGATAGATTTTTCCATTTAATTTTGGGTCAGATGGCTTGCATCAGGCTTGTTTCTCTTGATCCCCGAGAGTCTTTAGTTACAAGGCTGGGTAATGATCTCCAGCCCTCGAGAGGCTTCAGGACAGCCACGAGAGCCCTCCTTGGGGGAGCACCATTGGTTTGATGATTGGTTTCCATCACCAGCTTGACTCGTTCCAGTCTGCATAGCTCACTTAAAACCAGAGACCTGGAACGTCTCCGGGGGTTCTTGACAGCCTCTTCCAAACTCCAGCGTTGTTCAGCTTGAGGACACTTTCTTTATGGGATTTTTTAAATAGAATTTCCCATGGAAAGTCTAATTGCAGGTAACACCCTGAAAGCTATGGAGGAAGTTTGAAACCACAAAATATCTTTCTCCCACGCCATGATTGAGCATGTGCACTGAGCAGGAAACTAATGGTTCTTCTTGAGTAATAGCTTCTCTGGAGGGGAAGTAATTAGTCATACTCTCTAATATTGCAAATGTAATAACTTTGATAAGAAGTTGAATATAGAAATACTGCTCCAGAGCAGTTCCTTGTAATATCCCAAGATACAGAGCTGGCTCTGGGTGTTTCTTAGCCTTTTAGCCCGTATGTAAAGGATGAACCACCTGCAAATACCACCAAGCAGGCAGCAGCTACTTGCCTATGTGGTGGGATGCAGAGGGACCTGGCAGAGGTGGCCACTTTCCACGTGCACCCACATCCCTGCTGCTGCTCCCTTCTCCAGCATCGCTCACAACATCTTTTCCAAGCACATCCCTGGAAAGCACCTCCAAATTAATTTTACCCAGTGAGGGTGAAATTTCTGGAAGCACCTCTGTGATGCTGGGAGGCCGGCACTAATTTTCAAAACAGATTTGGGCTGGCATCCGAGGGCATGTTTGGGTGCCAAACACCCATTTGGTGGAAGGATCTTGGTGCCTGAAGCTGTGAGCACAGCGATGGCCCCAGGTGCTCCCAAGGCTCCAGAGGATCCCAGACGTGGGCTCAGTGTCACTGTGGAGTTGTCAGCAAGCACGGTGACACAGCTGGGTGGGTGAGCTGCTCTCATAAGAAGCCCTGGGCCCTTTTATATTATTCCTCTCTGAATAAGACTTCCACCCGGTCCCAAACGCTCGCTCTGCAAAGATGAATCACGCTCCCATTCCTTCTCTATTGTTGCCAGAGCTCGTTTTCCCTATTGTTCTTCTGTAGATTAGGGTAATTCATTCAGAAATGAAATTCAGCCCTATACAATGGCCTTGGCACAACTAAATGCTGTTGAAGAGAGCATGGGGGATGACAATCCTTCTAAAAAGAGGGAATTTCACTGTAACATCTTTTGGCCAAGTTTCACAATTCATTTTCAAGGGAGCTCTTTGTAAAAACAGTCACAGTGCTTTACTCCACCTTAATTATAAAAAAACATGCAAACCTTTTTATTTATTGCCTCCTTTTCTTTGCTTATTTTTCTCCAATTGTTAATAATTTTAATTAACACCAGAATTTCTCAGCAGCACGTCATCTCCTTTTTCATTACAAGTGTTAATTGCAGACTCAAATAAAAGGTGAAGAAGAAATTGAGGTAAACATCAAAAGAAGCTCCACACTGTTGGATGTGCAGAAGAACAATTACTTCCACAGTTGTTTTATTAGAGCTTTGGTTGATTAATAGGAAAGCTTAAAACGTACTTTTGTATATCCTTCTACCTTTATGTATTTTTTAAAAACAATATATACACATCAAGCTAGTTTCTTCTGGGTTCAAGAAATACTTTTTACTCAGATGCATCTTATTCAGAGCAGCTCACAGATCTGAAGCATGCTCAGAACCTAAGATCTGGTCTACATTTTTATTTCCAGTTCTTATTTTGAAAGATTTTATGAGTAATTGGTACTACTCATACCACATTTTGAGGGCTTCTAAGCTCTTGACCTAATGAGGGTCATTTATCTCCATGTACAGGTCCATATACGTGGTATGTACAGATGGGCACAGTAACGCTTTCCACCAAAACACAGGGCACCTTGGATAAGAAAAGGAGTCAAGTGGTGGCTCTAGAGGCCAGCTGTAGCATCCAATCCTATTTCCCAACAATTTAGAAGCAAAGGATGGTTTGTGTTGGGAGACACCTCAAAGATGACTTGGTCAACACCCCAGCCAAGGGCAAGGACACCTCCTGCTAGATCGGGTTGCTCAGAGCCCTGTCCAACCTGGCCTTGCATACCACTTAGTCAGAGGTCAATAGAAGCAGGCAAACAACTTGGCAAAACAAAAATCCCTGAGGCTTCCCAGGACACAGAGAGGTTGTAGGTAGGTGTTTCACAACAAGGAGCGGGCATCTGAGCACTCGGTGCAGGGGCGAGATGGTCCCCAGGGCTGAGGAGAAAGGGCAAGGGCAGCACGAGTGCTGTGTTCTGCCCAGGGATTGAACAGCTGCACTCCCTGAAAGCTTCACCAGCAAGGGGGAGGAGGAGGTTGCCCCTTGTTGCCAGTAGGAGCTACAACATCTGCAGCTGCAGCTGAGTCCTCAGGTGGGGGTAGAGGCACGGGTGAGCCCTCACGGCTCAGTCCTGCGCACGGACACAGAGAAATAAACGTGACGGAAAAGTGGAGCTGACAGCTTGAGGTGGAGATCTCTAATTTTCCCAGCTTCACCTGCCACAGCTCGTGAGTCGGAACATCCCATCCTTGTCCTCGAGTCACGCCAAAAACAACACCACAGAAAAACTTGGCTGCTGGTCTGATCTGCCTTCAAGGTGCAGACTATTCCTGATGTCACCCTTCCCTACTTTCCCCCAAAGCTCAAAGCTCTCTTGCTACATTCCAGGCAAGGGAGGCACTCCCGGGCAAGCACCTCTCCTGGACAAGCAGCTCTCTACCCCACCAGTGCTGCTCAGGATCCATTTGACATGTTCTGCCTGAGCCCTTGGTGCCCTGTTGCATTCGGATGGGATTTGTCCAGCCCTGGGGACACCAATCCTTTAATGTTATAGATGGTTAATAAGAGTTGGCTTTCGTATGTTAAGAAGAGGTTAATAAGGGGGAGAGTTAAATTGTTAATTACATGTTGGATTAATTAGTTATAAGGTTAGGTATAAGTTGTACGTTGTATTTTGACAAAGTTTCTTAATTAGAGTGTGTAATTTGTATAAGGTTGATTGTGTATGATGTATTCCTTGTTAAAAATCCCTAGTTTGTATTGTTGTAAAGTTTAATTATTTAAAATCCCTATTAAAACAATGGGGGCAAGATGGCGGATGGGGCTGAGGGCAGCTTCTGGAACATTCTTGGAGAAATGCCAATCAAAGGATCAATCAAGGAACGGTACCTCCCAACCCCCAGACCGAGCATGCCCAGAGAGGATGGGCTAACAGGAGCCGCCCAAGAGGCGTGGAAAGAGGAGGAGTGCCGAGCACCTCCAGGCCTCTGATTGGTGAGGATCATATACAAGATATCAAGATTCTTGATTGGCATCCCCAAGGCATAAAAGGAGCTGCACCAACCCCCAAACCTCGTGCCTCTACCAGACCCGGCACGCACCCAGTGCTGTCCTTTTGTTTCTCAGGTTTTCCCCAGTTGTTATTTTTGTTAATAAACCTTTTGAAATTTTTAAGAGTGAGTTTCATTTCTCACATTTAACAACTGGAATTTTCCTGCATTGCAGATTCAGACTTAGGACATGTCACTCTAGGTGCCTTTTTATCACTGAATCTCCCCTAAAAAATTCATCCCTTCCCATTTTCCAGGTTAAGTTTCTTAATAATTTTTACATATTCTCTGTTCCTTCTGTGTATATTCTGTGTTCCTTTTTTTAGTACATCCTGATTTGTGTTATTCAACATCAATATCAACTTTGTTTTTATTAAGTTTTTGCCTTATTAATGAAGGTTTTTAATTAAAAAAAAAAGTGAACTAAAGGCTACTTTCATCCTGCCCCACTTCCTAGTCCAGCACAACTCTCCATCCCAAAGAGAAACAGAGAAATCCTTTGCTGAGGAATCTCTCAGGAAAGGTTCACTTGATTCAACCACAATATTTCCCAAGCCTTTCCAATTTAAGTCCTCAGAAGGAGCCTCAGGAGGGTCACTGCAGCCTCAGTGCTTCATTTTTCTGAAGTCCTCCCTGCCCATTGGAGTTCACTTGAAGTTGCCTTGGTTCCCAATTACCCCTTCAGGGTGACACCCGCTCCTTTCCCTGCACGGTCCATGCACAACAGCAGCTGGATCATAACCCCCAGCCCCTTTCCCATCGCCTTCAACCAGTAAAGAGACAGAACAAAATCGGATTTTTGGAATTTTTTTCTGAATGGGCACAGAGGGTCTGTACCCTGGATTGGGTGTTTGAGGCACAGCCTGGCAGCTCCAATGGCC
This sequence comes from Cnemophilus loriae, assembly GCA_013397755.1. Taxonomy (NCBI): domain Eukaryota; kingdom Metazoa; phylum Chordata; class Aves; order Passeriformes; family Corvidae; genus Cnemophilus; species Cnemophilus loriae. The sequence continues at coordinate 929,664 of VZTF01001919.1, forward strand.
GCTCAGAGCGTGATGATGAAATTCCCTGTTTTGCTCACCCTTGTTTCACTCTGCACTTTGATTTCTCACATTTTCCATGTTGTTGTTTCCCCCATTTCCCTGCCAACCTTCCTCAGCTCCCAGCACTTGCTCTCTCTTTCAACTCTTGTGTACTCCCCTGTGAAATGCCGCTCTCCTCTCTTGTGGATTTTGTTCTTTTTCGGGGTTTCTTTTCTTTTTTTTTTCCTCTTTCTAATTTCCATTTTTCCAAAAGAAAATAGGACCTGTTCTCCTTTAATTACTGCTCCAGTTAGCATCCTCCAGCCTTCTACCAACCCCTTTCATTTTCACTGCTTCCTCCCAGTGGACCTGGCCCACTCAATTTCATAATTCCCTAAAATTTACTTTCCTAAATGTAGTTCTGTGTGCATAATTCATCCATAAATTGGATTTTTTTCCTACTGGGATAATCAAACAATTTTCTGTAGCATTTTTTTTTTTTCACACCTGTTGTTATCCTCTCTTTCCAAGTAATTATACACAAAAAAGTTACATATTTGAGGCAGGAAAGCAGGAGAAAGCAGATCATGCTTCAAAATCCACATTTCCCTCTCCTTACTGAGACTTCTACCTGTTCCCATAACCAAATACGTTCATTTAATTCAACAGGGCTGACATTTCTAAACAAAATGAAGTGGACATTGCTTTATGGCAAAATGTGAGTTAGGCAGAGCCAGGTCTTGAGCTGATGTAAATCAGAACAGACCTATTGTCTTCAGAGAAAGTGCATCATTTTCTAGGGAAAAAAACAAATTTTAAAAGGACCACTGGAGCTGCGCAGACAAAGCACAGCTGAGAATCAGGACTACCTTTAAATATGTTGGTTTTTTTCCTTGTTTTTCTTCCTCTTAATATTGCGAGCTGGCTGACTTAGCACATTATTTTTTGAGCCATTAATAGCGTGGAGTCTAATCTGGAAGCAAAGCTAACGCCCAGGAAAACCAAGCAGCACAGATGACAAAATTATCACACCTTCCCTGGTACTGGCAAGAAGAATGAGGGCTGAGGGCTTGCACATGTGGCTTACTTGCATTAGTGTGAAAACTAGTGTGCTTTGGGGGGGAAAAATGTTATTTTATTATTCAAATCGGATTCCTTTTTCATTTCAATTTATGACATGACATCCATTTTGGTGAGTCTTTCCTGTCAGGGGGGAAACGTGCACACATGTATCTTCAATATGGGTTTATTTGTCAAATTATCACAGGACAAACAGTGATGAATAACATCCATACAAATGTGTTGCATTTATATGTGCTTACTTCACAGTAAGCGAGAAAAGAGAGAAAACCAACCCAAACAGACAGAAAACACACAGAGCATGACTATTTGTAACATATATGCAAAGAGTTTCACGCAGCAGAGACATATCCCCGGGCTCCTTGCTGCTCCTATAATACAAATAAGAAATATATAAAATACCTCATAAACCAGCTTGTTGGATTTTATTGCAAGGAATCCATCAGCCATCATATTACCATGCAAATCCTCTTATTGCATTGTCTGACAACAGCAATTCAAATAAAAAAAAAATAAAAAAAAAAGAAAAACCTTAACAACCTGGGAATAAATTCTGTCTTTCATGCGTGCCAGCAGCTCCCATTAACAGTAGTAGGAGTTTCTCTGCAGGGGCTTGTCAAGGTGAGAATAGACTGCCCACCCTTCTCCCCTGTTCAGAGACTGAGTGCTGAATTGCTGCATATATGGATTTTTTTTCACTGAGAGATCAAAGAAGAAAGCCAGGAATAAAAGATATTAAAAAAAAAACCAAACAAACCCCAAGCAGCCCAGTAATCAAGACAGTTCCAAAGAGGAAAGGTACAGTGTTACATATCCTTTTGCTCTTTGACATTCTCCAGGATTAGTGAGATAAACCCCCTCCCACTTTTCTATACCCTGCAGCTCTCAGAAAGTGCCCATCTGCCCACATCTGGGCAACAGGGCAGAGCTGCAGCTTGTGAGAGGAATATGCTAGAAAACATTACAAAACTATATTCATTCTTCTTCACAGAAAATGTAATTTCCTCACAAATGTAATTTCTGGATGAAAAATTGCAAATCTTTTCCTCTAGTACAAACTTCCATGAAAAAGATTTCTTCCAAATTCTGTACTTAAATCGGAATCAGTCAACACCAAATAGCTTCAGAGGTAAATGTTGGTTGTGGTCTTTTCTCCCTCTTTTTGCCAGAAGTCTTCATAGGAGCAAAGAAAGCCTGTCAACCTTAAACCCCATTACTTAAATATTAGATGGAATACCAACTCTAGAGGTCCTCTGACTTTTTTTTAAAAAGGGTTATATTCTTTCTTATGTGTTAGAGTTTTCCTCTGCTCTGCCACTACTTGAGAGACCTAAAAGGATATGGACAAATTTCAGCCTGAAGAAAGCAGCTTTTAATTTCACTTAATCTCATTTTCCAAGGTGATGGAAAGAGTCAGTCCTATACTACTTCCCCCTTTCCACACCATAAAAGCAGCTAAAACGTGGCGTTTATTTCCAGAAATACAGCTTCTGGTGCTAAGTGCCAGCATCAATTATAATTGGCAATGAAGATTTTGTGAACCCACAAATGCCATGGGGAGTACTCACTAGTGGCACCACAGGCTGTTTTTAAAGTGGTTTGCCCCAAAAAGGATTTTGTCTAGATGTCCCTGCTATTAAAGGTATCTCTGAGCTTGCAGTACCTCTTCTCTGTGCATCCTCACTGCAGTGCTCCAGGTCAGGGGAGGAACCTTCTCCTCTTTTCCAAAAATGAAAGGGAGGTGTGCCAGCAATTACCTGCTTCACGCTTTTGGCAAATCCCACAAGGAATTTAACCACCAAAGGCAGAGATTCCTCTGTTTCTCGAAACTCTGGCCCCATCCATCTAAGAGAAATCACAGTTTGGAGACTGAGCTTGGCTGGGGGGTGTCACACAACCCCTCACCTCCTCCTCCTCCTGCCACCAGCCCTGGCCACAGATCCAGGGAACAGATGTGTGTCACAATCTTTGGAGGAAAAACACCTTGCTGCCCCCCTTGAGTGCTCATGGAGCCAGAGGCAGTGCAGGGAGGCTTGGCTGTCAAGTGCACTGCAGGGTCGAGCTGTATTTGGAATTTATCCTTTCAGCAGTGGCGAGAAGATAAAAGACAGAGTGTCGCATAAGAGATAAGAAAGTTAAATGGTGCATAAACAAATCTGGTGCTATGTTTGACCTGTGGGGGAAGGGAAGAGCTGGGTACACTGCATGCTGTGCATCTTCTAGGAGACAAATGGATGGATGATTGGGAACTTGTTCATAGACTTCATAGGCTTCTGCCATTCACTAAATGTGAGGTAATAAACCTTATTGGATTTCATATTTTGTGGGAAACGATTCTTTCATAGCTTTGTCCCCTTAATGTGTACTCATTTAGGAAAGTACTATATAGGTTCTATTGCATCAAAAGGAATAAAGGGTTTTAAATGAATCCTAATGCTCTCTCAAAGTGCTGGAGTCGGGAACTTCAAGCTAAATTCACAGTTAGAAGCAGAACCTTTCATAAGGTTTTTAATGTACAGAAGGAAAACTTTGGGGATCAAAGTATTTTATTTAACAAGCCTTAAGTCTCATTTCTCTTTTGATTTTTACAGGTACCCTCTTTCATCTCTCCTCAGTTTTCCTCATCTTCAAGTGTCTCTTCAATCTCCTTACTCTTCTTCTCCTTTTCCCCCAGTCCTCTTCCCTTCTGAACAATACACCTGTTCCCACAACAAACATACAGTTTTCTTCTCCACCTAGTTCAGAGTTGCCTCCTGGAGCTTTCTGCTTCTGTATTTTTATGCACTGTTTCCCCCCCACAGGCCTTTTATTCACACATCTGGGAATCATAAAATAAGACGGTCTCATTTTCTGGCTTTATTGTTCCTGAACAGTGGAAATGCCATACAGGCAAGGAAAACCTTCTTGCTCCCCTGTTCTCTGAGGCTCACGACTAGCTACTACCCTGGAGCAAGGCAATCTCACAAAGACTTCCCACATATCTGAAGACATGAGCTGCTCTAATACTGCTGACTGCAAAGGCACTCCTGGCACCCAGCATTTATTTGCTTGTTTGTTACAATCTCACTTTTCGTGTCTATTTTACGCAGAGAATTACTTTCTGCACATCCATCCCCACCATGCCTGGGACCTAGGGAAAACCCAGGTATCAACATGGATGCACCTGCTCCAGATGGTGCATGCTCCTCTTGACTGTCTTCTTTCCCATTTCTAACCTGACGCTATTTGTAATTCATCCTGCATTTCTTCTGCAAGTTTTCCTGCAGAAAATTCAGTCATGATGACAACAGCCCCAGCTCCCTCGTATGCACACCCCTAACCAGTGGGAGCAGCCCATGGGAGGTGAATCAGCCAGTACTTCCGAGATGCACTGTCCAGGACGATGCACAGTTGTGCAAAGAACAATTTTTCCATTAATTTCAGTTCCTCAGGCCTGGAGTGTAATAGTATGACATGAATTAATCAGATGTGAGCATGCCCAGCTCCTTGTAGGACTGGGAATGGCTGTAGAAAAGTCTCTGAACATGCACAACATCCCTGGGATTTAATCACACAAAATGGCATTTTTCTGTTTTGAGGCAGGGGAAGCCACCCAGAGAAGCTGAGTTGGTAAGGTGCAGCCAGTCACCGTGTGTTAGACCAGCCCTATTTGCCAGCTGAGCTGCTCTTTGAGTTCACTCCGTGGTGGAATAAAACAACTTGGCTTAAACCACTGTCGAACACGAGTTCATAGCACACACTCTTCCTGGATATATAAACTTCACAGCTGAGCTGGTTTAAGTGGCTCACAGAGGCAGTGAGCAATCAGCCTCCAGCTTGCGATGGAACTGCTGATTTCTGTTCTTATTCAAATCTTTTAATTCCAGTTCTGTAATAAACTTCCCTTTCAATGACTCGAGGAATGATTTGCTTTGTCTCACATATCTCAGCATCTAAAGAAGCTTTGACAGGAGCATACCTAGAGCTTCTGAGATAAATATATAATAAATCTAATGTTGTCAAGCATGGTGGCATTTTTATTTTATTTTCAAAGAGAATTTAATCTAACTTCCCAGGGGATTCTTCTCTTGTGTCATAACAAAGTCTGGCTTGTAATGGATTTCCCATTTTTCTTTCTATCTTGTATAATGACAAAATTACTGCACAGAGAAGCAGCGTTCTATAATATGTCACAAAACATAAGCGGGAAGTGGCAGTCATCTTCGAAAGGTTGGGCTCAGCCCAAGCCCCGATTTCTGGAATCATGGGCACTAAATTATTCAATATGGCCCCACAATCAGTTTCCAACCAGGCTGGAAGTACAGGGAAAGTCCATACGTAAAGGGAATTCCCCCTCCCCCCAAACAAAACAGACAATGAGGGGAGGAATAATAAAAAAAAAACCAAATCCATAAATAGCACTTAAGGGCCAAACTTTCAACTGATGCAGTATTGATGTAAAACAATACAAATAACACTAATATAACACAAATTTAATCTTAACCAGTCAAGAATCTGGTTCATACATATCCATCTCTACATGTCATCCTAAATAAAAAAACTTTTAATATTAAATTTATGGCAAGTAATGGGATGTAATGGAATTCATATATCCTTTGGGGAAAAATGCCTCTATTACATTGCATTATAAATCCTTATGTATCAAAGGACTAAAAGCCATTACTCTCTTCAAGGCCATAATTTTCTTCAACAAATTCTAGAATCCTTTCATTGCTATTAAGCATCCTCATAAAAGACTAATATTTTCCACTGTGCTTTGGATGATTCTATTTTGCTTGCTTGAAAATTGCATTGCTGGCAGAAAGCAGAGCTGGTGCTCAGTGTACACGGTCACATTTGCCACTTAAAAAAAAAGAATTAAAGGCATTTTTTCCGGGATGTTTTACATTGCAGACCTTGGGCAGGAAGTCCGGAGCACAGTAATTAGCGGGTGAGCAACCTTGAGCTTACAGGTAGGTTGTGTTCTGTAATATTTATCGTAGAGCAAAGTCGTCATGGGAACCTGGGAGGAATTCTGCTGCTCACGTTTCACTGTGCAATTACACAAATGCTAATTTGCTGTGTTGGCCGGACCCTTCAACAGCACTTTGTATTTAGGAGAGGTCATTCCCTATCAAGCCTGGTCAAGACCTGAGGTCCCTCGCATGTCACACCCAGAGGCTGCTGTCCTTTCTCCCCTCCTCACGTTGATGATAACTGCTGGTGTTTCCTCAGCTGATCCCAAAGCACTCTCCCAAAGCAGGAGGCTGGGATCATTATTTCCTCTCAACGCGGGAAGAGGCTGAGCCAGAAGCAGCTGACTGCCCAAACTCTGCCACGTGCTGATGACTAAGGGACAGGCAGAACTCGAGTCTCTCAAAGACTCAGACATCTGCCCCAATAGTGACAGAGACTTTCTCCAAAGGCTTTGCTAACCACGCCTCAAACATCTTGCTTTAAAAATTTCCAGCCTATGGATCCCATTAATCACATCTAATTCCTTCCTTAGCTTGACTGTGGCTTCCACTGCACAGCTTCACTCCCCTGTGCAGGTTTCAGTCCTTCCAACCCAGTGCAGAAGCTTGGGGACACTGAGGGGTGCCCCAGCTTTGCAGGCTGGCAGGACAGAGGCTCTCACCAGACGTCCACCATGAGGTGGATGGTGCTGAGGCTCATCAGCTTCACAGCTGAGCTGCTCTTGAGCTGTCGCAGGGAGAGTAGGAGAGGGAGTTGTGTAATTGTTCTGAAAGCCTGCCAAGCAGCTCGTTTACAGAATTAAACAGCCTGTAGTATAATTAACACAGGGAAAACTGTATGGCCTTTTATTACTCGCCACACAAAGTAGCTCATTTCCTCATCCTAACATGACAGGAGGAATGGGATCGTGCGTACAGGTCACTGACCAAATGCACGGGGACCTCTGCTCTGCTCCGTGGCTCCTGCTATTCTGGAGTAGCTGTGTTGCTTGTAGAGATGCCCAAAGGTCGGGCAGGTAACTCATGGGGCTCTGAAACGAAAAGGAGGATCTAGGATTGCAAAGCTGGCCGCTGCAAGACCGAGCTTCAACATAACTTGGTGCCATCATTCTGGTTTAAGAGCCCAGCCTCCCTTCTACTGTACCTTCCAAGATCTTCCCCCTTCAAGCACTACTTGAGCCATCAGTGACAACAGCCCTGGGCCAGCTTCAGAAGCTTTTGGTTTTCAGTGTCTCCTTCCAGGATGTTTGTGGCAGATTTTTGTTCTGTACCAAGGAGGCACTGAGTCCTATTGAAAATCCAACCATCACAAAGGTTTCTCATTCCCAGCTGTTACAAGATCTGATGTAAAAGGTAAGAGGGAAGCTTCCACAGTCCTTGGTGAGTGCTGGGCCACTCTCTGAGCTCCTCCACACCCACCACTCCTCTTCAGAGAAGATCTGTTGGAAGGAGGAGGAGAGGAAGCTGGTGTTATGGAAAAGGCCTCCCACCAACGTGTTTGTGCTTCACAACAGTGCTGTAAACAGAACTGTTTCTCTCTATACAACCTCACATTCACCATGGCACGGTAAATACTTTACTTTTTCCTGCTTCTGCTTTTGTATGTCCTTGCTAGTTGCTCATGTCCCTTTGCCACCCCTTTGCTGGGCACCCAGAAGGGAAGAAGCTCCTCTTGCCAGGGGCTGCTGGAAGATGCTGCATGAGGGGTTTCAAGCCCCCCTCCCATCTCTCCCCACCCCCACACACCTCTATTTTTGAGAGGCTGGAACATCACAGGATAAAGAGACTGCAGCTGTGTTGGGGAAAAAAACACAGCCACGCCTCAGCAATTTATGGACAATTTCCCATTAATAAGAGATAATGGAGTGCAGTTCAATGGATTTGCGATTGTACACTCTCTCTTTGAGAATATGGAGGGGAATCTGACAGCAGTTTGTTCCTCTCAGCAATGGCATTACCATGGTTTTGTATATCCCATTGTACACAGGGAGATCTGGAGAGTTTGAAACAGTTTAACAGCCTATTGGGAAAAGCATGGGTATATTAAGTTATTGAAATGACCTCAAATACTGTCACTGCAAGGGAAGCATCTGATGCAAATTAACCATGGGCTCCCACCTGCATGTGATCAGTGGGCAGGAGCAGGTCTGTTGGGTTGTGAGAATATGAGACCCAGTTCAGTTCCCCTTGCATGGGACACTAGGAAAACCCACGTTGGGATGCTGCAGAACACATTTGCACGCGTGTTTCCTAGCAGATCAGCTTTCTTGACTTCCATACATCCCACATAATCTATAGAGATCGCAGGCTCTCTCTGCACTGTCACCATGGTGGTCTGAAGTGGTACTGCTACTTCACGCTGCAAACCACTGCAGGAACAATGAGACAGCTCCTGCAGGGATGCAGAGCCCGTAGGGGTGAGACACATGGGTGTGCAGAGCCTCAAACAAATCAGTTGGTACAAGAGTTTTCTCCTGTGCCTTGTCACCGAGTGCCTGAGTCACTGTTTGCAGTCCTGTAGAACCAGGGACCAAAGCTGCCGGATGAATCTGCTCACCTAGGGAAGAGGTTATTCCTCTTCAGAGTTTCTCTGCACTTGCATATGCAGTCCTGGAGAGTCACATTGGTTAATGGTGCAGACAGTTCCTCTCAATTTCAATTTGTTGTCCTCCAGTATAATTGACTCCCTCTTAATACCTCATGAGCAAGGGCAGCCAGAAGTGCACCTTCTCCGTTACTCGTATTCCTACACATACCCTGACACAGCTCCAGCTTAGAAGCGACTTTTCCATCACTAAGGCTAAAGACAAGCAGAAAATTTCCATTTAAAATTCACATCTCCAGATCCTCCCTCATTCTGTAGTACTGTGATGTTTTGGAGATAATAGAGCTTGAGTTCCCAATGAAGACGTATCATCAGTTATTTTGCAAGGGTGTGATTATACCTTGTGTTTTCTTCTAGTTTCTCACTGTACTAACATTTTGTTTGCTGCAGCTACATGATTGCTAAAGCATTTCAAGCATTGCTCTGAAGTGACAGCACTGAAGTGCAAGACCTACATACTGGCTTTTTTGCTACATACTGGTAAAGCACTTGCTTGCAAAGACAAGGGTGCATCACAGAGAAGGCTACTATCCAAAAGAAATGAGCTCCTGCTTTCCCCCCAGCCCGGACTAATTGCATTGACAGATTCCAGCTCACCCATTACATTTTTAATGAACTGTAAGAAATGAGTTTCAAGTCACAAGCTTCCATAGTGAATCTACATTTTGCCAAAGTTTCCAGGCCAGAGGTTTTGCCAAATTCTATAGAGTTAATTACGAATTGCTAGCTTTATGTATATGTATAAATATATATATATATGGGGGGAAAGAAAGCATGGGTGCACAAGTACTAAGGAAATGCACCAACTCCCAACAGGATTTCCATCAAAAATAAATCATAGACAACCAAAACAGCACCTTTACAGATCCAGGTATGAGCGGATATCCATTAATTCAGCACACATTGATGCAAAACATTAATTTGAAATCTTTTCTCAAAGCTCAGGACAGATTGTCTTTACAACTTCCCAAGATGATCCAAGTTCACAGCAGAGGCTAAATTAGTCACACTCGACGTGGTTTCCAGTTTTAGTGCAGGTCTCTCACAGTGACAGGCTTTTCTAAAGGATGCAGATTCTGGGCTATACCACAAACACCCACGTGCACCTCCTGTGACGCCTTATCCTTAAAAGTGAAAACCCAACACATTCCTAGGCAGAAACACTACTTTCCACTGGAGAGGTTAATGGCCATCAATATGTCCATTTTCTCCAAATGGACAAGTTCCCCTCCTTCTTACTCCTGCCTCCAGAGACCAGCACTCAGCCAGAGTGGGAAACAGATTGAAACTTCCAAAGTTCGCATTTTCAAAGGAAACAGACAAAGGACAACAGCATTATCTGTCATGGATTAAAGAGAGCAGTTTAGTGACCCAGCCCAGGCTCCTCCTTTACTTCAGAGAACTGACCCCTGCCCCAGCCTTTCTCCCAGTCCACCCTGTCTTCATGGAGGAGGGACATTTAGGAGTAGACTGAGACATTTAGGCTCCCCAATAATGCAGATGCTACAGTGTTGCTTCCTTCCAATCTAAAATTACCTAGCATGCACCAGAGCACAAAATAAAACCCAGACAGGTGGAAGTTCGCCGGGGGGAAAAGATGTGTTTTGCATTCCATAGCATATCCAATAACATCTCATTACCTTAAAAATCACCAGAATTTCAGGAGGCATCTTTTTGGATTTTTAAAGAGCTCAGCCGAAAACCAATTCTCCTAATGAAATGCAACAGCAAATTACTTAGTTATTATTAATCTCATGCACAGAAGCAATTATTTCCCAATTGAGATTTTTGTCTAAAAAAATAGTCTTATAGATTATTTTGGAAAGATGACAAGTCTCCTTCTCGGCTGCTGTGTTTTAATTTGCATAAACATGACATTAAAACCTGAAAGAATTGCTTTAAAAAACAATTACTCCATCAGCAAAACCTGACAGTGCAGAACTCAATGGCACCACAGACATCATCTCGGTAAGAAAAGGTAATCTTTCCCTTTTACTGACATGAAAAACACCGCCTGCTTTAAACAGGACTGCAGTTCGCATTTAGGTTTTAGAACCCTTTAATAATTGAACATGTGTAAATATCATTATTTTTAGATGCACTGCGGCAGAGAGCGAAGGAATAAAAATCCCACACTGAGCACCTTGACAGGGCTGTTCAACCCGAGGGAGGAAGGGTTATACAAGATCTTGCCATGTTGAGAAGACAGAAAGGAGACACCTTCCTATTATCATGCCGTGCCTGTCTCTGGGAGCTTTTGTTCCATTAAAAACTTGTTAATTGCTGCCTTGGTAACAAAGGAACAACATGCTGTGGTGGGACTAATAGGAGTCTACAGGGCTGGCTCACCCTTAGGAAGGCAGAGGGGTTTAATTGGCTCTGTGTTCTTAGAAGATGCAATAAAGAGGGATAATCAATTGGTGTCAACATCTAATAATGGAGATTCTTTACAAAATGGAAGAGAAAATCCAAACCCTACTTAATTGAAAGCTATGGCATCTGGGGCTGCACAAAAATGAGCTGGATGTAAAATTTATGAAGTATTTGTGCACAGCCAAGTAAAAAATATGCTGAGAATTTAAGAGGCCATCATCACTCCATCTCTCTGATGGAGCTACGCCTTCAGTTCTGCAGAAAGCAGGTCTGCAAACTCCCATGCAAACCAGCAAATTGTAAGTCAGAACACCCGGTGATCTATTGCATCATCTGGCTAATAAATAATTCCCTAACTACAGCGGTGCAGGGACTGAAACGCTTCTTCAGGCCTTCTTGGCAAACCAGAAGATTCCTATAAAACTCTTTTACCTCGTGCAGTATATTCATGCAAATTCTCCAGAACTGCTACTTGGTTCTCCGTTCGATCTCCTTAAGGATACAACATACTCCAGAAGCTTCAGACCCAAGAATTAGTTTTATAGCATGGTTTTATGAAAATTAAATGGATGCCTACTACAGCCAGTTTGCATAAGGACTGAAGTCTCCAGAGGCTTCCTCATGAAAATTCAACTCTGGTATCCCAACGGTATCAGCTCCGAACGGTGCATACCAGGAATGGTTTCCTGTTTTCCATGAAAATAGCGTGGGGCTATAATCGAAGGGATAAACTCATGTACATGAGACTAAGAATAACTCGTTTCAGTGTTTTTCTAAAATATATTTTGCTTTAAAAGCAACCAATAAGCTTTTCTCCAGGAGACAGCAGACAACAGGTCTCACGGCCTTTTCCCCACCTTCACAGTAAGCATCCTCAAACAGAGAGCTGTCAGAACTCAGAATTAAACCTCATCTTAAATAAATACCCTCTGTTTACTGACAAGTGGACTCTCTTTTGTCTGTGTGTGCTCTCCAGTGTTTGGCATGAGGCAGAGAAGCAGAAAGGGATAAAGATGACCATGAGGACCTTTCTCTTCTTTTCCCACAACACAGGCACCTTTGTGCAGAGTAAATGCCAGCTGTAACAGCAGTTGTGATCACAGCTTGTTTGTGAACCCCCTTCTTGCCCCCCAGAGCCCTCGGGGTTCAAAGCCAGGCTGCAAAAGAGGCAGCTTCAGCTGGTGTTCTCCAGAGAGACTCCAGCAGGACCAAAGGTACTTGCTATGAAAAGACACTCCGTGTCTTTGGTAGGAAGACAAGGGCAGGGTACAGATTTACCCTGTGGACCTCGGGCCTGGCACTTTCCATGCATGGCTAAACGGAAGGAACATTTTCTGTTTGTGTCCTCATATTAATTCAAATCAGTAATGAAGTTGGGAGCATCAAAAGGTTTTAGCGTACACGGGATTAGACCAGGCTTAGATAACTGAATAAATGAACTGACTTAATTAGCTCTCCTGAAACAAATTATTATACAGTGCTCATTTCCAACTCTCATATGAACCCCAAAGAGTTCTAGAAATGCATTAATTGCTTGAATAATAAATCTTATATTTTTGCATACCTACTGCAATTATGATGGATAATGAGATTTTAATTAATCAGACCCAGATTTTTTAATGCTTTTGAAGAATGTAGATACATTAGGGACCTATTTATTGAGTAAATCTTGGAGGGAAAAATCAAAGGAGCAGAAGTCAACAGGAATAGCAACAAAAAAATTTCTGTGTTAAACAAACTCATATTTAACAGGCTTCTTAAGAACATCCATCCCACAAACACCCTGTCTTGAGTATGAATTCTGCAAACTGTCAAATCCTGGTCAAAGTATTGACTTCAGTACCTCTCTAGAGGCAAAACACAGTTATTGGATATTATGCCGCAAGGAATACATTCTTGGTTTTACTCAAATAAGGTTTTTTCTACTGTAATTTTAATGCTCAGTGTACAAAGATTATTTTCTTGCTCATATATTCTATGCTTCCAGGTACTTCCAAGTGAGAGCCACTTACTATTAACATGGCAAAGCACCCATTAAACTTTTCTCTCATATTTTTCTTTTTTTTCCAACCCCTTCTGAGGAGGTAGCTAAAGATATCTCTCATGGAAAGGTGGTGGCATTGCAGTTGTCATTAATTATAAATCAGTTTCTAATATGACTGAGAGCACAAAGATTGTAGGGGGTCTCGTTAACATGAGATTAAAATTCTCTTGAAGTGTAATTATTTTTGCAAGAGTCTTGGGTTGGATTTATGACAACCTATTGCATCTCTGCACTTACTGTATTGACAGGAGAGATTTTGTCCATCACAGGGAGAGTATCAATGCACACCACTCCCCTTGGAGAAACCCTAGCACTTGCAAGGAAAAAACCCGAAGGAGAGGGGACTTTAAATGCTAATTACAGATTTCTAGCAAGCCCCCTTTCTTCTCCGCTCCTTTTTTGATAAAAGTGAAGTTGTCGCTGGAGAGCACCGAGAAAGTCAAGATCTCAACACCCCGGCAGGGCAAGGTCAGCTCTCACACGTGTTTGGAATGGGGGAAAAAGGCAGTGCTTCCAGTTTAAGCAAAACTGAATTTTAAGTCTTAGTGTGAAACTTTCCATTTTTTTTGCCCTTCTTCAATGAACCTCACTGGATTTGACATGGTAAATAGGTTTGGCTTTCCCTTCCTTTCCTCCCTCTTGAAAGAACTCAACCATTTCCTCTGGAAAAGCCACTTTTCCTTGAAAAAATATGGTGAAAGAATTTTTTTTTATTAAACCAAGCAATTGGCAGTAGCTTCTTTCCCTCTGTTTGAATTGCTAATCTTTGCAGTAAAAAAATGTAATCCGTACCGAGCCACGGAGCAGGGAAGGGGGGGTAGCAGACCCCTCCACAGCTGCAGTAATCTGGTCTTAAAGTCAGAATTTACAGAAGCAGTTAGGTGCAAGAGTCCCTCTGGCTCCAGGAATTAGGAAACCAGGTACTTCAACCTTGAGAGGATTTTCCAATCTGTACATTTGGGCTCGTGCACAACTTTGCAAATCTGGGCCCTGCGAGTGCCACGTAGAAGACGGCCAGATGTGTCCTCCTCGGCATTTCTCTGGGGAGAGCTTAGAGAACAGATTTCCTTCTGTTCTTCATGTGCACAGAACTGCTCGTGAAGGAGCACCAGCTCCTCGCTGCGCCGAGTGGGTCCCTGGTTTCAGGAGCAGCCCCCAAGCCCTGAGTTGCTGCCAGCTTCCCCACCCTGACCCTCTGTGCTGCTCCTCCTCGGCAGCTGTTGCACCCCACACCACAAAGCCCGCTTTAACAGGGGGCCACACCAGCAGGGGTACAGAGGGTGCTAAATTCCAGCTGACCCACAGAAACCGAGGCCACAGTGGTCAAATATTGCTAGGAAATTTTCATCTGTATTTGCAGAAATAGGAAACTTAATACAAAAGGCACTTGGCCCAAGACAAAGTGTGTGTCTGCTCAGGCCTCTATGGGAAGAAACTCACCATTTATTATCAGCATCAGTGCTGCTGCAATCCACCTTGGTAATGCAAAGATTCATTTGGAAGCTGCTTTGATATGTTGCACTCAGCTCTTTGAGCAATGAAACGCTTTTTTGTGTGGTTTTCCCCACCCCCTGAGTTTGGTTGCCCTCCCCACCACCAATCTAAATTCGCTTTTATGTGCTAGGAAAACAAAAAAAAAAGTGTGAATTTACCACTTCTGAACATCTTGTCCTCTTAATTTGTACAGAGCTGGTTTGTTCAGCACAGAAACAGTACTAGGAGCAGAATAAATTTAGCTGGGAGGCAGGGTGGGGGTAGGGAGGGGATGGCAGAGTCAGAGGAGGAGCAGAGAGGGGCTCTGCAATGGTGCTGCTCTTCTTGTGGTGTTCTGTGAGCAGATCTCCTCATGCCCCTGCCCTCCTGCAACCTCGTTTCTGCCAACTCCAGTCGGGTTGGAAATTCCACATCCATGCAAAGCCTCCCCATCATTTTATCTTCCTCCTTTCCTCGTAAATTTGCCTTTCTTTAAATTAGCTGTTTTAGTTTCAGGGTTTCATTTTTTTTTTACTTTTCCTCCCCTCCGTCCAGCTCTTAATTCCCTGGATACCCCATACCCTCTCAGGGTCTCTCACCCTCCTTTGTCACCCTATGTCCTCTTCCCAGCCCATCCTTTCCCTTCCCTTGCCCTGCTCCTCCTTGGGCACAAGTCCTTTGCTCCCCTACTTTCTGTCACTTTCTCCCAGGCTCTTCCCTTCCCAGTTCTATCAGCTCTAGCCCAGCTGCCTCCCCAGGATCCTCCACTTCTCCCTTGCTACAATACATACACAAGGACACAGACAAGGATGTCACTGAGCCTTAAGACCAGCATTACTGAGACTATGCAGTGAAAAGTCATGCCAGAGCCACTCAGGAAAACAAGCTGGGGACTGAGGTGAAATGGAAAACTAACTAAAAATGGAGAGCAAATATCTTTATGCATCGGGGCGTAAAAACTACATGGGGGAGCCTTGGCAAGCTGTGCCATATATAGCCAGCTTGGAGAAAAATCCTTAGCAGCAAATCCTCAAGTTAACCCAGGTGCTTCTTGAACCTCTTGCCCATTCAATTTAAACCAATATTTTGGTTGGAATAAATAGCAGGTTTTCCTCTTTTGAAATAAAAAGGGCAAGTGGAAATCAGATTTTGTTATCTCGGAATATCAAGTCTTAACATTTTCTTCAGTAACGTAATGAGCTGATGACCTTTGCAAAGAAGAGAGGGAATGGCCAACTTCATCTTTACAGCGTTTATTTTATGTTACAGCTTCCTCAGCTGAGCTGAAGACAGAAATGGACAGAGCATTATTAGCCCAAGAGAGTCAAGTCTCCTTACATTTCTGCAATAGAAATAGGCATGTAAACCATGATAAGTGGTTATCTTCAGCCAGCAATTTAACACCAGCTACAAAGAGAAAGCAGGCCAGAATCTGCACTGATAAAAGGCATCTCGCACTATTTGATGTCCAGCACTGTAATTTGGAGCATTTTAATCTTTTCTCTTGCAGCGAGAGCCTGCTTGTTCTTTGGGGTCTGAGGAAAGGTAAGGATTGTCACACTGGTACAGCAAGAAGCATGTTAACTTGGCACCAGAGATTCCAGAAGGCAGATCTTCACCCCAACAACACGAATGAATGTGTGCCCACCACGGCCAGATGATGCTAAATCCCCCTCCAGTGCTCCCAGAGGGGCAAGGAGCATTTTTGGCAATCATTTGGAGGGGCCTGAGGGTTGCAGTGATTTGTGCCTCCCCCAGGAAGCCCCCAAATGGGGTAGGTCATGCCAGGAGGCCTCAGAGCCAGCCCAGGAGGGGATGGATGTGGGATCTGTGGTGGCAGCAGAGCCGAGTGGCTGGGGCTCTCTCCAGGAGGTTTTTCCCCAGGCTTTACAGGACAGCTGAGGGCTGTCAAAGGAAGAATGCATGCAAACAGAGGAAAAGCTGCTTTCAATAGCATGGCTGATGGCTGTCCAGAACAACCCCAGAAAGGCATATCCAGAAACCCTGTATTTCCCTAGCACAGTTATGGCCTAATAAATCAGAGCAATTACCAGGCACGCACTATTAAAAACATTTTTGTATCTGTCCAAAAATATACACATTTTCTCAGTTTGTGCCTGCAGAAACCAGAGCTGCAAGAGAACAAATGCACTTGTGTCATCAGGCTTCTCCCCTGGCAGTGAAAGGGCTTGAGACAATTACATTTTCTTTTCATGCTTCCATCATCTCCAGCACCTCTGTGAATAACAGAGCTCCTGGCTGTAATGGCACCACAACCATTCCTTGCTGCAGCCGTTTCTGCAAGAGCTGGAAGAGTCCCTCCCTGAAACAAGTCCAGCCTGTGGGCAATAGGGTTTGGCTGCCAAGTACCACACATATGTTCTGTTCAGATACTGGCAAAATGTCTGTGCAGAGATCTCTGCCACAGCTGAGAGAGAACTTGGCTGTTCATGTGGGGTCCACTTGGCTTGGAAAGCCACTTTTTGGTCAGTCCCTCTCTTCCCTCTGAAAGATGCATGGATGTCTCCTGGCCCCATCTGTCACACGAAACCTGCTCCAGAAATTTCCACGGCCACTCATGGTCCCTGTCAAGCCATGTTCCCTCCTACTCCTCCTGAGGATGGCATCTTCTCAACCACAAGGAAAAGGTGGTGGAACACAACTGATACTGAATGAGCCCAGGTACAGGACTTCTGGCCTACAGCAGATTGATGTCGTGATTGCATTTATTTAATTTTATCAATATAGAGAAATAAACATATGCACAGACCATGTTTATTTCACTCTATCAAATATAATTTTAACAAACATGACACAATTTTTACTGTGAAACAGAATGTCTCAAATATTATAAGTTTCAGTGCTTTGTAATTGTATTTCAATAGGCACAAGAAGTATTTTACTGCACAGTGAATGCATTTCATTAAATAGTATAAATTTACACTCTGTTGTAAATGAATGTTCATTTTACACTGTAATTTTTTTTACTGCAGAATGTTGCCGTTTTAGTATTCACTGTAATCACTTCGCTGTGTTGCAAGCAAATGTCATTTACATGATATGTAAAAATTCAGAGAATTCAATTTAAGGGATCTCAGTCTGAAGTATAAATACATGCAAGCCACGTAACACAAATAAACTTACTCCAGATGGCTGCAGATAAAATCAAATCCCGCCATCATGAGAAATAAAATTCCCAGTACAAATACATCCAATTCAGTACAGCTCCTGCTGACCAAACTGGCCAGAAAAATTAGCACCAATCCAAACATAATAAATGTAATGAAGTTTTTGCCACTAATAAGAAACCTAGCATTATGTTTTCTAGGTGGTTAAACAGCTTTTCCCTCTGAATGTTTCTGAGAATCTACATGGATTCCCCCAGCTACCTGCCCCAGAAAGTACCTCACAGGTAAATATCTAGAAACAGAAAACTATTGATACAATAAAATGAGCGATTCTAAAAGCAACAATGGTTTATTTGCCTCTCTACATTACAGCTGCCTGGAGTACTTACAGTACAGCCCAAGTGCATTAACAAACAGCCAAGCTATTTCTTCTCTGCTGATAGCCACCTTATTGCTTTCAGCAGCTAGCAAATTAAACCTTCAAAATAATTCTCATGTGCACTGACTGTAAAGTGAATTTAAATTAAACTAATATATTACAAGAAAAGTGAGTACCTAGCCAGAGTTCTCAGCAGCCTCTTTCTTCTCCCCAAACCAGGCTCAAAGCACACAAATATAGTTACACAGTTCACACCTGCCATCGTGCATCTGCACATGCCATATGCTGCAGGACACACCTTGTCCCAGCTCTCGCACACATATGTATTTGCAAACACCTCCTGCCACTGGGAGACGGAGGAGTCCAGCCAAGTGCTACTAAAACCAAACAACAAAAGCCTCGCTGCCCATTTCTCCTCTGCCAGGCACCCTCATGTCCTCCCCGAGCTCTAAAATGGCAGTAGTCACCCCAGGCGTGCTCAGCAGAGGAAGGCCTCTCACTGGCCCTTTACAGGTGGACATGAAGCCAAAAAAAAAATGAAGTTACTGACTTAACACCACTAAGCCAGGACTAGAAAACCTTGCACAGCCCTGCTGGTATCCTTCTCCTTGTATTTATCTGTCATTCTCGAGCTCCAAGTTCAGACCTGGGAGCAGCCTGCAAGGCTGTCTCACACCTTGCTCTTGCTGGCTCCAGTGCAGAGCTAAACACTACTCTGAGAAGCTTTTAATTGCTCTGTATTCCTGAGGTGGCATAAAAAGAATGGAAGTGAACAGATAGATTTGAAGTGCTCTAAAACAGGCTATGGCCTCAAACACATCTTCTTTGCTCTTAGGCTGCTGGACCAAGCCCTAAAACTCTGAAAATCCTGATGTGATTGAGATTAATTCCATTTCTGAGAGAAAGTAATTCTTGGTTGTTGATGAAAGTCAGCTTAGATGAAAATTTGGGAACTCAGTTCTTACTTGTTTATTAAACAAAAATTTATTAATAAATTATTTTAAGTCCTGTTCTTTTTGATTCTGGGTACATGTCAGTTTTGTCTTTTGCACCTCTATCTTGAAGATTTTGGATGACACTCAAGAACAATCTTAAAAATCTCTGCTCTTACTCTAGGTCAAATTCAAGTTAGCCTCCTGCAAGTAACCCCCTACAAGTGTCTCAACAGGATATCATAGCAGAAATGGCTCTTTAAGTCTAGCACTAGGCACAGTCAGGCTGGAAAATGGATATAATCACATTGGAAGGCAGAAAACCTGACTGCATCAGCACTGTGCAACTCAGCAAGTATTCAATACACATAGCACAGAGTAGGGGAGAAAGCAGAAAAATGAGAGCAGCCCTTCTCACGGTAGGTATTGCTTTTCCACAGGAATTGTGGACTGGTTTGGCTTGGAAGGGACCTTAAAGATCATCTCATTCCAACTCCCTGCCATGGGCAGGGACTCCTTCCACCAGATCAGGTTGCTCCAAGCCCTGTCCAACCTGGTCTTGAACACTTCCAGGGATGGGGCAGCCACAGCTTCTCTGGGCAACCTGTGCCAGTGGTTCACCTCCCTCTGAGTAAAGAATTTCTTCTTAATAATCTAAACCTGCCCTCTGCTTAAAGCCATTGTTCCTTGTCCTGACACTATCTGCCCTTGTAAGAAGTTCCTCTCTCTCCTTTTTAGAAGCTCCTTTTAGGTACTGGAAGATCACAGTGAGGTCTTGCTGGAGCCTTCTTTTCTCCGGGCTGAACAATCCCAACTCTCTCAGCCTGTGTTTGTAGGAGAGGTGCTCCAGCCCTCTGATTAGTTCCATGGCCTCCTCTGGAGGGTGGCTGGGTGCTCTGGGTGGCTGCCCAGCCCCTTGCAGAGCAGGGCAAACACCATCCAGCTCTGCAGGGAGATATCATGGGGCACATCCCCTCAATATCAAATAAGGAATTCCTGCATCATGGCCAACACAAGTCCTGAAGACTCCTTTTCATACAAAGTTGTACATCACAACTCTCCTTGCCCGCATGCACTCACGCATACGAAGCAGCTACTCATTTTATTACTCTGGGCAGTGCAGCTTTGATTACCAAAATCTGTTCTACACATTCTTGAGACATGTCCAGCTACTGCTGGCATTAGCACATAGTTCCTCCTCGATTATTCCTCAGCATTTTAAAGCTGCCCGTGCTGTTGCTTGGTACAAGATTGGATTTACCAGCATTTCATTTCCTGATCCAGCCTTCCTGGTTGGAAGTTTCCAGCTCCAGTCCCTTGGAAGCCTGTAAGTTATGCACAGGTCTGGCACCAGAGCAGTTCAGTTGCCCTTTCAGAGCAAGGGACCAACATTGCTGGACAGGAACTGTGTTATCTGCACTGCAGGTCACAGAGTGCTCTGCGTTTCCTGCTAATTAAATTCACTGTTGGAAGCTCCTTACAGCTCCACGTGATGCTTAACTGCAGAGCTGGATGTTGCCCCTAATTGCTTTTTATAACAAGGTTATAAAAGTCACGCTGTTATGTCCAGCTATGTCAGGGCCCTGACAACTGTACATGACCAAAAGTGACATTAATACCACATTGTATTGTACTAAAATTGGATATTAATGAGGAAATTTCAGTCTTCTTTCGGTAGGATCTTATTGTGATCAGTTAAGAGCTGTATTTACACAGGAGCGTTAAGGAGCACTGAAATAAAACTGAAAGTAAAAGTCTGGATATCTCAATAACCCAAATGATGTGTTAAGACATGAGATAGTCTAATTGAGCAACACTATTAACTGCCAGGTTACAAAATTTCTCTAATAGCATATTACAGTTTGTTTTCTCCAGTCCAACACTGAAGTTAACTGAGGGAGTGAGTAATGCCAGTGCAGATATCTTGTGATGTCCGATTACGTTCCTTGGCACGGAGGTAGTTGTGAAGAGAGCACTGGATGAGCAGATGCTTTTCCCCTGCTAACAAAGAACTTCTGCACAGTTCAACATTTGAGCCAAATGAATAAGAGGGACAAAGCTGAAACTACCCAAACTCATCCCAGATATCCCCATTTCTGGACTCAGCAACGAATGAACTAGGGGGAACAGCAAGTTAGCCCAGCCTGAAACAAGCCTCTTGGCACCAGCATCGTTGCTATTTCCACCTAAAGCCCACACTCCTTGGGAACCCGACTTCTGTGGAAGTCTTCTCTGGGCACAATCTGCTGTGCTACTGGGCAAAAGATTATTGCAATTAAAATTAGGTCTCAGGTTATTCACCCAGGCCAAGCAGGAGAGAAAGGATCCTAATGTTTATATCACCAATGTGGGTACGTTCTGCCCCTACTTGTACTCCTGCACCCTCACCAGATGTCAGAGGCAGAATTCATCCACACAGGCTTTGAAGTCTGGGATGGCGTTATGGAGGGAGAGGTGCCACTAGATCATGGAGGATTTTCCTACAGTAATTGCCAATTAATAGGCAAGGGAAACTGTTCCTTAGAAGTGCTTATTGCCCAGCAGCTCCTGGTTCAGATGGAGATACCTCTGTTCAGTGGGTAGAAGCACCGTGCTAAACCACCCCCACAAACCAAACCCACGCGGCACAGGCTTGCCCAAAAGCAATAGCAATCGATTATTAGCTAATGAATCAGTTAATCACAGTCTGATATGTGTTTGGCCTAGAAATACTCACTAGTCCTACATATGCAACGTGTTTACATTAACATTTTAGAAAGCTTAGCAGCTTCCAAGTTCCTTTATGTTTGCAAACAGCAGAGATCTCTAGGAAAATCTGATAAGGAAGCGCAGTGTAACAATTACTATAACAGACACCTGAATAAAAACAGTCTCAAGGCAAGACAGCTCCAGTTGCTTTACAGACAACTTGCTGCTTTCTCATTATATTCTTTATCTATTGCTGAGTCAAGAATAAAATCCAATTTTGTCAAACACTTTAAGCAAAATATAAAGTCCAGGGAAGAGTTCTTTTTCAAATGACTTTCTGTTTAGACACGCACTTGTCCAAGACCAGGGTAATAAAACATTTTAGCCCTTTCCAACAGCCAGATGTCAACAGAATCGAAACCATCATCAGCATATCTCTAACTAAAAAGCACCACTGAAAAAAGCTTGCCTTGCTCAGGAGCTCATGCAATGTTCCATCAAGTTTTTCAGCTTACAGACAGAAGAAAAAGCTTGGGTTATCCTGTCCCTTTGCAACTCTCCCAGTCCTTTACATTTCCACCAGGAATCCGGGTAGGACTTCCATGGCTTTGGCTTCTCTGGAGCATATTTTCAAAGCAGGCGTTTGGTGTCAATCTGATCATGAGAGCAAAGCAAAGGGGGGAACATTGACACAACTCCCTGCAAGCTCCTGTTCCAAACGCACGGCAGAAACTTGTGAGACATCTTGTCAGACGGCAAAGAGAAAACCCTGGGGGGTCAAGGCATTATTTGTTGTTCTGTGCCTGGAACGCCCGAGAATTCCCTGTAATGGAAGAGGAGACCACGGGGAGCTGCAGATGTTCCCAGCAGCATCTCTCTGCAGCAGCACAGGCAGTCCCTTCTGGCAGCTGTGTCGCAGAGGCCTCGATGGCTCTAAAGCATTGAGATCCCAGAGGAGCCACGCTGGTGTTTGCAGTAGATGAGAGGAAATATTCACTTTCTTACAAGACAGTTGTAAAATCACGAGGCACTTGACTGCACCAGCAGCTCGGCACCATTTCTCAGATCACTACTCATTTCTTCACATAATATAGAAGATAAAAGCTGCGTGCACTCAGGTGCAATAGAGGTGCTCTGTTAGGGTGCTGCTGTCAGTGGCTCGACACCCTGGCTCCCACACGATGAGCTCTGTGCTGACAGGAAGGTAGAGTGGCTCTGTTTCAAGAGGCTCTACAAGCCTAGAAGCACCTTACCGGCAATATAAAAAGCCCCCAAAAACTAAAACAGTGAGAAAGATTTCGGCGTGTGCATTATGTGAAGAGTCATAGGAGCATGACATGAGGGGGTTGCAGAAAGCTCAACAGACCAGCACGGAGGTTTGTGAGCCGGTTGCTGATTCTTATTTGCAATTCAAGAGGTCTGTGATTGATCAGACCATTGTTTCGTCTCCTCCAACTACAGTCCTTTCCACCCTCAGGGAAATATCAAAGAACAAGGAGTGAATAATGCACTTAAGGTATAAACCTGTGGCATTTGGTGGATATTTTAACTAATGCTGGCATTTCATTACATTTCATTTCATTATCAAAAAAAGTTTTATACAGCCTCATTCAGCGTGATTTCCCTCACACTATTTGAATTAGTAGCAATTGCAGCCTAAGTCTCAGGTTGAAGATTATATTTCAAAATTAGATTTTGGGGGGTGGGGGAGATAAATCTGTTAGTTCGTGGTTTGATCAAAAGTTTGAAAGCTAGTCTTATTATCAAAGGGTGAAATCTTGGCTGCAAAGTCAACATGAGCCTCATCCAAAATTTCTCACAGCCCTTTTAATAGCATAAATGTTTCAAGCTAGTACATCTGGGTCTCTGAAACAGTGGCAGCAGTATTTCAAATATTCTCAAAGCCAGTTACTTGGATGGGCTTGAATTGGTGACAATAATTGTGAAGATCAGCTTCTCAGGCCAAATAGAAACACGCCAGGACCACGCAGGCAGCCTCAGTTGTCTCACAGGAAACACTTGAGCAAAGCAGGATGCCAGGGCTTCAAAGAGGAAAAGCTGGAGGGCATAGCAGCACACGTGCTGAACGGCAGAAAATTAACAATTTTGATACTGCAGCTCGTCCAAAACACATATCACTGAATACACCGAGGCAAAGAATAGAACAGTAGAATTCAGTGAAAAATTAGAAAATACTTGGCGTGTTTGGGGCACCAAATAATCAATGTTTGTTCCCCAAACTGTAACTGATGAACCAAAACTTCCTTTAGGGCACAGAAGGCACCACAAGAGATGCATCAAGCAGCATTCAGCAAAGCAGCACATGCCAGAGCTTCCCCATCGACAGGATTCTCCACACAGAGCATTTCAGGCAGGTCACAAAACAGCAAGACACCAGCTGCTTGCATTTACTTTTTTTTTTTTTTTTTGGTAACAGTTCTAAACCAAACTTTTCTTAAGACAAATCTGACCAAGTTATATTCAATACTTTCTCTCACTCCAACCATTTAAATCAATTTGATAAGCAAGCCAGATTGCACACCAGTTCCTCCAACAATTAACTTGCAAGAAATCCTGTGATGAACTTAATCTCTTTTCACACTGACTTTATTATACACACAAAACTTTACACTTGTTCATATACAATGTGAAAATAAAACACTGCCAGGCTAGCAGACAAACCAGTGACCTAAATGTTCCAGAAAATGAAATGATATATGCCTTGGCTGTCCTGCAGGGCTTGCAGAAGCAGGAAGAAGTATCACCAAATAACTTGAATTCAATAATTCCCCAGAAGCACTGTTTCCTATAACCTTAGGAAATTCTGATGCAGCTGGTAGGAGAAAATACATCTCTCTGGCAGCTAACTACAAAAAGAGAAAGTGGGATGCTCAGGAAAAAGAAAACACTAAAAAGAGATTAATACTGGAAGATATATAGGAAGAGAAGGAGCAGAAGATTTCTTCTCTGTCAAGCAGAGTGTTACAAATCCATCCTGTTTTAACACTTCCTTTCCAATTTGATCACAACCAACTTTATTTTTTTTTTTATTTTTCTTAAACCCTGGCTTTGAAGTGGTGAGTTATGGGAATGAAATGAAAGGATGCATTACAAAACATCTCTTGATCAGCCGTTTGGTCTGACCAGCTGAGCTTCTTTTAATGTCATGCAAAAGAAGCTGAACAGGCCCTGAAGCAGAGGATGTTCCTGGCCTTAACTGGAGCCTGATCAAATCATTGTCTTCCTATTAGAGGGTGCAGTCTTGCAGCCCTGCTGCTGAAACGGTGCTTTGATCCTATCTCGTGGAAAACTGGCAAGAGCAACCATTTAATGTCACATTTCTGCTTTTACTCTACAGCTCTTATTACTTTATATGCATAAAAAATGCATGGCTACTTATAAATCTTTGATTACATTCCGGACTAGACCTGTTACATTTTTCACCTCGCCTCCAGGATAAAGTCTGGATAAAATGCACACATGCCATACAGGACATGAGATAACTCTGCAAATTTGAACACAGGCATTCACCCAGTGGAGAGCAGCAGCTGTTCCCAGGAATGGTACCAAAACCAGGAAAGCGGAATTTGTCCTTTTTAGCAAATAACTACATTAAAACTGTGAGAGGCAGCCTCAGTGTTACAGTGCTGGGAGGCTGAGATGCTCTTCTTCTCTTATCATTGTCCCTCCTTTCATGTTCCTGCTGCGAGACAGAGCACGACCTCAAAAACTCTTACCAGGTGAGCTGGTAATAATTATTGTTTTACAGCTCCGTGCAAGAAAGCTACCCTGGGAAAGGGACATACCTGACAGGACAGCCTAGACCCCTGAAGAAGTGAAACAGCAGCCTACAAACCTACCTAGCAGCTGGAAGGACTCACTCATAAATGATTCATAGCAGCTGTTGGGTACGTTCATTGATCCAAACTCCTACCAACAGCTACTGTTGACAAAGGCACCAACGCATTGCCCTGTTTGCAAGCATTCTCCACATCACTCACGCTTCAGCCCTACTCCTCCGATCTCCTGCTGCCTCAATTCCCAGGGGGGCATGCAGCCCATATTAAACTTGCTGCAGTGACAAGAACATCCCTGGAGAAACCACTTCTACCCGGGAAATGGCCCATGAAGTTGTGTAGGCATCCTAAAATGTTCTGAAAAATCAAGAGAACAAGGCACTTACCAAGGGGAATGCTAAGAAGATGAAGAAGAAAAATAAACACAAACATGCAAAGCAAAGATTTTGGATGCACACATCACACTGCCTGAAAGAGATCCCACTGTAATTCTTGCTATGCCACCCATTGCCTTGGGACTTATCATAATAAAGTGCAGTCTTTCAGCTTAAAGCTGATTTTTGAAGAACAGGTATTAGTCTGCTAATTTTTTTTTTTTTCCTCCCACAGAGGTATTTTTACTGGATTTAGGAGTCTGAAATCACAAGACAAAAAGCCACCATGAGTGAAGGAAGGGGTGGGGAAGGCTGCTTTAATCACACAGGTGGTGGTGAAGGGAGATTTGCACCCGAGCCAGTTGCCCATTAATCTGCAGCAGCTCCTGGTAGAAATGCCCCGCTTTGCTCTTAATCCTTTGTAGTACCAGCCCAGCTTGGTGCCACCTCTCCTTGCTGACCACTTTCCCCCCCTCACATGCACATGCTGCTGCATTTTACATTTTGAAACAAACTCCTAGTGCTCAGGTATTGTGCAGATTACAGCCAACAGGCTGTCCTGTTTTCCAGCCTCCTTTTATTTCCCAGCCAGTAACTGCCTGTTCTATGTATCAGGAGATTAGGAAGAAAATGTGTTATTTCCACGAAGGCTGACACAGCCTTTTTCTCTATTTATACCTACTGATTTTTTTCCCCCCCGATGCATTATATGAGCTCCTCTCTGAGTTTCATTTTTTTTTACAGCAGTGTTTTAACATCCTTTAGAAAATGCATGTGCTGTTTAGCATACTATGGAGTGAGGATACGCCAGGCGTGGATCATTTTACATTGCAGGGAAATGAGGCCTCTTTTCTCCATAATTATCAAATCTGCTTCCACAGAGAGCTTTTCTCTATTGCTCAGTTACCTTATGCCACTTGATAAATATTCAAAGGTCACTACACCAGGATTTCCTCTGGAAGACAGAGTTCTTAGAAACACGGGGCTAGGGTAAGGAAAACAGTCGTGTGTGAAGCTTGGCTCCCTAACAGAAAATGAGAATTTCTCAATAGTTACAGCTGAATATTAAGAAAAGGAAGAGCTTTGCTTCTACGTTACCTAAGGAATATCAGTTATCAAAGAGGGAGAATACACAATTTTACCAGGAGTGATAATATGTTTAAAGCACCATATACTTTTTTTTTTTTGACTTGGTGGAACATATCAGATGTAAAAACCATTTGAAAAGTAAAGGAGGCTATGCAAGGTTACTGTGCAGGCTCAGTGCCTGTGTCAAATTCATCTTAGATGACATTTCTTTTTCATGAAGGCATTGAAGCTTTCACCTAAAAACCTTTTTTGCATGTTTTCCTTTCATTTTCTCCCCAATTAGCTTTTTCAGTGGAGTTAAACTGGAGGTTAATCCATTTAATTTTAGTGTTGTCTACATGAAGGTACTTAAGATAAATCAGTTCTAACTAATGAAGGGTTTAAATTCAGGGCAGAGGAGTCAAACTGCATGAGTCCATCTTACGGATACCTGTTCAAGGCAGCCTGGCCACAATTAAGCAGAGTTTGTTTCCACGGTGGAAAATGTGCAAGAGCATGTAGTGACAGGACAAGGGAGGTGGCTTAAAACTGACAGAGAGTAGGTTTAGAGTAGATATTAGAGAAAAATTCTTTACTCTGAGGG
Source organism: Cnemophilus loriae (assembly GCA_013397755.1). Lineage (NCBI taxonomy): Eukaryota > Metazoa > Chordata > Aves > Passeriformes > Corvidae > Cnemophilus > Cnemophilus loriae. Next base: position 957,143 of record VZTF01001919.1, read on the forward strand.
TGGTGAGGCACTGGCACAGGTTGCCCCATCCCTGGACCAGGCTGAGTGGAGCTCTGAGCAACCTGATCTAGTGGAAGATGTCTCTGCCCATGGCAGGGGGATTGGAATTAGATGATCTTTATGACCTCTTCCAACCTAAACCTTCTATGATCCTATGTAGGCTGTGTGTGCAGGATGCATCCAGTTTGTCTGGGTGCATTATCTGTCAAACCCTCACAAAACCTGCAATCCCATATTTGCTCAGGACCTCCTCATGACAGCGATGCCGGATGATTTTTTTGCCTTTTTTCTTCTAGATATTCTCTGTATTCTTTACACATATATTTGTAGCTTTGTAGCCTATTATAGCATTTGTAGCTAGTTTTCCCTGTACTCTTCCCTGCCCTGATAGGCAGAAAGAAAAAACACATTCCAAAGCCCCTATCCTATCTCGGTTCTTTCTGGGAACCAAGGCCAAAACCAGCTCATCAAGACACACTTTCAGTGTGACTTCATCAAGACACAAGTTCAGTTTCCATCTGAGAGGGGAGGATTTAGAGAGGAGGAAATTACCTCACCTCTTATGTCTCTAATTGGTGATTTTTGTCAAATATGCTGATTTGCTAAACTTACAAAAACTGTGTAAAAATCCTAGTCCTCCTTGGAAAGAACACTGAGCACTAGGATATTTTTAGTTGGAAAGTAGTACCTCCTTCTTCTCCTTCAGCAAATAAAAATAAAGCTACATGGAATAATTTAGTGCTGTAATAGGAAACCATAAAAATGCCAACAACTGTTCACGCACGATCTCCTCAAAGGAACCTTTGTGCCTTTAAAAACCAACAATCCAAAAACGAAATGGGAGGTTAGTGTGATCCCCTTGGTGCTGCTGAGTCTGCTACATATGGAAGTGCTTTGTGTCAGGTTTTTGTGCCGGCGCAAGCATATGGGATCAGACACAGAGGAGGAGCTCTGAACTTTCCTGCAGACAGATGAATGAATTCGAGCTGAAGTAGCAGCACAGATCTTGCACTAGCCAGTCCGAAAATAGTAAAGAAATCCCTTTTCTACATTTAGCACTGTGCGGATGGGTTTCTGTGTTCATCGATGAGCTCCCAGGCCAGCTCAAGTTTTACAAAAGCTATAGCTCTTTATTTCTACAGTCGAAAGAGCACAGGAGTTTTGAATATTAGCACGATATTATCTCCCTTTTTGCTTTCACTGCATTCAGCACGGCTGGCTCCTCTAAATAACACATAAATCTTAACTGTCTGTTATAGAAAGATTATTTTGAAAAAGGGTTTCTTGCCGGAGTATTATCCATTTTGTACCACCTTTTCTTTCCTTGTTCTGTCTTTTTTATCCTTCTATGAGAAAGAAAGATTTTCCCTCTCCTTTTTCTTTCTTTTTGTCCTGATATAATTCTTGTGACTGATATATAAGGGCACCGATACAATGTAGTTTTTCATTTTGGCAGCTTTTCTTAAACAAATTCCATAGCATGATCCGACCAGTGACAAATGACCCAGCACTTCCACTTGGAATACTAACACTGAATTATCTGGCTTCCTGGGGTCTGATGGAGATGCAGTGAGAATTAAAAAAATTACTGCACAGGAGCAGTGGTGACTGATGTAGGGCCTGCACGCTGAGCTTTTGACCTCCACGGTTTCTACAGTAACTGTGCAATGCATTGTGCTTTCTATTCTCAGGCTCGCCCTGCAAGCCAATTAAATTAAAAGGCTATTCATTTCATTCTGTTTGTCTCCAGGACGCTCACATAGAAATGCAAACGATTCCTGTTCAGAGTTGCCCGCATCAGAGAAACTGATATTGTACTGCTAATTTGTGGTAACACTAGAAACCAATATGCAATCTGCCCTGGTTTAAAAGATGTGCATAGGATGTACACTGAACTTACAAAACACTGATTAGGGAGATCACGAAATTAAATCTTCTGAAGGGCACATCTTTCAAACCCTCAAGGCAGCTCTTTTTCTTGGTTTAATCAGATAGTTAATCATTGCAGCTCAGGCTTTCCAAGAGCCAGATTCATCAATACTAGGAAGCATGGATTTGTAATATTGAACACTTACAGTCTCAGGAAAGCTTGGTGAAAAGCAAAGCTGTAAAAGGTGGTTTGTAAGCACTTTGCTGCTTTAAAAAGAGCAATTGAGCAAATGAGAGAATATTTCCTAGTAAAACCAAAGGATCATTTGAGGACTGATCCACCAATTTAAACAACAGAGAAACATAGTCCCAAATACACTGTTGTCTTAAGGACTAGTCTTGTATCCAGCTCAGTGAGAAATTAACATTTTTGTTAAACCACAGAAAACAAATTGACACTAAACATTATTATCCTGTGTTTTTATTCTAAATTAATCTTGTGGTATAGTTCCCCATGCCACTTTGAGCAAGTGTAATTTCAGATTTGGAGCAATGACCTTCACATTGAAGGGAAGCAGGAGGACTTCAACACAGGATACGAAATTACATCCTGCAACCTGCCATTTGTAGATCATTTTTGCAGGCTAGCAACCACAAATTGGAATGTGCCTATCATCAATGGCAGATCAAATGTTAGGGCTTTTCTAATGGTCATGGTACTGAAGGTTTGTTGATAGAGAAGATAGGGGTTTGTAACAGAGGCAGCAGCCTCCATTGAGCTTTGTCTGGACGTGGCTGCCAGGGTGTAATAAGCTAAACGAGGCTGAAATGACTAAAATGTCTCCAGGCTTATGAAAACCTGGAACACTATTTCTGGGAAAGCCTGGCAGTTTAGACAAAATTGTCAAACACTTAACTACCTTTGTCAGAGAGATTAAATCATTCTGGCCCAGAATCACTCACCTGTGGTGCTAAAATCCACGGACCTTGCACCAGGAGTGAGCTTGAACACACTTCTCTGGGTTGAGAAAATGAACTTGCTTCCCCCTGCTTTGATTAAATTAGTTTTGTTTTCTTCCCTCCCTGACTCTCAATAAAATTTCAATCAGTTATTGAAGTATTAGAAGGCAGAAAAATTCAAAGTGAAAAACTGATAAGTGAGAACAGGCTTCTTAATACTGCTTGGAAAAAGAAGCAAATGTGAAAATTTAAAGAAGGTCACCTCAGCCTGTCTAGTCATCCTCTACTGCGTTGGCTGGAAGGAACTCAATAAAATGAGGAGTGAACGATTTAGAGATGACTGAGGGAGAAGCCCTTTTCAGCCCCAAGGATTTTATGCCTCAAAGTATCAAACAGGTCAGCTGTTTAGCTGGCTTCCAAAAGCCATGTAATAAATGTAGTGTATTGCCAACCAAAGCACCTGGAGGGGCTTGTACATATTTGTATTCAACAGCACAGGGAGAACAGCAGAAAGCAAGATCTGCACAGTAAGGACCAGGAACTCCGGGCTGGCACATTTTTCTATAAATTGCTCTGCTGTGAAGTTTCTTGATCCATCTCCCGACCTGGCTGGAATGGGCCCTGCTAAAAGACAAGATGCTACATTATAAAATCCATCGGTCTCTGGGATATGGAGCTTCAGGTCTTTCTGTGTCCTTTGCTGCCTGATTTCCTTGCTTTGAGATAGTTTTTCTTATTATTGTCATTCCTCTGCAGAACATTAACCTTGACTTTGATGCAACAGTGATGGGGCAAAACTTCTTCTACCTGCCTCAGTTTTGCAGCTTAGATGATGAGGTATCCAACAAGAAAGCTCTGTCTTTGATAATTTATTTTTGTTTGGTTTTCTAAGTATAGCAACCAATTTCTAACAAAAACTCCCACAGTTTCTCAAAGCTTTTATTTTTTTCTATGACAATTTCCAAACTAAGGCTTTTCCTGAATGAGATTCTATTTGAAAAGACAGGACAGAAAGTGTCCAACATGGATTTTTCAATTCATTTTTTCCTAAATGAAAAGAGCTGTTTTAAAAGACTAATTTTTCTTTTTTTAAAAGGAAGGTAATTTTGGTATATAGAAAAACCTGGAGGGAGAAACTCTAAATGGAACTCAATGCTGCAATGTAATTGTGACCAAAGACTCAGCTAGTTTTGAAGGAGAACTTGGTTTTATAGAAGAAACAACATTTAATTACAACAACTAGTGATAAAAAGAAGTATAATGGAAGGGAAAGAAAACTTGTTTCATGTAAGGACTTATAAATGCATTCAGGACAAGACCTGATGAGGACAGATTACCTTGGGTTTTTTTTATTTGTATGAGGTGTTCTTCACAATCACTTCAGGGTGGTGTCTTGTCCAGAGGTATGAGAAGACCTGAGAGCTGGAAGTTTCTAATGTGAAAGTAACAGAGAAAATACACTTTTAAACATGGAAAAGTATCTGACCATCCTGATGACTACGCACAGTTAGCAGATATTGCATCATGCACATACTCTATTATGTTATTCTGCTTTTGTGTTTCTGTTAGGACAGAAAATTGAGTACTTCTTTGCATGATAGTGCTGAAAAAAAATGGAAAATACCCTAAAAATAGCTTTGATTTTCCATGTAATCTTGAGCATTTTTCAAATGTAGCTCTTTCCAGAAATAAAAAGCATTATCAAGAAAGAAAAAAATTGGTAAAGAATAAGTCAGTGGGAGTTTTTAATGACACACTCCTCTTATTCACTGAAACATGGCACCTCATTCTGGGGACTTATGCAACATGCATGAGATGGTGCTTACAGGAAGCACCTATTTCTCACTAAGAGTAAATTCAGGCAGGCTGTGCTGTCCAAAGCACCAACCTTGGTGACACAGAAATAGGACATCTCTGAAAATAAGCCTTTCTTAAGGAAGATGAAAAAAATAAAAATCTGAGTCACATCGTCAATAAAGGATTACTAAAGAAAAAAATCCCCTGAGACTTAAAAAACAAGCTTATAACTAGACCCCTCTTAGTTCAAGTTGTTGTTTTCCAAGGAAAGCTATTGAGGTAAAAGGAGTATCACTATAGAAGAGATAATTTTATTAGTTCATTTGTCTGATTAGAGGTTTAAGCCATGAGGACCGGCCACATTCTGGCATGAAAGGTCAAAGGTGATGCTCTTGAGTAATTAGATTTTAGAAATTAGGCCAAAAGACGTTCCGAAATTAGGCCAAAAGAAGTTCCAAAATTAGAGAGTGTTTTGATCAAAACTTTGAAGTATCTCTCAAGTAAACCAAAGTTAATTAAGTAAAATGTTTCATGACTGATTAGAGTGTACATTTGACCATCAGTTCCATCTCACATTCTGGTACCCACCAGCTGGAAAGCTGAAGAGACTTTTTATAACTTCATTAGAGCTACCTTGTGGAAAAATTTAATCATATAAAATCTTATAACGCAGATGCACAAGTACAACAATACCAGCTGCTGGCTTCTGGTGCTGTCACGCTGCTCTCTCCCTTTCCCTCTCCCAGGGCCATACCCACTCCCCCACTGCCTGGGGACTGCCTCTGAAGGAGGCTTAGCTGCAGGAGCAAGTGCATTTTCCCTGCCTAACATCCAAAATGCAGAGTTCCTGAAGGAGCAGGAGAGACACAGGGCTTCCCAGGCCCAGATCTTACTGAGGGAACCTCCTGAGCAAAGTGCTTGTCTGATAACGTAGAGGATATTTTGGGGGAGGCGGGGAATAGGTAAATTAATACTGAGAGGACAATACCCATCTATCTAAATGCTTGAAATAATTCTCTTTCTCAAAGAACTGCAAGGTTCTGGCACAGCACTTCCCTCTCTAGCCAAAGAGAGGAAAAAGCCTTGGCTAAATCAAGCATTTGGATTTTCAGATTGAAATGGCTTGGTGTCGTCTTTGTGATTGGCTCCATAGCAAAGCAGTGGAAGAAGAATGAGAAGCATTGCAGACAAGTGAGGTGACACAGCTCATCAACATGCAGCACTTCGCGCCATGCAGCACACTCGCAAGTGCATCACATTTGAATGGTACCATTTATCTTTATAATCTTTTCTTTGCTGGACTGTATTTCATTTCTTTCTTTGTCTGACCTCCAACTCCTCTGTCGGACGTGGTACAGAGAATATGCAGCAAGAGCAGAGGCAGAGAGAAGTATCAATTTATGTCTCACTTTGTGACTAATCACTGAGTAGCATCTCTTCAGAACTAACAGTCTCAGAAAAGTTCCCATATGTTCAAGGCTGACTCTGTGCACGTTTGCTAATCACCTTCAAATTATAATGAGGATATTAGAACACAGCTTTGCAAAGTAAGTGGCTGAGAAGATCAGCAAATACTCACCAGTGAGAAGACAACAGAGCTTTGGAGGGGAGAATCTGACTCCCATAGCTTCTGGCTGATCAGTCACACAGCCTGGGAAGGGACAGAGCCCTTGCAGAGAGACCACGCTGATGGGATCTCTCCCTCAGGACTGAGAACAGGAGCAGCCAGGCTGTGTCTCTCCTGTTTCCCTCCAAAAATAACCCTAAAATAATTACCTGCAATGCAGAATGGATGTTGTCCAGACAAAGTCCCCTTGCCACGACTGGTGAAAGGAATGTATTTTTTCTTCTGTGAGTAGCCTCACAGAGCAGCAGGGTGCTGAGTGATTCAGCTTTTCTGTACAGCAACAGCAGGACAATGTGCTTCAGCCCTGCCAGGCTGGCACCAAGCTGCCCTCTCCCCCTGTAGGCCCAAGGACTTCTCTGCCACAGGACTCCTCCAGCAGTCCCAGAAGAGCAGCCCATGGTGCCATGGGCAGGCAATGGCACAGGCGGAGTGCAGGCGCTCCGGGCTCTGTGTGCAGCAGCCTCTCCCACGCGTGCATTCCTAACAGAGTTGATGCTGATGCTTTAAACCTCTCATTTCCTCTTGCTCTCAACTTGGCCCCCTGGTTTTGGTACATCATGGAGGCCTCTGCACAGGGAAAAGCAGGTGTAGAAGTAGCTAACTAGATACTCGTTAAGACCAGGTTTTGATAGAGATGACAAGCCAAATCACTCCCAAACTTCTGCTTCTCAGCATTCAGCTTTAAGGATCACTTGATTTACAGCCAGAAAAACTACCTGCAGTGATATTGCTGGGGAACTAGAGCCTCCAGTCATATTTAGTTTCCATTTCAGCTACTCTGCATTGAATATTCCCCTTGGAAATTCAGAGAGCAACTACACTGTCTGTTACATGTGTTATATAATGACAATCAGAATAAGAGAATATTTGGGCACTGACCTGCTTGATTTTATTCTCAGCATTTTCTCCTTCCCACCCCCCCACATACATTTGTGAAGCATGAAATGAATTCAGCCCTCCTGACTCAGTTCTATTCTTTTCCAATGACAGAACACTTGAGGTTGAACTGTGCTAGGCTGGGTCATGTTTTCAAATGAAGAAAAAACTCCCCGCAACCCTGAAGCAGATTGATATAATTTTGGTTTCATAGCTGACAATCATTTTTCATCATTGTTTCAAGCATGAAGGATTTAGCAATGGCTGCATAAAACTTCAGTGGCACAAACCTTTGATGTTCTGTCAAGCAGCTTTGCTTTTCTCCCTGTCATACAGACTGCAGTCACAAATTACTCCCTGGCAATCCTAGGTGAGGATTATGAAGATTATTAGAAAAAGATGAGGTTTAAAGGGTTATTAGAAGTACCTTTGGTTTCAGCAACACGCGAACACGCAATTGTGCCCTTCACAAAAAGCCTGATTTTCTTATTTTGATGTGCTGCTGTTTTTTCTCTCTCTCAACTGATCTCTTTGGTTGGGCATTTGCACCTCAGATTCCAAGTAATCAAACTGTCAGGAGCATTGCCTCCTAAGAGAAAGCACTGAAACAAACAAAAAAATCACATTAGCAATCTGCTTGTGAGCTGCAAACACATGCACAGAAGCTGATCACAGCACATGTCTCTCTGAAAGGACAGTTGTGCTGCTCGGAGTTGTGACTCTGCAGGATAAAACTATGTGGCAATATAGAATTGGAATATAGAGTTCTATTTTATTTGGAACTACTGCCTTCACAAATTATGTACTGTCTATTTCCCTAGTTAGGAATTCAGGACAATTTTTTGCCCTGGCTTGAGCTCCACTGGGCTGTCCTGAGTTTTCTTGTGGACACCCATTTAAATTAAACAGCTCAAAATGCAACTGTTCTGTCACCACAAGAGTTGGTGCTTAAAAATCCACATCTTATCCGTTAAAGTCTTTCATCTAAACAATGTGTACAGTTAGTTGGTTTTTTGGGTTTATTTTGACTTGCAGTTTTACTTCGTCAACAGCATCTACAGATTACTGTAGTCTGTATTTTGCTATGACACTGGATTCTGTAGATCTTTGGAGCATTCCCCTAACTACTACTGCAGTTTTGGGGATGCAGCTCTCAGATCTTTGCTTCATGACTGCAAGAGATTTTTATCATCCAAATGGGCTTTAGCTGTAAGATGGGGATAACAAAACTTCTCCAAGTTATTGATCTGCCCAAGGTTATACAAGGAGTGGAGGTTAAAGAACATCAGCATCTTCCTCAGAGCCTTGGAAATTAATAGTACAGATCATTACTAAGGTATTTGAATTTTAGAATGATGCTTAGGCGCTATTGCAAATATTTTACAGGAAACTGCCCTATTTCAATAATCTCTAATGCAATGTGGGAAGAGCATAGCAGTTTAATGAAGGGATGAGAGGGAAGAGGGGGAGTAACTAGTAATAAGTCAAAGAAATAGGCTTAGTTGTCTGTATGAGATTTGCAGATGAGTGTCTCCTAAGTATAATCATGTACACACAGATAGGTATTGAGATCCTCAAAACTGGGTAATTCACTCCAAATGCCTCAGATTTCATGGCTTACAAGATTTAAAGTGACCTCTTCAAAGACTAGGCAGTGATGAAAGTTCAAATCAAACAAACTTTCCTTTACACCTTAAGAATTCAATGAGACTATACAAGCACCATTTAAGTGATTAGTTTTTGGTGTGCTAGTACTCTCACTTATTTCTCTGTATTTAATTATCCAATACCTCAATGAACTCCTCAGGATACCGCTACAGCTCAAAAATTATTCACTGAAAAGAGCTGTTGAGTAACATTTGACACACACAGGAATCCATTTGTAGATAACTCTCTATCAGCAAAATTCATTGACTAAATTATATGTGGTTAATTATTCACCCATCTCGCACCACACATCCTTCTCCCCTCCCCTTTGACAAATTCCTAAAATGATCAGAATGCTGATCACAGCCCAACAGTTTATGCAGCCTCTCGCCTCTGTCTCCCTTCCAGTTTCTTCCCTCCAGTCCTTTAGTAAGCAAACCCTTCTGGTTCAGCAATTTGGCAAACCAGGGAAATTTTGACTTGCAATTATATAACTGCTGCAAGGCACTCCAGTCAGCAGGAATGCCATCCAGGGGATTCACAGCTGTAAAAATGCAGAAACAGCCATCCTTCCCTACCACAGGACTTCTATTGGAAATGCAGTCCTCAGTTCTGAATGCTTTGATTTATCGGAGGGAGAAGCGGTGTGAAAACACTGTCAGGCTTCTGCAGCCACTGAGACATGAGACTGATCCATTCCTGTACATCACGCCCAGAAAAAGCGCAGGAATCCAGAAGGCTATAAATTAGAAGATCCTGGAGGTGTGGGGTGGGAGGAGGATTCAGAAGGGTAAACTTAGCTTGTGATTTAAATCCTGAGAAACGTTAAACAAATGGCTGCCTCATGAATTACACCTTGCCTTTCCCAATTGTTTCTTTATTTGTAATTCTCTAGCACGAGTACAGACCCACACTCCCCCTGCCCGTGGCTTGCAGCCACTTGGGCCAGCAGGATCTGCCTGCTCTGTTGTGCTCCATTTCCCACATATCTTCTTTAGAAACCACTTATTAAGATCTTAGACCTGATGTATTTTTAATTCTGCTGTGAAATCCTTACTTAGGGAAGAGGCTGCTTTGGCTGACAAGGCCTTCCACCCATCTGTGGCCCCAGACCGTGCTCCTTCTCTCCCTTCTCTTCCCATAATCCCGCTTTTTAAGGGATCTCTTTTAGACTACAGAAATAAACTCTCTTTTCCCACCCTGTCTGTGCAGTGCCTGGTTTATACTATTTATATAACAGCTCTCTAACTATTAAAGGGTAAAACTGCAGCTACAAAATTCATGCTGCACATATTTCTAAACCTGAATTAGCCTTTCCTTACTTGTGACAATTTGTATTAAATTCCATGGTCCAAGGCTTTGCTGACCATTCTCAGTCCTGAACCAGACCCATAACTTGCATCTGATTTCAGGAGTATAAGATTCTGTATGAGATTATGTATCCTATCCTAAGAATGTTCGTGTGTGATCCTCCTCTGCATTGACTGATCCCAACTAGCCTGAAAAGGCTTTCCTTTTGCTCCTGTCCTGCACCTGAGCATCGGATCTCTGAAATTCCCTGGAAAAGTATCACCATTCATACCTTTGGCTCCTCAGACTTTCCAGCAGAGTACATCAGACTAGACTTTCTTACTGCAGAGTTGTCCTTTCAAGGCATTTCCTAGGGCTTTTTCCTAGGGCATTTCCTTGATGTGGGAAAAGATGCCAGGAGAGCCTGCAGTTTTGGGAGGGGCGATTGGCTGCAGCCCTTAACTAGTCATTTTGCAGCTCACCCTCTGTAAGGCAGCTCTGTCCCACGTGGTAAACAGGCTTATTTATTCTTCTCACGTCTCATTACTAATGCTTTTGATGTATCCTAAGTAGACAAGCAACCAGCTTCTGTCCTTGGATACCAGCCCAGTTCTCCTTGACTTCACCAGCACGCACAGACTATCTGAGGAAAGAATTCAGCTCAGTGTAGCATTTACACTGCATGCTGCTTATTAAAACAGCCACCGGCTCCTGTTTCATAAGCAAAGATATAAATTCCAGGCCATTACATAAAATGACTTTACAGAGCATTTACTTAGCTACAGCTACAACTTGCAGGCCTCTGCTCACCCTTTTGGAGGAGGAACAGGGACAGCCTCGCTCCCCTCTCCTGCAGAGGTGCTGGTACAAACCAGGAGAAACATTGCACATCCCACTCACTGCCTGGGCCCCAGTGGGAACTCGAGGGGAATTCTGTGGGCAGCAGGGGAGGGAGGGGATTCTGCCTCTCTGCCCCGCTCAGGTGAGACCCCACCTGCAGGGCTGTGTCCAGATCTGGGGTGCCCAGCGCAGGAAGGACATGGAGCTGTTGGAGTGAGGCCAGAGGAAGCCACCAAGATGATCAGAGGGATGGAGCAGTTCTGCTGTGAGGAAAAGCTGAGAGAGTTGGGGTTGTTCAGCCTGGAAGAGAGAAGGCTCAGGGGTGACCTAACTGTGGCCTTCCAGGACCTGAAGGGAGCCTACAAGATGGAGAGGGACTATTTACGAGGGCCTGCAGTGACAGGACAAGGGGGTGATGGCTTTAAACCTCTAAAAGGTTTAGATTAGATATTAGGAGGAAATTCTTCCCTGTGAGGGTGGTAGGTCCTGGCACAGGTTGCCCAGAGACGCTGTGGATGCCCCATCCCTGGAAGTGTTCAAGGACAAGTTGGATGGGGCTCTGAGCAATCTAGTCTAGGGGAAGATGTCCCTGCCCACCTTTGGGGGATTGGAACTGGATGATCTTTGAGGTCCATTCCAACCCAAACCATTCAGTGGTTCTGTGCTTCTGTGGCATATCAGGAAAACCAATATGAGATCTTGCAGCTGATCCAACGAACACGAAAAGGTGAGATGATCCCTTCTTTTGAGTAAGACTGTGCTACAGAGCAGAGCAATTTCCAGGCCTCTCTCAGGTGTCCTGTGCCTCATTTCTTCATCTGTAAAACAGGGCTAATACTTCCCTCACACACAGGTGATAGGGAGATGAAAGATGCTCAAAGATTAAGTATAGTCCATAAAAACATGACAAGCTTGATTCAGTATAAGCTGGCAACCATTGTAAGTTTCAAAGGCAATTCCATTCACAGATTTTAGTGCTGTTTCAGAACGTTAATGTCTACTCTGCTACTGCAGTTTGCTTTGCAAACCCACAGCTGTCAAATAGAAGTCATTAGGGGAAGCAGGGAGAAGCCAGAGTTTTTGTAAGGAGTGATCAGGAGCAAATTAATTCATGTTGGCTATGAATTTTGCATCAGTAGATTTCAGTGCCAATCCAGTTGTAGTAAACAGTTTATATTCCCCCTCTGGCTATTGTTTTGAGCTGTCTTCAGATGCATACTGACCTCCCTAAATTGCTTTATAGGCTGTTAACATCGCAGAGATTTTCTTTGCAGCTGATAACCCAAGGCTGGAACCTTCAGGCTAAAAGCTGACACGGCAGCTCACGTGTACCAGCTCACTGGAGCTGTGCTGATGGATCACTGAGGGTCTGATTTGTAATTAAAGAGTAAAAAAATTGACTTCTGAAAAACAATTCTGGGATAAGGGTGGAGTCTGCTATGAACTCGATGGCCCTGGAGTTTCAGACAAGAGCTTTTAAATTTTTTCTGTGCGGGGAAGCAGCCTGTCAGAGGTGTATACTTCCATCCCCTAACCAGTCCCAACCCATTGCCCACACAGTTATATCAACAAACAGAGCACAATATTCCAGGCTGAATTTAAAAGAAATTAATTCTAGCTAATTTACCTGATCCAGTCACAGCATGGCTCCAGAGGCAATTTCATGAGCACAGTCAAAGGAGCAGGAGTGTGTGAACATCCCTGAAACTGAGGACTGTCTGGGGAAACAAAGCTACTTCTGGTGGCTTTCCCAGCAACTAGCCCTCACAGAAATCATCCTCACCTGATACCACCAGAAAGCAAACGATGAGAGCCCTTAGCCTAGAAGCCAATTTTAAAGGAAAAAAAAGAAAAGGCATAATAGAGGCCCTCCTGACACTCCGTGCACAAGGCTCCATGTCCATTGTTAATAGCCAATAAAAATTTTCTTCCAGAAATTCTTTGTGCCACTTCCACTGCCCCTCATGCTGCTGGTTGGTGGCATGCTGCAGACCTCTTCCTGCCAGTGCTTTAAACAATGCACACAACTGACTCCAACTTAGATTTGACACTTTTCCTCAAGATTAAATGGGCTACTTGCAGAGACAGACGACTCGGTAACTTCAAAGCTCCCTGCCTTAGCTAACAAGAAACAAATTGCTTCCCCAGTGACTCCTCCCGAGGGAGTAATGCAGGATAAACCTGTGATATTTGCATTAATTCATCTTTAACCATAAAGCAGAATAGATTCTGTTTCTTTAATAAATTTTCACATTATTTAAATAGACTTGTTTTAAAAGCCAATGACATGTTTGCTTTGGGAATATTTTGCATTTATATTTACTTTTTGGCTGGTGGCTCATTATATGGGGAGATCTTTTGGAACTAAAGCAGTTGAAGATTATAAAGTGTCTAGAAAGGATTTACATCTGAGGCCCCTTTGATTGTGATTTTCAGCAATGCTATTTTTCCCAGTTTAGGGACATTTAAGGATGTTGGGAATGTTTCGGTGACAGAGCGCACCAGCAGTCTTGGCTCCTGAGGAGAGCAGGGCTTTGCTGCACCTGTCCTGATTCCTGCTGCCTATGGAGCAGGTTTGATCAGCAGGTATCAAAGCACTGCTGAGGGGTGGGATTTCATCCTCCCCTTTTTGCAGTGGGGGAAATAGGGATATGGAAGAGCGAAGGGAACAGCAGAAGGGTAATTTTATTCTCGTTTGCTCACAACGAACGCCACAGATTACAAGGTGCTCGCCCATTTTGTCCTCTCCAGTTATGTCAAAGTGCTTTGAGACCATTATTGGGGTATTCCTGCGATACCAAGTCTTGTTTTAGGATTCATTATCCAGCTACCTACGCTTCCCTCTGCTGCCAGGGAAGCTCTGCAGCAGAGCCGGTGTAGAAGGGACCACGTATCACCCCAGTGCACTGTCAGCATCTGAGTTTAACCTGACAGTAAAAGTGGACTTCAGTAAAATGCTGTCAGTGGAAGCACCTGAGGCACGACTCCGTTCTGGATGGGAGAGCGGATGCATGCACAAATCTGTGAGGCTGTGTAAGCGCAGATATCCACCAAAGTGAAGGAAAACCTTTCTGGGGCTCAGCTCCTCTTGAGCCCAAAGAGCTCCCGGGCACTCACAGCGTTGCTGTCCCGAGAAAACAGAGCTGCTGTGCTGTTTTCATTGCTGGCCCAGCCCACAGCAGCAACGAGCAGTGTCACACGGCGTCAGCGGTGACACCCCGCTGCCTGAGCAGCTGCATCACTCCCAGCCTTTGTTTTAGCCTCTGATTAGCTGCAAGAAATTAGCTGTCACACAGAAATCACACTGACTCACAGTCCGCGGCTTGAGAACGGTGTTTGTGAAAAGATTCTCACAAGGCAGACATGAGGTTCTGTATTTTTTAATAAAGTTCACAACTGAATATTATGAAGTGGTGGGGGAAATCAATACTTTGGTCGCTGGGTAAATACTTTTGAGTTCTTTACTGGCTTTAAGATTCTCCGTTTAGCCACTCCAATTCCTATCATGTGCAAATGTTTCCTATATTAACAGGAGAAGAGTGATTTGTGGGCAGTAAATGGGAAACAGGACATCAATTTACCGGGGCCATTTGGGGTTAGCACAAAATGACAGAACAGCAGGAAGCAGTTAAAAGCTTCCCTCCCTGCAATCAAAGCCCTGCAATTTTGAGTCTTTTCCTCCATAGAAGTAGTGTATTGATGAGAAATCAGTTCTGATAATGACCTTTGAAAGACCTCATTCTGGCCTTCTGGTGCAAGTCATTTCTCTAACTATGGTGTCCTAAGAGGAGCTCAGCAAATGCATGTCATCTACACAATCACTCGAGATGCATGACAAATGGCAGAAACCAAGGGTAAGATTTCTTTCCCTTTAACTTGGCTGATTTCTTTTCCTTTGAAGGCCCCTGATCTCAGCCTGAGTTGCTGGTATTGCTTTTTCTGTGTGCTGCTTCCTCTCCTGTCTGTCCCAGCTCATCAAAATTATGGATAGATCATCCTTACTAATTCATCAGTCCTCCTGTGACTCAATGCATGAGTTCCTTCCTGTGCTGCATATTTTTAAATTTCATTCTGTAAGGCTGCTCCTAGATCAAGTCACACTCACATTTCATTCCAAGGTTTATTTCAATTAATATCACTTTTTCGGCAGTGCTGAAAAGAAACTCTCCTTTTTCTTTCAAAGGAAGACATGGAGTGCTGAATGCCAGATCTCCTAGATGGGAAATGGTAGGTGTTTGCTCTCAGTCCTGCTAACGTCAGGGGATGTATTTTGTTACACAAAAATACACCTTTAACCAGTGAGAACAAACCTGCCAGCACAGACCATGCTGCTGGAAAATCAGAACAACACAGTAGCTTCCAGCTGATTTTCCTGACCGTTCCCCAACCTGCTTTTAGAGCTCCAGTTTTCAGTTGTAAGCCTCTGCCTTTTCTGAGGACCCCAGAGCCAGTGATACCCATGGCCACCGTGACTGCTCTGCTGGGGAGTTCTGCCTGTAAAATGGGATGAAAAATGACTGCCATGAGCTGGTAGGACCCCCAACTTCTAAATATCTCATGTTGCACTTCAGTGATTTTAAAGCTCCTAATACCCGCTCAGAAACGCCATGAAATGCTGACCTGGTATGAACTCCCTCTGTCAGTTCACATTTGTCCAAACCCTCGGCAGGCGTTATGCCAGATCTGGGATCATCCTTCCCCCTGCAGCTGGCAGAAGGGTGACACAGAAACCCCAGCGCTTGCAGAGGCCATCCTGTGTGCCCCAGCTAATTCACCACAAAGGCAGCACGGTGAGCCCTTGCCCGACTCACACAAAGTCAGGACAAGTGTTTGCTAAGGGAGCACAGCACCCTGCTACTGGCACCCTGGAAACACAGGGGGGTGCAGGGAAAGCTTCCTCTCCCAACTGTGTCTCGGGAGTCCTGCCCTTTGCCATCTTATTATGAGCCAACAAAGATCCTGTGTAGAGGGGTGAGAGTGCTCCATAGGACAATTACAGGCTATACTTGGAAATTATTTTCCTAAGCAGGGTCAACCAACCTGCTCATCCACAGGCACTGAGGAGGAAAAACATCTTATGTAGCATATATTGTAAAGAAACTACCAAATGAAGCATGGAGGACAAAGGCAAAAGCTTCCACGGACTGTATTCTAAGGCAGCAAAACAAATTCTGCCTTTGTAGGGTCTAGGGAAGCCTTGAGCATAATCAGCTTTTGAAAATCATTTAAATAGTTGTCATGACTCTATTCTTACCTTCTGTCTGTTGATTTGGCTCCCATGATGCCTGAACAGCTCTCCTGAAGCCAGTTTACTGTCTATTGTCTGTGCCTGATGAGAGCTGTTATTTCTGATTAGATACTTTCCCTCTGTATTCCAGATCTCTGCCCTGCATTTCTCCCCCTCAGCATATTTCTCCCTCAGCACTAGTGGTGTCTGATGTGAGTACCACTCGTAGCACGCCCTGGTGGGTAAGAACAAAAGCAAGAACTTGTCACACCTTAGCCTAAGGCTGCAACCAAGGGACAGTAACCTCACATCTGGAAGTGCCTTTATGTTGTGCTATTCCCATGCTCTGGAAGTTCTGCAGGATTTAGTATTTCTAAGCTAAATACATTTCCATCATTCTTTTAGTCATAAAAAGTCCCACTACAAAAACGAGCCAGACGTGCCAGGCTCTAGCTCTCTGTGTATTTATTTTATAGCATCACAACTTCCTACGAACAGGGCATTAAAGAAAGAGATGCTTCCATGTATGTTTTTAAGGTAGATGCGAGCCCTGTCACCCAACACCTCCCCTGAGCCCACTGGGAGTATTGACTCTGGAAAGGCAGAAGCATAAGTTAGCCTTTGCAGAGACACAACTCTTATACCCTACCAAAAAAGTGAATTAATGCTCATTTTCCCTTTTAAGCACAATCAGCAACTGGCTGGAAAAAAACCCTGAAATACATCTGTATCTGCGAAAGAATTACCCTACCTCTCCTGCCATGCTAGGTCAGTGTTCAGCACATTCAGGGCAGCTTGCAAGCAGTGCACCAAAACACTGGGATGTTCCACCCTCCCTCAGCCAGTCTTTTTCCACCAGGTGTTTCCAGTGCCCGCAGTCTCAGCATAAAGGGAATCTCTGGGCTTCGAGCACATGGAAGCCTCTGGTACAGAGCAGGAACAGGCAGCTCAGGGGAGAGGAGAGCTGGAGAATCTCCCAGAATAATAAGAGAACAAAATGGGATTCTCAGCTGTGAAAAATCACAATCACCCGCCATCCAGCAGCCCAGCCATAACCCTCCATCACCAAGGGTGTTGTGATAGGACAGGATCCCAGTTCTTCAGCTCACAAAGCTCACCTTGCTCACCACAGCCCCATATCTGGGAGCCTCTACTGCTGCCTTCACAGAGAGGGTCCCCAGGGCACTTGACGCTTCCAATTCCTCACGGCTGCTGAACTGTTTGACACGATGCTCTGCACGTGGCTGCTGCCAGCAAGAGGCAACACGAGGTGTTTTGCCCTCAGGGAAGTGGAAACCCTTCCCCTCTACACAAGCACAGCATCCTCACTCAGATCCCTCCCCATGCAAGCCCCTGGTTGCTGTCAGGCTAAAACCAGCCATGGCTGTATTTGAAACGCTGGTGCTCCCCAAGCAGCACTTAGCCCCGTGAAGCTTTAAAATGAGAGCTAGAAAATTGCACTTGCTACTATCTGTTCAAGTGTAAACCCCATCGGAGCAGGGTGGAGGATCCCTGAAGGCCAACTATGTTATCTTTGTCTATAGAAAACAATTAGAAAGCTGATTTTAAAATGCTACAATTAAAGGCTTAATATAAATGCATTTCTGATGCTATCAACAAGCACGCAGACTTCAAGAAGCTCTTTCAAAATACCAATGCCTTCGAGCAAAAAAGCTGGCTTTGTTTTTTCTTCATGGTGAAAGGACTATGGGCAATTTACACACACTTTCTAATCTTAAAAATACTTTATCTGTGCTATGCATCTTATGTGCTATGAATTCTATACACAGATTGTAAAAATATACATAAAGCCTCGTACAAATTTACAGTTCTGTCTATAGATTCATGGCTGAAGATAAAGCATTCTAGTAGAAAAGCTTGCGGGCAGGCACACAAAATCTGATGAGCAGGAGTCCTGTAAAATTTAATAGAAACATTTCTACCTTTATTTTAGATAATCAGATTACAGTGGGATTTCAAAATTAATTTCCCTTCTTTGGCAGTTTTATGTTGTGTTTTGGGAATAATCATACAAAATGAACACTGCAAATGAAAATCCTGAGTTTATTGAGGTCACTAGGGCAACTCCTACTGATTTCAGTTGGGCCAGGGCCTCATTTTACGAGGAAGTCTTGGAGAGAAAATAAATTCAGACTTCTAGAAATGTAGCAGCATGCCAAAAAGCCTTTTCCTAATTTTATTTTGAACATGGTCACACTGCCATCTGAGAAAGCAGCTCCTTTCATTGCCCTCAGGAAACCAGCAGGTACTCCTGCTGCCACTGATTTCCTGCAAGCATGGAAGGACAGGCTGGCTTTCAAAGCTGCTGCTGATGGGCTCAACTCCCCATCGTGTCCCACCCTGGGCCAGGATCTCAGCTTCCACCAAGTGCTGGGCTTGGGAGGTCCCAAAGGCTCTCTCAGCTTCCTTAAGCTTGTCCTGGGCTGTAGGATAGCTACTCTTGCTCACCGGAGGCCAGGAAATTCCAGATTCCTACACTTTAAAGCTGAGTTTTCAGAGCCTGTTTTAGACAGGATCTTGCCCTCATGAGAAGCAGCAGCCACGAGCTCCTGGTGGCTCGTGGGAGCAGTGAGCCCCTTTCTCCACCAAGCAGGATATTACCTGCAAGGCAAACAACTGAGGGCACCTCTTGGAGTCTAATTCCTCCCAAGCCCAGAAACACCCTAGCACTTTTTCCTTCCACTTCAAACTCCTGTTTTTTTCTGGCACAAATATACACGTGATTCTCTGCCTCACCAAACACAGTGCAAGAGACTGACACTGGTCTCCCTAAAATCAATTTCCAAAGCAAGTGTCCTATCACTTCTGTCATATTTCAGGCAGAAGCAAAGGAGAATGTCCCTTTGGATGAGATAGGCCATCCTTTATTCATCTTGTCCACTTATTTCTGGCCTGCTTACCAAAGCATCCGAGGCTGCCAGCAGCACCAATCTCCTCTGCTACACCAAGCCAGGCTGCTGCTGCCAGTGTGGTCCTTGCTGCACCAAATCACACTGGTATCTACCACACATTTAAGAGCTGGTGTCATTAGTACAGTACGAGGCATAGGACAGCTCCTGCTTGAAGCCAGTTCCAAATGAGAAGTGCTGGGCATGGAAGAGAACTTGGATCAAGAATGGAGCAGTGTGGTGCCAAGTACTGAAGTAAGAATTCTAGAAAAACAGCTTACCAAAAGTGGCAAGTTTGATGCCTGTAAACATGCTTCAATCAGAATTTTGGATGAACTCTGAAGGTATTGATTTCTTCTGGGGTAGACTGCCCCAAATTTCCGTACCTCTCTATCAGACTGTAGAGTATTTTTTATCATTAGCCATAATATATGAAAGGTCTTGGAGATGGACATCATAGAAGTGAGGCTTCAGCTTCACTGACCTTAAAAGTATTTAAAATGAAATCTCAAATCTCCTGGAAGAAAATTGCTAATACTCAGAATTCTGAATAATATTATATAATTAACTTTTCAGCAGAGAACAGCCTCTTGGCACTAACCATGTCCTTTCTGATACATCAGAGACTGAAAAGCATGGCCTTTCCTGTGCCAACTGTCTTTTAGAATAAACAAGAGACCCTCCTCCCTTCATCTCCACATGCTTAATAATATTAATAGAACATGAAAATATTAATGCTAGTAGACAAGGTCTTTCATAAAGCACATAAATGAATTCATTCACTCTAGCTCATTAGCTTAATCGTCAACCTTTTTACAATGTAACTGATTAACATTTTCATTGTTCTTCCTTGTTTTTTCCTTAGACTTTTGCTTCTTTGGGGATCAAAAGATCTCTGAATACATAAGCTCAACAAATATCCCTGCACAACTGTACAACAATAGGAACTGTAAAAAGAGATAACTAAGTAAGGGCTTTCACAGCTCATGCTTCAAAGATACTGCAGGAATCAACCATTTAAGAATCATTTTTATTTTTATGTTTAACGTGATTATACACATTCATGAGTCCAACAAGATCTGCACTGTGACATTAAAGATACAGTACAATAACATTCAACATGAGGTACTTCATATATTTATATATATCTGTCCTTTATAAATAATGCTGTAAGCCTGCTAAGGTCAAACACTGCTTCAGCACAAATGGGTGCTGGGACCTGAAGTGAGCCGAGTTTATCACAACAAAAAAACAAAACCCAAAACAGTTCAGTGCAACAAGTGTGTAGAAATTAAAACGTTTACTTAAATACTATTTTAGATATGCAGAAAGTATATTACATTATACTCTCTTATCACAGATTCCTCTCACCAGCAAATCAAAGATACAAGTAGCAAAGACAGCCAGGAACAGTTTAGACAGAATTCGCGACGTGATCTCTATCGACATTACGTTTACATTCCAGGCTGATATGGCTGATGCTTGCAAAATGTCAATCAATGTATTCAAGCTTGGGTGCTTCTGCTAAACCAACCAAGTCCACATTCAGACACCTTCTGAAGTGCCCTGATGTCCCAAGCTGAGTGGCACTGGTCACCTTCTTACATCCCAGTACCTGTTAGCATCACGCAGTGCTCAGAAGCAAGTCGCGCTGTGAGCATCAAAAGGTGTTTTGGGTGCCTTTGTTTGATCGCCCACACTGGAAACCTTTCCCTGCACCAGCTCCTAAAACCTGGAATGCACTCAGAGGAATTAAGCTAGAGGCTGCTTTCATCCTACTTCGTCAAAAAGACTTCATAAAAGAATCAAATAAGAACAATAATTAAATAACAGCTCATTTTCTACATATTATGGCTACACAGTATTCTGATCTCCAAACTTCTCTTCCAGTCAGTGAATGTAGCAGATACCTCACCTTTATTTGCAGGTAAGTCAAAACAAATAATAAATTAAAAGTGAGAATCTGAGACTAGCTACACCAATGCAGTACTCTCTGACTTGTCCCACCAGCTGTGGCACTTGGTTTTTTTTACCAAACAAATTGGAATGCAGCTTGCTACCACAAACAACCTGTCAATCTGATCGTCACTTGGAGTAATTACATCTGCATCAGCCACTTGCTGTAAGAAAACTTAATCAGCTGATTAGCATCTTTCTCTGCTTTGAAATGCATCTAAATAAATGGAACTGCTGCTCAGATGTTGTCTAAAAGTACATGACTGTTACCTCATCACAATCTCAGACTCCTTTTTACGATCTTTTCAGCAACTCTTCCTCCACTCCATACCATTTACACTCTTGTCTATTTTCAGCTGCAGATCTAAATATAAATAACTGGAGGTTTTTTTAAATCTCTCTCTGGGAGTTTTCCATGGAGCATTCTGTTTAGATTTCACGAACAGTCTGGATTATGTACATCTGTTACAAAAAACAAAACATTTTCCTGTGTATTTTGAGGGTATTTACATTTCAGAAAGAGAGCTGCTTACACACACATGTATGTATGTATGTATATAAAACATTAAACGCTAAGATGGATGAAAGGCATAAATCCTGCAGGGTACTTTTTTTACCCGGCTCTCCTTTTATTACCTAGAGAGAAGATCTGGGCTTGGGCCATAAAGTGTTTGATGACTACACTTCAGTTTTCCTTACTTCAGATGGTATTTTGGACACTGCAAAGATGTATTGGCACTTTCCGACGGCCGCGGGCCAGGATTCCAACCGTCAAGCAACACTTAGAGTAATAGTATGAAACTGGTAAGAAATCATATGACAAAAACATTTTTATTACAGAACTGACAAGTGAATTTAGGGTTATGCTACATTAATGTGTTGATATACTGTAACATTAATCTTCAGCCAGTCTAAAGAATCATTTGTGCCTCTCATTTTGTTAAAACGTACGCAACAAACAGAACGCACTCGGGAGGTGAAGCAAGAATGAGATGCTTTACAGCGGGCAGTGTAGCCTTCGAGGAACAACTGTCCCAGTGCAGTGATGAAGGATTTTCTTATGTTTAAATAGTACCTGTAGTTCTTATTTATACTGCTTTCCTTCCCTGATACAAGCAGTATCCCTCATACTTTTGCAAAAATGATACAGATGTGTAACGGGAAGTTTGGGGGAAAAAAATTCAGGCAAGGAAAAGGTTCTGTACCACATAATCCTCTGATTCATGTGTAGCCATAAGCAGTTGCAAGAGCTCCAACAATAACACATTAGAGGAGACTTCCTCCCCCTCACTGCTGATGATACACACGAAGTGTAATATGACCACAGCTGGGAATCTTCTGTCTTTCTCTAAATTTCAACTGGTAATAAAAAGGAAAAAAAAAATCTCATATTACAGAAAAAAGTCCAAGTCAAGATCGATATATTCTTTTCTTCCTCTAAAATCTGCCTCTACCATGTTTAGGAAGAAGAAAAAAAACCTACCCAAACCAAACAAAAAAATTATCTTGCATCAGATGATTGATATTAATTCCCATTTATTTAGCAAGGGTTCAAAGAAATGCCATTTAAAGAGCAGATCAACTCCACTGTAGAAAAAGCTGGGTCATGGGAGCAGAGTTTCAAGAGCTGCACACACAGTTTGAACATGTGCAAGTACTTCCTTGCCTTCAAGGTGGGATTCCTAGAAAATGAACTCGAAGGGCAACTTGCCAATCCCACATCCCTCCCTCACTGTGAACATGCCCATGCACTGGGGACATGGTCAGCATTCCGTGGAACTTCCTGAAAGATGCTTCCTTCTCCCCATCTTCCCCTGGAGCCATCCCAAACAGTTGGCTGCAGGAGAATCTCACGGGATGAAGGTTTAAACTTGCGCTTTGTCTGCTTGTAACTGAAGGACTTCTTTCAGCCCCCACGGTCAAAAGCAGCTTGGTTTACTGGAATCTCTAACGCCTGCAGAGCAGACAGCAGAGAGAGCTATAAAACAAGGCTCTTCATTTTCTATCCCTACCTCCCCAATACAAGCAGAAAGCAGAAAATGGAGAAAGAGAAAACGGATCAATGAAGACAGTGTTTAGTGAGATACAAGAGGGGGGACGTCCTCTGGTATTCATAGGTGCATCAAAGAAAGGGTCAGCATCACCAGCAAACAGGCACCCCTCTTACAAAGCCTTTAAAACTCGCTTGTTTCTAAGAGCTTCCAGTTTAAATATTACACTTAAACTTAATCACCAACGATGCTACAAGTACAGCAAGCCAGGAGCTTGCCCACAGCATTTAGTTACATATTACCTGTACTGATCACATATCTGCAGATAAAAAGCTAAGTGTCAGTAGGCCTGAACCAGATAGGTTCTTCATAGCAAAATGCTTTGTATCCACACGCTCCCATTCAAGCGTAAAATATGAGTTCGGGAATTTGACCTCCCTGTACCCCCGTGCCATTTGTACTGTCCGAGGAGCACTGAAACTGAACAGTCACCTTCCCACACTGAACTTCTGTCATTCCTTCTTGTCCAAAATAGCTGAGTTCGTTACCATCCAGAATCACGCTTGCTGTGTAAAAAGTGTCAGGCTCAATCTGCACTGGATACTCAAACCACACGGGAAAAGTGTTACTAGAACCATCTGAGAAGTATTTACTCAAGTTCTGGCCCAGGATAACTCCTTGTCGCTTCAGTTCAATCTTGGCACTGTACTCTGCTGACCCACAGCTGGAGCCGTAGAGCCCAAAGCCAGCAATAAACACTCTCTTATCAACAGCAAACTGGATGCTGTCGCAGCGGCCCCGGTAGCGCCACTGGTTGCTGCGGTAAGCGCAGGACTGGAAGCGGTGGCAGCGCTGAGGGACGAGGCCTTTGCGGGGCTTGCTGACAAACTGCAGCTCTGGCTTTTTGGCAGCCGTGTACCAGAGGAAGATGTCGTTGGTTTCGTTGAGGGTCAGGATCCCGGACTGAGCAGCGCCGTTGGCGAAGTCGTCGAGGGCCATGGTGGGGATGCGGATCAGGTAGAGAGCCTTGCCCAGCACCTTGCGCTTGTTCTCTATGGTGGCCGTCAGCTCTTGTCGCTGGCACTCCACTTCAGCCCAGTTCAGAGCTGCCTCGAAAACAACAATTTCTTTGGCATTCAGAGTCTCCCTTCGGAGAATGCTTTCAAGTGTCTGAAAATCAATGTCACAGAAGCCCTCAGACTTCAAAGCGAGCTCAGCTTGGGCATCAATCACTTCCCAGCAGCGCTGGGTCAGGTCAGGTTCCTCGAATAAGCAGCTCTGGGAGAGCAGCACGCAGGCATTCTTTGCACTCAGACTCGTCTCGAGGAAGTTGACGCAGGCGCGGGCCAGGTGAGGGACAATGTACTTCTTGGCAGCATAAAGGGTGGCCAGGACAGTGTCTGCGGCCAAATCGATCTCGTCACAATAGATGTACCTGAAATAAAGCACACGGGTGTAACGCTGCTGCTTAATGCAACACCAGAGTTTGTCAACAACAAACTCATATAAAATCATAAACAAAGAATGTTTAAATGGCTCCACATTAAAACCAAGCAGTGCTTTTGGGGAGTATTGATTAAATCCAGAAAGAAAGTACAAAACCAAAAAAAAATCAGCGTTTATGTTAAGACCACGGAAGAGAACGGGCTTAAATCTAAGGTGAATCCAACTTCCCATTTGGGGTACATGCTATGAGACAATTGTTTAAAATCCGTGGTCCCTGCAGCTCTGTGCTCCTTCCACACAGGCCTTGGCCGATGAGAGGCCTCGGGCCCCAGGCAGGAGCTCCTGCAGGGCTGCCTCACTCAGCTGCCACAGGACTCTGGAACGTGTTACCAAGAGTCCCTGGACTGTGTGTCCCCTGATGGTGAACTGTGCTTTACTGAGGTGTATGCACAAACACAGGAATGGTGACAAGTTTGTGGAGAGTAACTAGGTAATCTAAAAAGAGAAATGCTATTCAATTAAATCAGGTGCTATCCATTTCTGTAACTACTGGGTTGGGGTTTTTTTGGAGGTGGCTTTTTTGTTTGGGCTCATGTTTTTGCTTGGTTTTTTTCAAAGGGTGATGAAGCATATAGGAAATGGAAGATTTTCAGGTTTTTAATGCTCACAACATCTTAACTCAACTAGCACAGCATTTTCACTCAGTCTCACTGCATAAGGATGAAAAAAGCTTTACTGCTACGGTAGTATGGTGGAAGAGATGAAGGTGAAATTCTATTTATGTGACTAAACTGCTGGGATTCATTGCTCAGAGAAATGAAGCATTGTACAGTTTGTTCTTTTCAGTATCTCATGCTTCAGGGCCCCATTTGCAGCTGGTGAATGCAATGTGCTAAAACCACGCCAAATGCAATTTCACTCTTCACAGGGATAAGCAAGTCTTGATGGTTATGGCTGATAAAAGTGTCTTCCTCCAGAAAAGCTAAAGTTGTATGCAACCCTGTACTAATTAAAATTTTCTAGTTAGCAGGTTTCCCTACACAATGAGTTTTCTGCAGAACAGATGTGCCTATAAAGAGGAATTAGTACCTACACTGGTCTGATTACAGTTATAAATAACTATTTGTATTTTTGCAGCTGTAAGATAGTATCCTCCATGCCACACTTGGAAAACATGCACAGAGGAGAGATACTGTTCCAGCAATATAAAATCTAAGAGGTTACAGAGAAAAAGAAAACTTACACAGAGCCAAGCCTATTTTTAGTCTTTAGTACTTGGTTTCAGCTCATTTGTAAAACCAAAGAACACATCTCTATATCAATCGTTACGGGCTTAGCTCTGCCCAAAAAAATTCCATTTTCAATTAATTTGTTTTTATGATTCTCCTCATTGCTCTCCAACTCTTTCCTCCCTTCTATTACTTCTCTTTGCCTGCTAGTACAGCAGAGAACATGACATCTGTTTTAAATCGAAATAGTACAAAAGTTGCTATTTTAATATTCCTGAAAATAAAGA
This sequence comes from Cnemophilus loriae, assembly GCA_013397755.1. Lineage (NCBI taxonomy): Eukaryota > Metazoa > Chordata > Aves > Passeriformes > Corvidae > Cnemophilus > Cnemophilus loriae. Next base: position 983,094 of record VZTF01001919.1, read on the forward strand.
ACTAATATCACTGATGTACAGCAGACACAGCACAGATTGGCTGTCAGCAATACTCCACACCTCTTACTCCGCCAATGCACCTCGACTCTGGTTTGCAATTACTGATATTCCAGTTTCACCCTGTTCTCAAACAGAGGATTCTGCCAGACCACAGGGTTTGATGGTTTAGTAACACATTCAGCCTGGGATGAGATGAGATCACGGTTCTAACTTGAACAGTCAAGACTGAGATAAGATATAATACATTAACGCACCATAATTCAGTTTGGCAGCTAGACTATGATTCTAACCCTGCTTTTAAAACTGTAGAGAACAGTCAAAGCAGTTTTACTGGGAGAATAATTAATATCCACCAGTCATGGTATTTCCTATGTTACACGTGGCAATACCTTGTTTGTTGTCAGAATGCCCACTGTGTAATAAAACACAAAAAGTATTTATGCCATCAAGAATTCATTGGCCCAGGGGAAAAAAACTAACAAACCAGCAAGATGTCAAAACCAAAAAACCCAAGCTGAATGTATTTTCTGACAAAGTTTATGATGCGGAAAGAAGCGTATGAAGGAGAGGCTGCTTTGGGATAGATAAAGTCTTTCCCTCTGTAGCAACAGTATCATGAGCCTTCTGCCATCCGTGGCTCACAGCAGTTGCAAGCAACACTCACAGGGATGATTTCCCAGAGAGAGAGGAGTGAAGGGGACGGTGGCTCCCCCTAAGCTCCACATGCAGTGGATCCTGCGGTGAGGGGACGCTGCAGTGCTGAGCATCATCCCTGTGCCTTCCCTGCACCATCCTGGGGTCTGCAGACACCGGGGCACTCTGCAGCCTCAGGCACGCTGCGTCGGGCAAGGCAGCGCTGGCAAGGTTACCTCAACAGCCACACAGACCACAAACTTTTTCTGGTCTTTTGGGTTCTTTCAATTAAAAGCTGAGAAGGTGAAGAATCCCATGGTTCTGGTCACGCTGTCACAGATAGTTTCCTAAACTGCCATGGGCTAAATAATATGCCGAGACTTAGATGTCAGTATTGATACTCTTCTTTTCTAGGCTTGCTTTCCGCACACATTTCTTAATGATAAATTCAGGAAGCATTCAGTTTTCATATGGCACATCACGTTTAGCTACAGTGAAATAGATTTTCTGTTCAAAAAGAAAGGGAGGCTGGAAGAATCCAAGTATCTTGTATTTGTGATTTGTAAAATTCAGCATGAAAGTAAAGCATAAGTCTGAGCTCTGCCACAAAACAAAAAAGGCCCAAAGCAAAGATCCATAACACACCTCCCTACATAATGTCATATCTTAACTTTAGATCCCAAGTGTATAGAACATCTGTGAAGCTCCTCCTGGCAGTTACCGATATTTGCACAGAACATTCTTGACTTTGATGATAACCTATAAAAACTCTACATGCAACTTTGAATGTTCATCTGTAGTGCCAGTGAAAAGTTAAAAATGAAAAAGAAACTGTTCTGTAATCACAAGCTAGTCAAAGCAATCTATGAAATACAATAAATTGCTAGCTAGTGATTATATCATTACATGCAAGAAAACCTGCAGCATATTAAAAGGATCACTATCAGATACTGATGTATTTTCTGTATAAGAAAGCAATGGCATTTATTTAAGCTGAAGGGAAAAAAACCTCAAAGCCATAGCATTTCTGTGATAGGGCATTTCTCTTTGACAATCAGAGTTTATAGATACATTCAAGGACAATTCAGCAGGGAAGCTGCTTCACTACGACCATTTAGGAACAGAGAGCATTTCTTATGCAGTTTGCAAGAAGAAAAACAATGATCATGTAAACTGACTTGTTTTCCTTGTTAGATAAAACCTCCTATTCCTGTAAACACCCTTTATATCACTTTCCAAATGCATCAATACGATACATGAGGAGAAATTTATTTTTAAGAGGCTACACTGAATAACTTAGGGTCATTTTTCTAAGACAAGACCTGCATAAAGCAGGTTTATAAAAGAGCTGGAATGATGTCAATCTACAAACCCAGCAATTTACTGGGTTTGGGGGGCCTTTGTGCATGCATTTTTAACTTTTCACTATGCTTGCAAAGTAGAACAGTTGGTTTGGGTTTTTTTGTTACAGCTGACAAATCTTTTTAGTAACTCCATTCCTTTGTGTAACATGTAGTGACAAATCAGATCGATAGGCATTACAGTACACAATGTGCCCAAAGATCCCCTGTCAAAGTCATTATTTACAACTGCCTACATTAGTCTAATATGTGTGTGCCTGGAAGTACGGGGGGAGAGCAAAATGAGGTGAAAGTTTAAAACACAAAAAGAGGAATATTTAAAGTGACTGCTTTCTTTCTGTTTATATGCAAGTCTAATACTTCAGCTATGACATTGGCAACATATGTATACATCAGACAGGAACACATATCCAGCAGATGAACGATGCTTACTTCAGCATTGCAAGAAAAGCAGCAGGCTCAACATCTGGTATACGGATTTCATCTTTGTCTTCAGCGAGCTCTCCGTAAAACATCGCATGGAATACAGAGCTCCCAACAGCCAAGACATACTGTTGAGAAAGGGAAATCTTATTTCATGCTTTGAACTGAAAACACTGCCAACACAAACAATGTGGGAGAGCCACTCTGAGCATACTGGGCTGCACTGACAGGCTCTACAGACACACTTCAGTAAGAAATGAAGCACAAGTTAAGAACAAATTACACGTTTTCCTTGTGTTTTACCCTCCTGGGCATAGATGCATTAGCTACTGGAAAACGCTCATCTCCACCACAGAAGTTAACTATCTCTAGGAAATCTCAAGAGCAATATTAATCAGCAGCCCAAAGCAGTATTCCTAACTTTACTGCCTTAGCACAACAAATGTGCTGTTTAACCAAAAACACAAAGAAAAGCCAGGGACAGATTATCCCACTGCATGTGGCCTTTTCAAATCCAGGCTGCTGCCTGTCCCAGAAGAGCAGAGCCTCCCACGCTCTGTCCCGCTGTAACCGTGGGAGCTCTCTCGGGCTCTCCCTGCCCCAGCGGATCGTGCAGCTGTTGCTTACTTTGTGTCCTGGCAGCCGCTGGGTCCCACCTGGTGGCCCGACCACAAAATGAACATCTGCCATCAAGTCATTGTTGAACATCACTGCATTTCTACAAACAGAGGTAGTATGTTAATTTGTGGCGCCCAGGAACTCTCTTTGCATGCCCCGGACCCAAGAAATTTGATTTCTTAACAACTTCAAGTTGCTTGTTAGCAAAGAGAAGCAGGTCACACTTTGCTTCAAGCTGCTTTACACATCATCACACAAAAATACCAGAGAAAATAGTAAGGAGGAAAACGTGTGTGGGGGGTGTGTGTGTGCAATAAAACAAACCCCCAAACTTCTGAGAACTTTCCAAGAAGTGGAAATCAAAGTCCAGAGCATGTATCACTGAAAATCCCCACTGAGGTCTAAAACGAAATCTTTATGGGTTTGCTGCAGCCTTCAGCAACATTTTTATTTACTCAAACAGATGCACTGACTGGAAAAGAGATATGAAAATATTTTTCCATTACCAAAATTCTTATTTCACACACACATACAGGGAGAAATAAAAGTCCAAACAAATAAAATGTAACTGTGTTTTCTTCAGCAAATAAATGAATTCTGGACATTTTGCTACTTTTCACCTCTCCATTCAAACACCAAAAAAACTGCCCCGAACTTACCTCTCTCTGATGGTTGGATAAAGTCCTTGCCAATTAGGTGCAGGAATAGTGTTGTTGTTATTGAGATTTTGCTGATGGTACTGCTGGACAGCAGTTGTATTAGTGTTAGCTGGTTTCTTTCGGGGAAAAATATCAGCAGCCATCTTCTTCTTCTTTTTGGTCTTCAAGGTAATGATTTCATAGCAAACTGGAGGCAATTTGCTGTTGCTACTGCTGCTGCTATTTCCTTTCTTGGAGCTCTTCTTAGACCTGTTCTTGACCGTCTCTGGAAGCATCAAGAAGAAGGTGAGACATTTCATGTTCTTTCCTTTCTCATCTACCATGAGTATACTCGTGTGTAAAGCCCCACAGCCTAAGTAGCCAGGAACATTTAGGAATATACGCGGCAGCTGTTACACCGAAAGCAGCAGAGCTGAGAGTTTGCTTCTTTTCCAGCAAGACAAGGTGACCTTTCCAGCGCACCGAGTAAGAAACTGACTTTAAGTTTGATCCAGTACTTGAATCGTTAAATACATCCCCATCATTCCTGCCAGCTTTCTTTCTTCCCAGCTTTCCCGATCAGGAGCCGCCTCGCAGCGCTACACCCCGGGCAGAGGGCAGGAGGAGCGCACGGTGGCAGCGCCAGGCTGCTGGCGAGCCGAAGTTGTGCGGGAAGGGCTGGGAGCGGAGCGGGACTGGCAGCCGTGCGGCCGGAGCCGGCAGCGCGGAGCCAATGGCTGCAGCCACCGAGAGCGATTGGGCTCGCACACAGTGACACCTATTGTAGCCTGCGCCGCTCCCACGTTAAAGCCACAGCGGCGCTCCCGCAGCTCCCACGCAGCCAGCGGCAATTAAGGAATAAATGGCACACGCCGTTGCGTAAGTGCACGGCTGGCCAGGGGTGCGTGCGTGTGTGTGAGTGTGCGTGTGCGTGAGCTCTCCTCGGTGCCGCTTCAATTTTCACAGGCGAAGCAATAAGAAGTTGAAATCAGGCAGAAAGATCTATCTGAGTCTATTGCCGTGGGAGCTATTTCCACGGGCGTTCGATATTAGCACAGCTTCCCTCGCCTCTGGCATTGCCACAAGCCCCTACTGTAAGAGTTGTTCAGCGAGTGTGCGACAGATATCGGAACCGAATTAAAGCAATCGAGCAGCGGCAGCAAAGACAGCGATGCAGCCAAACAATCCCTCTCAGCGCAGCTTCGACTCCAGTGTAACACGAACAGGGATGAGGTCACAGCTTCAGCTTTAACTCCTTCTGTTTCCAGATAACATAACAGCCTTTGACAGGGGTCCCAAATCACTAAGCACTGCTAATTAAGCCAGCTTACACCAGACATGGCTGCACCACATCAGAAGAAAACTTCTAGATGTGCAATCAGATTAAAGCAAACCAGAGTGAATATATTTAATCAATATTTCAAAGCATTAAATGAAAAAGTCTGAATGATTTAGAGAGTCTCGGGCAAAAATCACTCCTTGAGATGCAAACACAGTCTGATTTTATTCACAAATGCTTTCTGAAATAAACAGGATATAAGTTTTGCCAAGCAAACCATTTAAATAGGAAAGAAGTCTAATTTTCAGTCATTAGTTTACTCAGAACTTACATTTAGATCAGTTTTCTTTAATAACAGGTCAAGTGTACAGAAAAAACACCAAGTAAGCATAGCCACTAAAAACAAAAGCAGGGAAATAAAAAATACTTGGTATGAGGTGTCAATATATCATACCTTAAAATACTGGGAAGCAGATAATTAAAATATGATTTCATAATTACTTTCAGTTTTAAAGAAAAAAAAACCCCTCTGCTTTCAAAGCCAATTTAGCCACATTTTGCCTTAATTAGTTTTGCTGGACAAGAGTACAGCAGGGAAATTCAATTGATAACAGGTCGGTGAAGAAATCGTGTTGAAGCCCCTGACAGAAACCTGCCACTGACTCAAACAGAAATATTACTCAGGCTATTTATTCAATCTCCATCCCAACTGCTTGAATCACAGCTGTGGCTTTGTAACACACACTCAGAACATCTTTAACCTGAGAGTGTGCAGGTATTTCAAAGATGACCACGTCTCCTCGGGAGATGCTCCACACTGCACACCCTGACCATCTGGAGGCTTTGCTGCAGTGGTTGGGGATGGTGCCATTCCCAGACACACACCTGTCCTCTCTGTCTGAAGGCACTGCTCATGGAAGGAGGAAACACAGGGAGGCGCGTCCATGCCTCAGCTGCTACATTTCACCATCTAACATCTTAGTGCAAAAATCTCCTCGACTGCTGCTTTAAAGGAAGATGGTGGGTTACGCCTGGGGTAGCTGAAAGGCAGAGACACGTTCCTAAACACATTGAGGGGAGGTTACGTAACTTCCAAAGAAATTATTTCTAGCAACCTTTCCTTTCTCCTCCCCGCTTTTTCCTTTTTATCTGCAACAGATTGATTAGAAAGGGAAACTAACAACCTAAACCATATTGAACTGTAGAGAGAGAAAAGAAGGGGTAAAGGAGAAGAAACTCATCCCACAGATGGGATCTTATAACTGCTCACAGCTGAGTTTATAATGGGAACACAGGAGGTATTCCCAGCACAGAATTTGAGTTTGTTGAGTTTGTGTAAGTTTTTTTTTCCTCTCCTTATGTAAATTTCCAGCCCTTCTAGTTACAAAAATAACCCTTTTGCCACTGCACAGGACAAACATTTCAAAGGGAAGAAATCTTAAAAAAATCCTCTTAAAGATACAGAAAACCACAGACTCCAGAAAATCTGGTTCTCAGCATTGCAGCTGGCAGAAGGCGAAAGATAGCAGGGGTTGGGAGATCTGATTGTTGGTCCACAAATTCATTTGATAGACTCCCAAAGTATACAAAAATCAAGGTCTCTGCACATTTCTTCAAACCAACGACCAGGACAAATCCAAAGATTTTACACACACACCAGATAAAGTCACTGGGAGGCTACAGGAGATAAAGAGCATGAGGGACAGACTGACCAGCTGACTCCATGTGGGAAAGACAGATCGTAAATGTGAATCCACAGGAATCCACCAACCTTTGAGTTCTGGAACGCACCACACATGTACAGCATGTTGTGGTCCCTGGGAAAGGAAAGGAGGGAGAAGCCGCAGCTGAGGCGTGTTCTGCCTGAACTCAGAAGTCAGACAGACCCCAGCAGACAAGAAGTATCTGCACGACAGGATGAAAATCCACCCCAGTAAATAAAAAGCCAAGCTGCCATCTTTGCCTGCTCTTAAGCCACCCACCAAAACCTGGTCTGCTCTAACTGGAAAATAGCACTGATTCCAGAACAGAATCTAAATAGATTTAGATTTTCATAGAATTCCTGTGATAAACTACAAACCTCTTACAGGTTCATACCACTTTCCACCGCATTTCATCACTTCAGGAACTAAGTCTCATAAACTACTCATTAGATGGATGTGAAACAGGAAAAACAACCCCCAGAGAATCACTGCTATTCTCACTCACTATTCTTTCTGTTTTGGCAGCAGCTTCCATTTATTTTCGTACAACTGAAGGTGTTTTCTTCTTTTACTATATACACACTGTTCATGAATTTAGAAATCAGTACACTGGCAGTCAGTAAAAACAACCTATGAACTGCTGCCTGTTGAAAGACCAGTCAAAAATCCCCAGTTTAGATCAGTCTGTCTCCAAGAGGATCAAGGAAATTGACCTTCTCCGACCCAAAGACCCATCCATTTCTGAAATCTTATTACAATGTGCTCCTAATCTTCTTCAGCAAGTCTCATTTTTCTTCATTAATTGCATATTAACAGAACTAAACTTGATATATACAACTGAGAAAAAGGGAAATACAGTTCTTCAAAGGCACATTAATTTTTATTTTACAAGCAAAGTAGTCAGACCAGAAATATTTCAAGTTAAAGGGTGTAGGAAGTTCCATACTTAAAGCTTAACACTGGCCTAATGGGTATTCAAAATGCCAGAAGAGAAGAATTAAGCAAAAGACTATATTCCCAGTCTGAGATACTACACACCAAGTTACATGCCCCTTTCAAATTATTAGGAGCAGGTTACGAGCCCTTGGAAATCAGTAATCATTGTGAACTGAAGCAGCAATTTTGCTGTTCAAACCCAGGTGTGTGCAACACACCTGCCATCCTGGCTTATTTATCCCTTAAGAACATAATATACCTTGACACCATTGTGTGGCACAGGAGTCACAGTAAAGCCTAGCTCTTGGTACAACTTTTAATAGCATGTTACTACTATAATTATGCCTTTCTAAAGGTAACTTCCAACAGAGAAATCAATTTAATTTCCAAGGCTGATGGGAGTATTCTTCCCCATACTTCATCAGTCTCTCCTGCTGCAATAGCAAGGATAGCAAAGTGTTTCTGTCTTTTTTTCTCCTTCTAATAAGTTGAGTTTTTCTACATCTCTCATTTACAGGCCTGTTCCTCATGTCGTAACACGAGCTAGACAATTCTGTAAAAAACAAGCTTTCATCAAAATGCCCAATTGTTTGTTACAACCACATCACGAAAAAAGGAAAGAATTCTTAGTAAGCAATGAGGAAATGCATACGTTTCTTTTTCTGTAAAGCTGCTAAGTGTCTTCTTTGGCAGTTATTAGGCCTATGCATTATTAACACTGTTTAAATTCAGAATTTCCCCCTACAAGGAAACAAATTTCAGATGACACATCTTGATTAACTGAAATAAATACACATTGTTACTGTTTAACAAATCTGCCCACTGCTAGTTTTCATTGAATTTAAGTTAACTTTAACCACTCATTTAAAAATGGAATATACATGTTCGAAAACCAAATAAACAAACAGAAAGCCTCATTAAACCCAACCCACACAGCTGCAGTGCCTTGTTCTGTTTACCTATCTATGAATTATTTACTCACTTGGAAGAGTTCTTCCCAATCACCATTCCAACCCTTCTGTTTGTAAATTTGTACAGGGGACTGATAGCTCTACCCTTCATTTCCTCAAGTAAAAAAATGCACTACAGTGAACAAAAACTTCCAACTTCCTCTCTCCTAACTTTCTTATTGGCAGCACTGGAAGAAGCCAAGATGGCACCTACTTGTGCCTGCTGCATGGAAAAGCTGGCAATGAAGTCTTACTCAGCAAGGTCTTCTAGGGAAAAAAAAAATAAAAAGACAACTAAAAGCAAAAAGAAAGATGGGAAAAATAGTAAAGACTCTCAAAGAAGCCAGAATAGATGCTAAAAAAATAGCATTTATTTCCCAGAATAGCCAAGAGCTGTGAGAGAGTGGAATATTATCGCAGTAGAATTGCATCTTGAACCAAGACTAGAGCTTCCAAACGAAGTCCAAAACAGTTAAATTGTATTTTTCTATAGAACTCATGCTACACTAGCAACATACTTGTTACCAAATATTCTTAACTGCTTAGAGTTTGTGAGAATTTAAAGACTTTGCATAACATTACCCACTATGAGAGCTTTTACATTTTTTTTTCCTAAATGCCCTTAGTGCTTTAAAGAAAACAAGAGTAGAAAGTCCTGAGCAGCCTAGTCAAAAGGTAAACATAAACTTACATAACATAGAAACCTAAAGAATGAGTATTCACAACTATTTTTTACTCTTGTAGTATTTGCTAGCATACAGGCTACACATGGCATTTATTTTTAGTCTCTCTACCAAAGCGGCCTTAATCTTTTTAACATGTCCTTTTTGTACCTGCAAAATAATTTTGTTTTGGTTTTTTTTTAAGCAATACCCATTTTGAGACAAAGCAATCAAAACAAAACATATTTAAGAATAATATCTACTCCTATGTTTACTTGCACATAAACGTGCACTTTCCTTGTATGGATTTCAAGTCACTTTCCATGAACCTGTTCCTACCTCAACTGCAACATCTCCTATTCTCATTTTTTCCTGTTAATTTTCTTGCTTAGCTGCTCAAAGCCTGCAATTTAACCTCAGTGAGAGGTTGAATAACTTCGTATTTATGCGTCAAACACCAAAGACTTTGCTATGCTGGGTTTTTTTTTGTTTTAAAGTTAAAGGTTTTGTTCCCTGATGGATCAAAATATATAAGCTAATGTATCAGAGTGAGAAAAAAAATTTTCAAAATTTTCTTGCATTTTCATTCTGATTTCAAGACCATGGCTGCTGCATGAATGACAGTCCATATAAACCACAACTGTGGCAAGGAAGGCCAAGGTTTATACAACCTGCAGTGAACAATATACTAGATCCCGTTACAGTGAATTACCCCATGGATATTCTCTTCTGGGCATATGGAAAGAAATAATGTCAAATGCTTCATTACAACATAAAATATATGAATTCTACAAGCCTGCTAAGACATATTCCCTAATATCATAGCTTGGGAGCTGCAGGTAGAAAATATCCCAGAGCAGAATTTGCAATGCATTCTATGAACATCAATTTGTTTCTTGATAGTTCAAAGTAAAACCAAGAATTACAAATGAACTCTGTGAAGAGAAAACCTTCAACCACAAAATGAGAATTCAATTCAAGGTTATAGGAGATAAACTGTTTTGCTACTAATTTAAAAGAGACAAATTATGCATTTGTTCCCCATCGTAGCTACTCGAGCTTGTCCATTTCATTTCATGTAGAGCTTTGCTCTTAATAGTCTGTGAGGTCAAAAAATAAGTTCTTTCTTAGTAGCTGCTATTTATTTATTTATTTTTTATTTATAAACATGATATTGCAAACCTGAAAGCACTCAAACCTTTTTCTAAGGCAAAGGTCAACTTTAATTCTACTCTGCCTCTTACCAAAACTGACTTACAAAGGAAAGATCAGATAGCTCAGGAAATTAGTAATGAGATACAGTGGTTTTCGTCTCTAGGTCACTAATTCCAAATTGACCAAGGTCAACAGTAATCAAAAGTCATTAGCATTTAATGATCCTTCGGTGCCCTGTGAGAAAGAAGCCAGTGATCTTAGTGCACTTCAGAAAAACCACCACTATAATCAGCACTCACATGCTGCCTGCTTCAAGGGAGAGGTCAGATCAGATGACTACAGACAGAACTTCCAATCTTGCAGACAGATCTCGCCTCTGTAGACAAACCTTTATACTAATTTTAACTCGGCTCAGAAACCATTATTTTCAAACTGAATAGTTAAATTAACACAGGCTCTCTGAAGGGCAGGCTGTAAGCTGCCTGGTCCTGCTCCTTCACATCAGCGGTTCCCAAATGCCTTTGTTCCCCTACACACAGTAACTCTGCGAAATCCAAATGCAAGCAGACCCCTCCTCAGAGAGGAAGGTTCTCACCTGTGAGAACCAATGGCACCAGAAGTAACTGCTCCATCAGTATCCACAGGGGAACTGCATAACAGGTGATTATTTTGGTGTGTAACTCAAGGACTACATTTTTCACGTGCACGTAACCTACATTCACCACGTCAAACCGTTGTGTTGAAGTTCCCAGTGGGACAGAAGAGAGGGAGAGGATATGACTACGGTGCACAACCACACCTGCTCTGTGGTCTGCACACTTCAGTCCCCTGGGACTGCCATGGCAACAGCACCTTCCACAAGGGTAAGGAAAATACCTTGGTTAGGTGCTGTAATGTATGGGTCTGTCATGGAAAACCACATCATGCCAATCCGTAGTTTTACATCTAGGGAAGGTTAGGGAACATGTGGCTTAAAACCCCACAGCAGATCAGCAACCTGTGTGCTTGCAGCAGAGCATCGCAGCTGGCAGCATCCAGTGTGCTCAACAGGAAAAGTCCGGTACAGCTTCTTGTTCACACTGCACTTTAAATTACAGAAGAGGAAAACCATGCCAGTGAAAGAGGAACAGGTCAGGACATCAGCAAACCAAGCACTTGATTAGAAATATATATTCTCAACCACAGTGGCTCTCACTTTTCAAAAATGAGAGTAAAACCAATGAGTAACAACTCTTACAGTGCTTTTACAATTGTTTACTAACCCCAGTTTTTAGATATGAGAGACCGATTGCTGCTAACCTGAGCCTAATCCAAATAGTTCAAGGAATGGAACCAGACACGACATCCATTAAACTGCACTGTCCTGAATGATTCTCCCTTTGCCACACATTAGAAACTATAGATCTTGTTACTCGCCCTTAACTTTGTTTCCAGAATCTCCCAGCACACACAGCCTGCTTGAATTCACACGGAGATAAAGATGTTCCCAAATTTTTATCTTATTCACTGCTTTAGAAAATCAGATTTATTTTCCTTTGCTGCAAATAGTTCAGTCACACTTGCCTTCCTTAGCAGTCAGCTATGCTTCAGTATTTCCATCAGTTTCTCTTCCTCTTTACAAGTGAATGGCAGCTACTGCACCATCATGAATTTTCGAGACAAACACATATAAACTCCTCAAATTCTGGCTTCAGAATATATTTTTGTGCCTTAAGATGTATTTGTCTATCAGTGTTAGGATATCGTAAATGTTCTTCCTCACAGTAACTCTGTGACACATCAGAACTGCATTAGAGGAAGAAACTAAGGAAGGGGCAAATAATCAAACAGAACAGCGTAATTAAGGGACTGTACAAGATAAACATAAATACACATTATTTTTTTGTATTATGAGCTTTTCTATAGTATGAAAACCTTTACTTTTTCTTGGTACACATGGGGTAGTGTCACTTTGGTCTTGTAGAAGTGTAAAGGCAAAGAGCTCTAAGGAATCCTCACACCTCTCAGCCACCTGCCTGAAGAGTTGTTTTCTTTTCATACTCTCAGAAAACCTTTGCAACCAAGCAGAGAGACAGGACAGCTCTAATTCCAGAGAACGTAGTTTTTTAAAGAAAATTACTCCTTTAAATTGCTTTGGATGTGAAGAGGAGAAAATGTAGCAAGGGTGGTTATGGAGTGTAACCTGGTACACAAATATCCTGTCACAGAAGGATGTTATCAACAAGTCATTCAGCCTGGTATTGAAGTGGTACATGATCCTCTAGTGAAATATTTATTCAGGATATCAGGTAATCTTAGGCTACAGGTGACAGGGCTGGACACGGTGATGTCTCAAGATACCTTCCAAATCTGTTTGTTGCTGTTCTTAACCCCACGCAGCCAGGACAGACAACGGATACTCACAGACTGCCTACCAGCTCCGCAGTGTTTCAAAATGCAAACACTTTCCAGGCGTTGACTCGCTTGGTTTTCACGGCAGCCTGCTGAGTTATCAAACTCAGAGAGGGCAGCAGGATCAGAAAACAGATGAGCCAGGCCCCAAAAATGGGAAGTTTGCAAATTTGAATGAAGTGATGTCTTACTTAAGCTTCCCCCCTCAGTTTTCTGCCACACACATAAAAAGTGATTCTGTAACCAAGGCAGGGGATTGGAATTCAACTTCATGGCAGAAAACACAACCGATGACCACTTCCACCACAAAAAGCTTGTGATCTTTTCCTTCCGAGATTCCCGTCTCTTACTTCCCTCTTTTGCCTCATCTATCAGCCCTGTGAGATAGAAACTGCTGCTTTATCGCTCATTTACAGAGCGCCTCACAAAACAGAGCTTCCACGCCAGCTCAGGTACCTGAACATTTGCAAAACAGAACAACAGCCAGCGAAGCCTGAGGAGTTACCAGAGACAGTATCAGGGCAGAATCATCTCGAATTATCAGAGAAAGCTAATGCTGAGCATAAACAATACTCTGCTGCAAAACTCACTTGCACAAGTTCCTACAACAGGCGATCTAAGTTTCTTCTGACAAAGTAACACATGGCCTATCATCATCATCAGACCTCTGTTTTAATTGAGCCTACCCTAGCACTGCTGCTTTCATCATAACTGTTTGGTAAATCTAAAAAAATAAATAAAAAAAAAAATTGCTCACAAGCTCTAACAAGCAAGTGGCCAAAACATAAAAATTACTGTTGCAACTTGCATTTTTTTTTCCCCTCAGCCTTAAAGGGCAAGCTAAATGAATCCCATGTTGCTTCTGGAAGGTGTTTCCTCTGGGGCAGAGCTGAGGATCACTGGCAGGGAAACACAAGGCAAGTTATTGTGCAGTTAGCTGCAGTGTACTTACTGTGGGGGATTTCAAAGGGAAAAAAAAATAAAAGGAAGTACTGCAGTCTACATTCAACTCTGGCAATCCTGCAGAACTTACTTCAAATGAAGGCCCCAAGAGATTTGATTTGCAAAGCTAAATTACCCAGTAAACCCCAGATACTGCGCACTGTGACATCCTGCACATACACTCTGTAGGAAACGGTGAGACCAGTGAGACCAGTTCTCTCCCACTACAATAAAAGCTACTTTGAGCCCAACTCTGGCATAAAAGTTTAAATAACGCCAAATAGAGTATTGTGCACCTATAACCCAGCACTACCTCTCTACAAAAAGCAATCAAAAAACTCAGGGCACAGATTAAAATTTAACACACGGATCACATGCTGGAAACAAAGTACGGTGAGGACTAACAACAAAGCAAAAAACCCGCACCAGCACTTCTCAGATGAGACAGTCTGTGAATTAGGTATGTTAGTGACCACAGTTTGGGAACACTCGGGTATCTTAACTTCAGTTCAAACTTTTCCTCTAACTCACAACAACCCACTACGCCCTCCCGTTTCAAAATGCTCCAGCGCTCAGGAAACACCACAACGAACTGAATTTATAAACCTCGAAGTGCACAGGTGGCTTTCTCCAAACAAGCAGGAAAACGGTGAATTGTAAAGGTGAGGGTCCTTAGGTGGAACTCGCGAACCTTCAGACACAGGTCCATCGGGAAGTTCGGCCAACAGCGTGGAGAAGGGAGGTGGTATTCATGCCAAACCGGGTGCAACTATTAACTGTGCCTCTGGGAAGCCGACCGAATTAACGCTTAAACTACTCCTTTTATTAAGAAGCTTTACTTTAAGCAGGAAAAAAATCCCCAAAGCCCAACTTTTGGGCTGACACAACGGAACGCGTCCCGGCGGAGGCTCCAGCCTGGTCACAGCCGGGTCCCGGGGCACCTCCCGAGCCCGCTCCATCGGGTCTCCACCGGCACCGCCGCGAACCCACCCCGCTGCCGCACAAAAGGCGACCGAGGGGACACCAACACCCGCCTGCGGACACGCACCGCCACTCCGACCAGGCAAAGGCCGTGCCCGGGGGGGCTCCGCGGGGCTCCCCTCACCGACCGCCCCCGCCCGCGCTCCGCGAGTTCCGCGGCGCTGCCGGCGCTCAGGTGCGGCCGCCCCGCCCCGCCCCA
>VZTF01001921.1:0-77560 GCA_013397755.1 Cnemophilus loriae
CCTGCCCAGGTGAAGACCCTTCTACTGACCCTGAGTGGAAGTTAGTTGGAGTTACGTGATTTCTACGGAAATTACTAACCAATCTTAATAGAGAGGCTGTGCTTGAGACATTAGTAACGCTGAACTTCCCTGTGTAAACAATGGCACGGAAAGTCCGGTGGGGTGTGCTGGATTTGTGGAATAGCACCGAGCACCCAGGCTGGGGCAGCTCTGAAATGAACAATTGACGTCTCTGTGGAGTGTGTCACTATCGGCTCAGTGCGCACCAAGGAACGAACCTGATTTTGTGCGTAACAGCAGCATAGCCAAAACATCGCCTGGCGTACCCCTGCTGCTGAAACACCCCTTATGTAGTCAGGAAAGGCACATTTGGTTCGACGTGGACGTGTCCTGGAGTGTCGGCTGTGCGGACACTGTGCCCAGCTGTGCACGGGNCAGGGGCCCGGGGGGCGGAGGAGTCCGGGATGGGACTGAGGGGCCCTGGGCAGAGCTGGGGCGTCCCAGAGCCCTGAGGGGTCCCACGTGTGGCTGAGGGGGCCCAGATGGGACTGAGGAGTCCCAGGTGTGGCCGAGGGGTCCCAGAGCCCTGAGGGGNCATAGCCAAAACATCGCCTGGCGTACCCCTGCTGCTGAAACACCCCTTATGTAGTCAGGAAAGGCACATTTGGTTCGACGTGGACGTGTCCTGGAGTGTCGGCTGTGCGGACACTGTGCCCAGCTGTGCACGGGCCACCCTCACCTTGCTGCCACCCCTGTCCCCGGAGAGCCCGAGCAGACACATCCCACCATTCCCACTCCGCAGTGGCTTTTGCAAAGGGCTGGTTTATTGGAGCTGCAGAGAAGGAGGCACACACAGGGGCGAGGAGCTGGCAGCCCCACGGGCGCTAGTTCTTGCCGCAGGGGAAGTTGGTGCTGATTTTCCTGCAGTAGCAAAAGGCGTTGAAGAAGCGGCAGTAGCAGGTGGCACAGGGGTCGCAGCAGGGGATCTGGTGGCCAAGGCAGGACTCCAGGAGACGGACGCAGCGGCGGGGGGAGCGCTCCTCACGGCCCGCAGCTTGCAGTTCTGTGGATGATGCCTGCAGGGGAGAGAGGAGGAAGAGGAGGGGAAGAGCTGGTCCTGGACCACTGTGCCAGCAATAAAGAACTGCATGGGAGAGAGCCAAGAGTGGCTGCTGAAACCCGGCATTGCCAGTAGCAGAGGCTTCTGTCGTGTTCATCTCCGGGCTCTATTTTCTGTTGAAAATCACTGCTGAGCCCTGTGGACACTCTGCAGGCATTGCTGCCTCATCCACGGTGTCTCAAGGCCTTTCTGCATACATTTATTTTGAAGCATGGCCTGGACTTTAGTGAACAGTGCTGTTCCTTCTGCCCAAACAGAGGCACTGGGGACTGAGCCAGGCAACACAGGGCACTGCCCAGCAAGCTCCTGCTCTGCAGAGGCTTCCTGGGCTGCATTTGAGGTTAATTAAATGGATTATAGGAGCACAGACTTGGACTACTCTCCTTTGAGTGCTGGAGCCCCTTGCAGGTCTGGGCAGCCGCAGCTCATCCCAGCTCCTCAGGTGATGGGCAGATAGTCCTGTCCCAGGCAGCACCATGCTGGGCTCCATGCCCCCCCAGCCCCAGGGACACAGAGAAGGCTGTTGTGGCCTGAGGCCGCCCTGCTCTTTGGGGTGTCTGTAAGAAAGCTCAGAGCGCCATACCTGTGGTTCCAGCAGGCTGCCTCTCTGCACAAAGTCACCATCAGCTTCTTGGACCCCCAGGGCCATCTGCTCAAACCCCAGCCTTGGGAGAACTCCTGTGAGATACAGAGAGGCTAGACAAGGAGGCTGCTGGATGGTCAGCTCTGATTCTTCTCTCTTTGCTCATGTGTCCCCACAAAAAAAAAGCCCCACTCCCTGTGGGCTGCCAGGCTGCTCTCACTAGCCAGGGCCAGGAGAAGCTGTGCTGCTTTAAGGGGATCCCCTAACTCTGGGTGTGGGATCCCCACTTCAGTTTTGGGGCCCTGGGTTTTCCAGCGAGCAGCTGGTGGGGTTCAGTGAAGAGCAGGCAGCCACAGGACTCACCTGCTTGCTCCACAGACACCTCCTTGACTTTCCGCTGTAGGCTGGCATGGCGGGCTCTATCCACCCCCTCCAGCCCGCCGCTCGCCTTCTGCAGGTGGCCACAGCTGAGGTCAGCAGTCCTGAGATCCAGGACAGCCTGGATCCCCTGCAGCAGCCCACAGCACAGCAGCAGCACGTTCAGCATGGTCCTGGGAGACAACCTGTGCAGAGGAGTCTGGCCAGCATCAGCCCACCTGCTGGCAGCCTGGCCTGTCCCCTCCACTGCCATCACCACCCCCACCCCAAGAAGCGCCGTGTCAGCGAGGGGCAGCCTCTGCCAGCACAGCCACTGCTCCCAGCTGTTTGCTCCCTTGGACTTGGGAACCTTTTTTTGGGCCCATAGACACCTGGGAGCAGGACCCCCCCAAAGCTATCTCATGTGCTGTGGGGCACCCCATATGTGAGCACATTCACGATCTCCCCGCAGAAAGGGGTGACCAGCAGAGAATGGACTGAGATTTGATCTTTTTTGTGGTGGTTCAGGTTCTTCTGCCCCACACACAGCAGCCTTCAGACCTCTGAGGTGCACAGTGTGTGGCCAAAACATCTGACACGGCTCCTGCCAGGCTCTGAGCATGGAAGTGCCACTAGAATCTGAGTGCTGGGCAGGGAGAAGGACCACAGCACACACGTCTGGGCGACAGGAGAAGCTGCAGGGTCGGGCTGTGGGCTTTGGGGGCCTGAAAGCTCTAAAAAGTATGTGACCTCTTAGGGAACAAAAGAAAAGGGGCCAGGAGGTGGTATCCCAGTTGCTGCTGTCAGCCAAATCCTGGGAAACCCTGTGCCTGCTGCTTGGGCAGCCTTGTGGTTCCAAACCTGGCTCCAGCAGCCCAACGCTGACCACTCCTCATCTCCCCATCCCACAAAACCACCCAGCTCTCTGCTGGGAGAGGTCTCTCTGCACTGTGGGGAGCCCCACAGCCATGGGTGTCACGTTCCCAAAACCCTTCCCGTGCGAAGCACTGACCTCTCTGAGCAGAGGGGGATTGCCGTTCGCTGCTCCACTGAGCTGGCTGGAAGCGCTGCTACCGCTCTCTGCCTCAGTGTCCTCCTCCCCACATGTTTACTGGGATTTATATTGGCCTTTTATTAATTAAGTGCTGCAGCCACATGACTCCACTAACTACCAGGTAGGTGGGAGTCTCTGGAAGATGGGCTTTGTCTGGATAGAGAGGCTGCCAGTGGGGTGATGCATGGGAGGGGGGACTCCTGTTTTGTGCCTTACACAGCTGCAGGAAGGAACAGATCCCTGTTAGCTCCAAACTCCCAAGTTTCTTGGAAGTGATCCCCACTGTCCTTGCAGCCCACTTCCCTTTCCAGCACTGAGGCTGCAGCCTGAGGGCATCTCCTAGTTCCCAAATAGAGAAATAACAGCGCTACTCAGTCTCCTCACCAAAATCATGCCAAGCTTGACTGGTTTTCAAAGGGAATGTTGCCTATCTATATCTCTCGGCAAGCATCCAGTCATAGTGCAGAGCCTCCAGAAGTCCTCCAGCTCCTGACCACTCGCCATCTGCAGATTCTCTAGGCTTCCACCTGTGCTAACTGCATCTCTTACTCATGTCTCATTTGGAAAATCTGCATCTCCCCAGAGCCAGGCTCCTTTGGGGAACTCTTGTGGGCTTGAGTGGGTTCAGCCCTCCAAGGAACTGGGGAAACAAGACATAATAAGAAGGGTTCGGCAGGCTCTGACATACCCAGCAGGGAAGGCTAACAGCCCAGGCAGGCTCTGTCTTCACCAGGCTGCTCCTAGTCCAGGAGGACCCCCCAGGCCTCCCAGCACGTCTCCAGCAGAACACCAGCCACTGCTCCTGGCTGCAGCACCACCCCGGGGCTCTTTGCAGGCTTCCTCTGCTCCTACATCCCCTATCCCAGCATGATCTGATTCCTGCTGCATTTGAGGGACAGGCTGAGCAGGCACAGGACCAGAGAAGCACTCATCTGCCATGTGTCATTTTCTCCAGCTTCAAGTGGCTGCTAGAAACACTCATCACCCATCTGAGTCCCCCAGTGCACAACACCCAGTCAGGACCCCTGCCACAGCACCTGGATGCCTCCTACACCCTTCATGCCTGGACAGATTCATCTTGGGTGAGAGGCAGGTTTGGCAGCCCTTTCCAATCCCAAGGCCCAGGTGGGTGCCGAATGTCCCATCCAGCCCCAGTTCCTCCATTTCTCAGCCCTGGGGACTCCGGGTCTGCAGTCCACGCTGCCCCGGTCCCCGCTGACACGAGCGCCCGCACGGAGCCCTCAGCACAGCTCATTAGGGCCTGTTTGCAGCCGGCGGGGCCGCGGGCCAGGACTTCTGGGAAGGCATTAGCGGGAACGAGGGCGGCCGCGCTGAGAGCTTTTTAATCTGCAGGAGCAACATCTGCTTTGTGCGCATCCCGATGGCCAGTAACGAGCTAAATGAGGCGGCCGGCCGCTCGCCGGGCCGGTTCCAGGAAAAGAGGGCTTAAAGCGAGGGGGAAAGGGGGGCCAGGGCTGCGCTCCCGGCTCAATGGTTCAGGCTCCAGTGAGGATGGGAGCGGGCGATGGAGTGGGTCAGTGGCACAGCAGAGATGTCCGTGAGGGGGCATCCTGGGCAGGAGCCCCCAGCGGCGAGACCCTCGGGAGACAAGCCCGGGCTGGGGGCTTTCCCTCTCCTCCTGGAAGCATCCAGGCAGGCGGGCGGCTCATTTAGCTCATCACCAGCCCTCGTTACCGCTAAGGCCAAGCGAGTCCCCCCTATCCCAAACAGGCAGTAACGAGCTGGGCCGCGGGAGCTGCCGGAGGCAGCGGTACCCGGGGGCTGCCTCTCAGAAGGTGCGATGAGCATCGCCCCAGCCTCGGCCCCGCCGGGCCGGGCCCTTTAAGGCGCGATCCCGGAGCCGCCCTGACGTCAGCGGGGCGGGCGCGCCCGGGCACCGCAGCCCCGGCGGTCGCAGCTCCGCGCCCCGGTGAGTGCGGCTCCGCCGGGGCGCACCGGGTGACAGGGGCTGGGGTGGGTATCGGGGTGCCCGGGGCGCTGGAGGGGGAGCATGGGGGTGCCCAGGGTGCTGAGGTCTGGAGGTGAGGGCATGGGGGTGGCATGGATGTTGGGGATTGGAGATGGGGATACAGGAGTGACAGGGGTGCTGGAGACGTGAAGGTTGGCGATATGGGGGTGGTCCACAGTGCTGGGGACTAGAGATGGAGATGTGACAGTGCCCAGAGGTGCTGGGTAGTGTAAGTGAGCATATTGGGGTAACCAGAATGCCGAATACCTGGAGGTTGGTTTTATTGGGGTGCCCAGGATGCTGGGGTTTGGGAATATGGGGTGACAGGGGTGCTGGCAATTTGGAGGTAGGGGTATGGAGTGCTCAGGCTGCTGGGAACCAGGAGAGGGGGATATGGAGTTGCTCAGGGTGATGAGGGACTGGAGGGGTGTCCAGGCTGCTGGGGACTCTGATGTCCTGGCAGACCTGGTGTTAGTGGTGCTGGGGGACCTGATATTCTGGGGCATCCCGTCCCTCACCTCACATTGCTCAGCATCTTCTCCATCCCACAGCGCCTGATGCCTGTCCCCACCTGACGACACCGCCATGGCCGGGGCACAGGGCTGCGGCGAGGGCAAGATCGCGGGCCTGTATGACCTGGAGCGCACGCTGGGCAAGGGCCACTTTGCGGTGGTGAAGCTGGCCCGGCACGTCTTCACCGGGCAGCGCGTGGCCGTCAAGGTGATTGACAAGAGCAAGCTGGCGGGGGAGGCGGCGGGGCAGCTCCTGCAGGAGGTGCGCTGCATGAAGCTGGTGCAGCACCCCAACGTGGTGCGCCTCTACGAGGTCATCGACACCCATGCCAAGCTCTACCTCATCCTGGAGCTGGGCGACGGTGGGGACATGTTTGACCACATCATGCGGCACGAGGGTGGCCTGGCCGAGCCGCGGGCCAAGCACTACTTCGCCCAGATCGTCCACGCCATCTCCTATTGCCACAAGCTCCACGTGGTGCACCGCGACCTCAAGCCCGAGAACGTGGTCTTCTTCCAGGAGCAAGGGGTGGTCAAACTCACCGACTTTGGCTTCAGCAACCGCTTCCAGCCCGGCAAGATGCTAACCACCAGCTGTGGCTCCCTGGCCTACTCAGCACCAGAGATCCTGCTTGGGGATGAGTACGATGCCCCAGCTGTTGGTAAGGGCTGTGGGGTGCCCTGGGGACCTGCCTCCCTCCTGTCCCTTGCCTGGAGCATGGTCCTGCCAGCTGGGTACTACCTCCCACTTAGCCCCTTACACTAGGAGCGCACGGTGGCACTGCTGTCCTTGCAAGGAGCAAGCTTGTCCCTTAGGTGCTTGGCTGGCCAGCCCTCCCCTGGCACAGCAGGGTCCTCCCTGCAGAGACCATCCCAGCATCCACAGAGATCCCATAGAGTGATGGTTGCCAGAGAGGGGAAAAAGCCCAAGCAGGCTGTGAGCCTGGCATGGCATCCGCCAGGAGAAGCAGTGTGAGGATACAGCTGCCAGCAATCTGGTGCTGGTGGTTATTTGGCGGGGTGAGGCCGGAAGAAAATCTGCTCAGGATGCTGCTGTTTGGGCGGAGGAGCTCCGAAAGTTTCCTTTGCTCCATCCCCACCCTGAAAACCACTTCCTCTCTGTGGCTCCCAGTGCCCTTCCTCCCCTGGCCAGGCTGCAGGAGTCTAGGGAGACTGTCCCAGGGCACAGGGAGCTGGGCAGGGGGCTCCAAGAGGCTCTGCTGTGACAGAGGGGACGTGGGAGGGAAGCAGGATCCGAGCTGGCTGGCTGGCTGGAATTAGGGCAGGAGGATTTAGCAAAGCAAAACACAAGCCCTTAAAGGCAAAAGCCCAGCGTTGGCTCAGGGAAAGGCGGATCCCGAGTTGAGAACAGGGATAGCTTATGGAGGCGGTAGAAAAATAAGCTGGTGGCGCTGCAAAGGGAAATGAAGGGAGAAAACTGACGCAGATGAGAAATTTTTGAACACTTGACTTAAGCAGCTGAAGGTATTAACAGAGCGCCCCAGGGCGTGCTCAGCATCCTAAACCCGCACATCTGCAGGAATCTGTGTTCTGGGCAGGAGGAGCCAGGGAAGATGCTTCTGGCTCCATCCCTGTCCCCAGGACAGGGTAGCCATCCCACTTCAGCTGGTCCCCATACAGCTGGAGAGCTCAAATCCGTGCTATGTTCCTCTTCCATTGCTGTAGTGTCTCCTAAGGCACAGCCCAGTGCCAGGATGGTTGTGGTGGGGTTTGGGAACCAGGAAGCTGAGGAATGACATGAAACAGTACTGTGGGTGGGTGTATGACCAGGGGAGGGAGTAGAGGGGCAGAGCTCAGGGCTGGCCTTCCTGTCCCTGCCTGGACAAGGTGATAACACCTCAACTGCTTTGGCGAAGTCCCTTGAGACCTGGTTGGATGTGGGGATGAGAAGGTCCTTCCCTGACTTGGTGGGAGTGTGGACCCCTGTCCATGGGGCAAGACCTGGGAGCTGTTACCTCCAAGGAACATCCCAGTGAGCACTGGTGTCTGCTGGATCAGCACCGGGGGCTGGTGGGGCAGCCCCTCCCCAGGTCCTTGGAGTGGGAAATCTCTCCTGGGCCATGGTGAGTGCAACCTGAACTGCTGCTGCTGCTTCTTGCAGACATCTGGAGCCTGGGGGTCATCCTGTACATGCTGGTGTGCGGCCACCCCCCCTTCCAGGAGGCCAACGACAGCGAGACCCTCACCATGATCATGGACTGCCGCTACACCGTCCCCCCACACGTCTCGGCACAGTGCGCTGAGTGAGCACCACTCCCTCGCTGTACCCCCCAGACCCCAACTTGCTGCCCCTGGGGTGGGTGCCCTAGCCCTGGCAGATGCCTGGGAGCTGAGGTGGGAAGAGCAGGCAAAGCTGCTTACTGTGGGGTTCACACAGTGCTGCAGGGTTGCAGCGTCACTTTTTCCCCCCAGTCTCATCTCCAGGATGCTGCAGCGGGACCCGAAGCAACGAGCGTCCCTGGAGCAGATCGAGGGCCACACATGGCTGCAGGGGGTGGACCCATCCCCTGCCAGCCGCTCCCTGCTGCCCCTCACCTCCCACAAGCGCGTGTCTGAGGAGGAGCACGAGATCATCCTGCAGGCCATGATGTGCGGGAACATTGCGGATCGGGACACCATCCAGGAGTGAGTGACGGGATGCCGGGGTGGGAGCCCCTGCGAAGGGCTCTGGGGGTCCCTCCAAGCATGTTCCTTGTGTGCTGATGCAACTCCCTCGGTCTCACACAGGGCGCTGGAAGCTGACCGCTACAACCACATCACGGCCACGTATTTCCTGCTGGCAGAGAGGATGCTGCGGGAGAAGCAGGAGAAGCAGGGCCACCGCCTCAGCCTCGTCTACAACCTGGCCAAGGAGGTGCAGAGCAGGTGAGCCCCCCTGCTGCCCCCCGTCCTGTGTCCCCCTCCCCACCATCCTGGGTCCTCAGTGCAGAGTCTTGGCCAGTCCCTTGTCCTTTTCCTTGCCACAGCCCTTGTGATGCCCAGCTGGGTACTGAAACCTCCCTCTCTCCGCTTCCTCAGGCCCAACTTGTCAGACACATTTGGCTCTGTGGGCAGCGCCGGCAGCCTGCTGCCCTTCACGGAGACAGGCAGCCTGGCCGGGGGGTCCCGGCTGCCCCCTGGAGGGGACATTGGCGGCCGGCAGCCCACCGGGACCCTTCTGAAGGTCCCCGCTGTTGACACCACCATCACCAAGAGCACCCCGGCCCTGCAGCAGATCTGCGAGGAGGAAGAGGAGGACGAGGAGGAGGAGGAGAGGCCCAACGTGATGGAGAGGAAGAGCAGCTCACTGAACCAGGAGCAGATGCGAGCCTTCCTGCGCGCCCACCGCCCGCCTGGCCGCGGGGAGGTCTGGGGGCCGGGGGTTGAGCTGGGGGGCCGGGGCGGGCGCTCGGGGGTGGCCTGGGCTGGGAAGGGAGTGAGTGGGGGCTGGGGTCCCCTAATGCTGAGGGGAAATGGTGCTGAGACCCCAAGAAGGGAGGAGGACACAGAGCCTGGGGGCTCCTCAGCAGAGCTCCCCAAGGAAAGAGGAGCTGTCCTGTCACCCCAGAGCAGCTCAGCTGGAGTTCCCCAGGTACTGGGGGCAGAGACAACTCCTGCCACCCTCTCAAGTCCTGCAGACACGTCCCCAGGGCAGGGAGAACAGATCAGCCCGGCCCAGCAGTCAGTGGAGAGCTCAGGCCCTGAAGGGGGCGCAGAGAGTGTGATCAAGTTGGACCCGGGCAAGAGCAAGGGGGGCAGCCTGCGGGACAGGCTCCTGCAGTTTCCGCTCTGTGAGAAAGCCCTGGCCTTCAAACTCCGGCCAGGCTCCAAGGAGAGCCTCCTCTCACTGGGGCAGTTCAACTGCTGCCACGTCATTTAAGGCTCTGGGACTGGCCCCGCTGTGGGGTCTGGGAGGGCACCCACTCCCCTGCCTTTGGTCTGCCAGTGGCTGTGGGGCTGGTGGGGAGCAGTGCCCTGCTTTGTCACCCACGGTGGCCACCCTGCCAGCACCCACCTCTGGAACCTGCTGTGACAGACCATCCCCTGGACAGGCCTGCCCAGGGTAACGCAGACTGGGGTCCATCCCCGCACCAGACAGTGCGTCCCCAAACCTCTGGGACAGCTCCATGACCCTGCTGGGATGGGATGGACCATGACACTTTTTTAACTACTAGAAATAATTTTTTTAAATAGTCTATTTTAATGTAATTAAATAGAGATTGCTATATCCCCCCCAGATCCCCCAGTGCCCCAGCCCCGCAGTGTGCATGGCCCGGGGCTGGGCTGTCCTGCCTGCAGCTCTCCTGCCGGCCCTGGCCGGGGCCAGGCACAGCCCGGCCCGTGACCCCAGGCCGTCCCCTGGGCCCTCCCTGCAAATAAGCTTCCTATTTATTATCTCTTTGTTTTCTTGCTGGCAAGAAATGAATGACGACGGAGGCGTGGGCCGGAGCTCAGCTCGAGCCGTGGCACATGCGCGTGGAAGGATCGGAGCCGCTGGGAAGCAAAGTTTGTCAGGACAATAAAATAAACTCCTGGGTTGATGCGGGTGCAGTGTCATTGCAAAAATATCACTGTCTCTCCAGTCAGGGGGCCAGGGATGGCTTCCCTGGCACCAGGGGTGGCTTCAAGGGACCATCTGCCTGAGCTGGAGTGGGCAGAGGCCCAGAATGGAGCTCAGGGCAGGCACAGAGGGGAGTAAGGACAGGGATGATGAACACCCAAGGGTGAGAGAAGGCCTGGGCATGCCAGAAGGCAGGTGGAGGGTGCTGCACATTCCCATGAGAGTCAACCACACTCAGCCCCAGGGTGCCCCCGACAGCTTTCCCCAATCTCAGCCTGAAGCCACCCCTGAGCCCCCAGTTTCAAACCCAGTCCAGACTTCCTTCCCTCCAGCTCTGGTGTGCCTCTTCCTTTTCTATCCATCCTCCTTCTCCCTCCTTTCAGGTGTACCCCCAAATAACACCCTTGTCTGTCCTCATCATCCAACATGAGATCTCTCTGAGTACTGGGTGGTTGGAAGAACGGAGCAATGCTGTGTGGGTCTCACATGAGATGTAGCCACCTTTGGAGAGCTTGGGGGGTTGGTGGTGGGAAAAGAAGGAAGGGGGTGCCCTGCAGTCCCCACAGGGCCTCAGCAGCAGAAGAGGATGCTGCTCCTGCCCACAGGCTCCCTTTCTTGATCCTAAAGGATAAAGCCACCGCCTGAACAGGGGNCTCAGGCCCAACTTGTCAGACACATTTGGCTCTGTGGGCAGCGCCGGCAGCCTGCTGCCCTTCACGGAGACAGGCAGCCTGGCCGGGGGGTCCCGGCTGCCCCCTGGAGGGGACATTGGCGGCCGGCAGCCCACCGGGACCCTTCTGAAGGTCCCCGCTGTTGACACCACCATCACCAAGAGCACCCCGGCCCTGCAGCAGATCTGCGAGGAGGAAGAGGAGGACGAGGAGGAGGAGGAGAGGCCCAACGTGATGGAGAGGAAGAGCAGCTCACTGAACCAGGAGCAGATGCGAGCCTTCCTGCGCGCCCACCGCCCGCCTGGCCGCGGGGAGGTCTGGGGGCCGGGGGTTGAGCTGGGGGGCCGGGGCGGGCGCTCGGGGGTGGCCTGGGCTGGGAAGGGAGTGAGTGGGGGCTGGGGTCCCCTAATGCTGAGGGGAAATGGTGCTGAGACCCCAAGAAGGGAGGAGGACACAGAGCCTGGGGGCTCCTCAGCAGAGCTCCCCAAGGAAAGAGGAGCTGTCCTGTCACCCCAGAGCAGCTCAGCTGGAGTTCCCCAGGTACTGGGGGCAGAGACAACTCCTGCCACCCTCTCAAGTCCTGCAGACACGTCCCCAGGGCAGGGAGAACAGATCAGCCCGGCCCAGCAGTCAGTGGAGAGCTCAGGCCCTGAAGGGGGCGCAGAGAGTGTGATCAAGTTGGACCCGGGCAAGAGCAAGGGGGGCAGCCTGCGGGACAGGCTCCTGCAGTTTCCGCTCTGTGAGAAAGCCCTGGCCTTCAAACTCCGGCCAGGCTCCAAGGAGAGCCTCCTCTCACTGGGGCAGTTCAACTGCTGCCACGTCATTTAAGGCTCTGGGACTGGCCCCGCTGTGGGGTCTGGGAGGGCACCCACTCCCCTGCCTTTGGTCTGCCAGTGGCTGTGGGGCTGGTGGGGAGCAGTGCCCTGCTTTGTCACCCACGGTGGCCACCCTGCCAGCACCCACCTCTGGAACCTGCTGTGACAGACCATCCCCTGGACAGGCCTGCCCAGGGTAACGCAGACTGGGGTCCATCCCCGCACCGGACAGTGCGTCCCCAAACCTCTGGGACAGCTCCATGACCCTGCTGGGATGGGATGGACCATGACACTTTTTTAACTACTAGAAATAATTTTTTTAAATAGTCTATTTTAATGTAATTAAATAGAGATTGCTATATCCCCCCCAGATCCCCCAGTGCCCCAGCCCCGCAGTGTGCATGGCCCGGGGCTGGGCTGTCCTGCCTGCAGCTCTCCTGCCGGCCCCGGCCGGGGCCAGGCACAGCCCGGCCCGTGACCCCAGGCCGTCCCCTGGGCCCTCTCTGCAAATAAGCTTCCTATTTATTATCTCTTTGTTTTCTTGCTGGCAAGAAATGAATGACGACGGAGGCGTGGGCCGGAGCTCAGCTCGAGCCGTGGCACATGCGCGTGGAAGGATCGGAGCCGCTGGGAAGCAAAGTTTGTCAGGACAATAAAATAAACTCCTGGGTTGATGCGGGTGCAGTGTCATTGCAAAAATATCACTGTCTCTCCAGTCAGGGGGCCAGGGATGGCTTCCCTGGCACCAGGGGTGGCTTCAAGGGACCATCTGCCTGAGCTGGAGTGGGCAGAGGCCCAGAATGGAGCTCAGGGCAGGCACAGAGGGGAGTAAGGACAGGGATGATGAACACCCAAGGGTGAGAGAAGGCCTGGGCATGCCAGAAGGCAGGTGGAGGGTGCTGCACATTCCCATGAGAGTCAACCACACTCAGCCCCAGGGTGCCCCCGACAGCTTTCCCCAATCTCAGCCTGAAGCCACCCCTGAGCCCCCAGTTTCAAACCCAGTCCAGACTTCCTTCCCTCCAGCTCTGGTGTGCCTCTTCCTTTTCTATCCATCCTCCTTCTCCCTCCTTTCAGGTGTACCCCCAAATAACAC
This sequence comes from Cnemophilus loriae, assembly GCA_013397755.1. Lineage (NCBI taxonomy): Eukaryota > Metazoa > Chordata > Aves > Passeriformes > Corvidae > Cnemophilus > Cnemophilus loriae. The sequence goes on from VZTF01001921.1 coordinate 12,739, forward strand.
CCTTGTCTGTCCTCATCATCCAACATGAGATCTCTCTGAGTACTGGGTGGTTGGAAGAACGGAGCAATGCTGTGTGGGTCTCACATGAGATGTAGCCACCTTTGGAGAGCTTGGGGGGTTGGTGGTGGGAAAAGAAGGAAGGGGGTGCCCTGCAGTCCCCACAGGGCCTCAGCAGCAGAAGAGGATGCTGCTCCTGCCCACAGGCTCCCTTTCTTGATCCTAAAGGATAAAGCCACCGCCTGAACAGGGGCTTGAACCCTGGACCCTCAGATTAAAAGTCTGATGCTCTCCCAACTGAGCTATCCAGGCTCACATTTGGGCTTTGGGGGGCATGTCTGTGACAGACAGGGGGGACCCCGCCTTGCTGCAGCATTGCAGGGACAATGTGGGGAACCACTTTGATGTTTTCCACTCCCACGCCACCCCAACGAGGCTGCCAGCACACTGAACACCCGGGTTCTGGGAATCTCACTGGGCACCGATCAGGCACAGGGATGCGCCCTGGGAAGATGCCGGTGCCGCAGGGATGCGCAGGCAGGGAGGGGAGCAGGATGCTGCGGGAGCGGCTGTGAAACCCCCGCCGCTCCCAGAGGGAGGCAGAAGGGTCCCGCCGGGGGACAGGAGCAGCAGCGGTGGCTGTGGCCTCACAGGGGTCCGAGCTCTGCGCTGTGGCTGCAGCAGCCTCGGTTCGAGTCCGAGTCTCAGCAGCGCTTTTGCAGGAGCCGCGCTAAGGAGGGAGGGACGCGGCTGCGGGGAATTGGGTTACAGAGACACAGAGCCCGCGGTGGGCACCCAGAGGCCACCCCACATATTCTCTTGCCCTTCCTCCCCATTCTTCAGTAAGGGACCTTTTTGCCCCATAGGGAGCCCACTCTGCCAGTCCAGCCTTGCCCAGCTCGGAAGGGGCTGGAGAAGATTAAAGCCGACCTCAACTGCAGACGGGGTGGGAGAGCTCCAGGGACAGCCTGCAGAGAGTCCCGTGGGGCTTCTTCAAACACCCCGTGCGCACTAATTGGCTTCATTAGAGCAGCCAGTGATGGCATCAACCCCCCTTCTGCTGGGGCTGGGGACAACACTAACGAGACGGGGAAACGGCAGCCTCGGCCCTGGAGGAGACATCAGAGCCCGTGCTACGGTGGAGGTGTGTGTGGTGTCGACCGAAACAAGAGTACAAGCTTAATTATGCTGATTAATTAGAGGCCCCTGCTTTTAACCCATGTCTGGAGCTGTAACCGCACCGGTGCGGGGGCCCCACGGCAGCCACGGAGGCACCGCAGCCCCCCGAGGTGCACTGGCCCCGGGTGGACACAGCTGGGCACTGGCGGGAAGCCCCAGGATGGGATGGAGGCAGCAGCGTACAGGGAAAAGCCTGATGAGTCCCCCAGAGAGCTCCTAAATCTCCCCCAGACCCCTCAGAGAGACCCCCAAAGGTCCCCAGACCCCTCAGGAAGACATGTGGTGGCCCCTGGATCCCACACGGAGGCACCATAAGGACCCTAGACCCTTCAGGGAGGTGCTCGGAGGCTGGACCCTACAAAGAGGTACTGCGGGACCCACCCCGACCCCTGAAGCAGGCAGCTCCCAGGCGCGTTTCCGCCCCTGCTCCCCGCGGTCCCTTCTGTCCCCTTTTGGCCGCCGTTAGCCCGGCCCATGGGGCGGAGCTCCCCCGCCTACCGGAAGGGCCCGACCGGGACCACGTGTTGGCAGCGTCATGGCGTCGGCGCCCAAGAGGTTCAAGGTACGGGGGAAGCCGGGGGCTCCCGGGGGACTGGGGACACACCGGCCCTTGGGACGGTGGTGCTGGAGGGATCCGCTATCGGCGTCATGGCTCCTTCCCCTTCACGTCATGTTTCATCCACAGGCGGCGGTCGAGGGCGGCGCCCAGGGGAAGAGTAGTGCTGACCCCCTCTCCGGGTTCCTGGCATGGTGCGGGCGGGCCGGGGTGGAGCTGAACCCCAAGGTGAGGTACCGCGGGCCGGCCCGGGCAGCCCCCCGGTCCGCCCTCGTCTCTTCGCTCCGCCCCTCACCGCTCCCTCTGGCCCCAGGTCCGGCTGAGCAGGGAGGGCGCCGTGGCGGGGTACGGGATGTTGGCCGCCGAGGAGCTGGAGGCGGGAGAGGTGCTGTTCACCATCCCTCGCGCGGCGCTGCTGTCCCAGCACACCACCTCCATCCACGCACTCTTGGAGGAAGGTGAGTGCAAGCTTCTCGTGTCACTCCAGTCTGCTGTGCCTTTTAAAGGAATAAATGGGTCTGTGGTAAAGCCTCGGGAACGTTCCTGATTTGCGCAGGATGCTGTAAGGCTGTTAGATAGCAGGTAGGAAAGGGGAGGGCTGGGCACCCCCTTACTTCCCTAAGGGAGCTCAGAGCTGTGTTGGAGAGGGAGAAAAGTCTATTAGTGCAACATCTCTAACTTCTAAAGTGACAGGCACCCGTACTATGCTGCTTTCCTCGAGGCACTGACAAGAAAAAGGAACAGTTCCTTGGTTCCTGAAGGCACGCAGAGCCTCAGGCTGAGGAGGGCAAGGGCACGGGGCCTGGGAGAGCTCATCCATAACTCCAGAGAAGCAGCTTCTGGGCCTGGTGCAGCTCAGGACAAACCAGAATAAAAGCTCAACCCCTCTCTCCAGGCTGAAGACAAGGCACAGAGGCTTGTCATACCAAGTTTTGGTTCTGAAATGCAGAACAACTTAGGTTTTCTTGATCCTGTCTGGTTCTGTAGCCCAGGAGTCCCTGCAAAGCCAGTCCGGTTGGGTCCCTCTCCTGTTGGCCTTGCTACACGAGTACACAGCCAGCAGCTCCCACTGGCAGCCGTATTTCTCCCTCTGGCAGGACTTCCGGAGCCTGGATCACCCCATGTTCTGGTAAGGTGAAAGCAAGGGGGGCTTGGGGAGGCTCAGTCTTACAGCTGAAGGCAGGCACAGACCAGGGGCTGCTGAGCAGAGTCCTGGGAAGGGATGTGGTCCTGCTGGGTGACCCCAACCCTCTGTTCCAGCCCTGGGCTGGCACTGGCAGGAGCTTGAGGTGCCCTCCTGGAGTTATGTTACAGGCAGAGCTAGAGAACAAGGATGCGGAGAGTACGGGGAAGTTGAGAGTTTTAAGGAGGAAGGAGTTTATAGAGCCTTCGCCCTAGTACAGACAGAGAAGAATCTGTTTTTCTTGCAACAGGCCTCAAGAAGAGCGAACAAGGCTCCTGCAGGGCACAGGCATCCCAGAAGCTGTGGACAAGGATCTAGCTAATATCCACCTGGAGTACAACTCCATCATCTTGCCTTTCATGGAGACTCACCCCAACATCTTTGACCCCAAACTGCACACTCTGGAGTTGTATAAGGAGCTGGTGGCATTTGTCATGGCTTACAGGTGAGAAATAAGAGCTTTGCTCCAGCAAGGAGCAAGGACAAGGAAGCAAGAGTACAGGCTATGTTGGAGGTTGCAGTTACACAAGAATTTAAGTGTAAGGTGAAGCTTGCCCCCACGTGTAGCATTGGCTTGTCTTAGCTTTCAGGAACCTTTGGAGGAGGAAGACGAAGATGAGAAGGGGCCCAATCCTCCCATGATGGTGCCTGTAGCAGATATTTTGAATCATGTGGCCAACCACAATGCCAACCTGGAATACTCTCCTGTGAGTGTAAAGCTGCTGTGCCAGGCATAGTCACAGCTTGGTTCCGTTTTTGTAAGACCTTCGGGAATGGGGGCAGAGCAAGGTGGGGTCTCAGCCCAAGGCAGTGAGTCTGGCCTGGATCTCATTAATACAAAGCCCTGCTGCATGTTTGGTGTTCGTTAGGAGGAGCTCAGGGTCATCTGAGCTCTCTGAAAGGCCCTGTTGAGCAGTTAGATAAGCACAACTCAGATGCTCTCCTCTCTGTGCTTGCAGCAATGTTTGAGAATGGTTACAACGCAGCCCGTGGGGAAAGGACAGGAGATCTTCAACACGTATGGGCAGATGGCCAACTGGCAGCTGCTGCACATGTATGGCTTCGCAGAGCCCTACCCTGGCAACACCCACGACACAGCCGACATCCAGATGGTGACACTGCGCAGGGCAGCTCTGCAGCGTGAGTGCCACCCCCAGTCCCTCTGGGAGAGGCTGGGGCAGGAATCTGTGTTAAACAGGAATTAAGGATGACATGAAAAATAAGCCTGTTCCACAGCATTTCAGGTGGTGGGCCCATGCCTTGGGTTTCTGCCTCCTGTTTCCCCTTCTCCATTCACCCTCCTCCCTCCACTGCCATCCCGGCTGTGTTCACAGCTCTGCTGTCTTCAAAACAGGTGCCAGAAGTGAAGCGCAGCAGCAGCTGGTCTCAGAGCAGTGGGACTTCTTGTGCCAGCTGGAGATGGTGGGGGAGGAAGGTGCCTTTGTGCTTGGCTGGGATGAGGTGCTGACAGAGGAAGAGCTGTCTGCGACCCTCAAGGTACGAATGGCCAGGTGGGGAAAGAGCTGCACAAGGGAGCACAGAGTGCAGCCGGGCAAATCAGCAGTGCAGAATGGCTCTGAAGGAGACAAACACCTGAAGGCAGTGTGGCACTAACAGTCCTAGGTGAACAGTGGTAGGGGGTGTTGCTGCCCAGGTCCCAGGTGCTGTTAAGTCATCTTCCTCTCCTGAAAGAGCCATCCATGTGTACTCACATACTTGTCTTGAATGGCTCCATGGCCACTTCTGTTCTAGAGAGCTGTCACAACTTGGTAGGTGACAGCTGAGATGCTTTACAAGACTTACCAATACACAGGTTTGCTGTTTTAATGTCCTTCTAACCCACAATTACTTGCAATTAGGTATCTAAGCCAGTTTTAGTCTCTTAACCTTTAGTGCAGCTGAGGAGTAACTCAACTACTCCAGGGGGCTGTTCTCCTCCACAGAGGAGAAAGCCTGATGTACCCACCCTGCCAGTGACTTATCCCTTTGCCTGGGTCATTGCAGGTGCTGTGCATGTCAGAAGAAGAATTCAAGGAGTATAAGGAGCAAGATGGCTGGGAAGATGACAGTGAGGAAGAGGAAAACTCTACTCTTTCAAATGAGGCTCTCTCCAGACTTAAACCCTCTTGCAAGAAGCTCCTTTATGACAGTGTGCTGCTGACCCTGGAGTCCTATGGGGCAGACCTGAAAGCAGAGCAGGACCTGCTAAATAACAAGGAGGCTTATGAGAAACTGAGTCGAAGGGAGCAGCAAGCACTGCACGTGCGCTATGGACAGAAAAGGATCTTGCATCGGCTGCTAGAGCTGGTACAATAGAAACCTCAGTGCCCCTGGACAGGACCTGGCTGGGGCTGATCCTGAGGGAAAGGTCAGCCTCTGGCCATCTCTTCTGTAGCAGAGAGGACAGATGGCAAGACTGACTATGGGTCCACTTGTCCCTTGTACAGCACACGGATTTTTAGCTACCTCTACATGAAGTATCTTCACAGCACAGAGGTGGTTTTGAGTGGCCTTATTGTACCATGAGAGCTCTGGAGCACAAATGCCACCTTTTTCTAGAGGCCTTAAGAAACCCCAGCCATCCTAATGGCTGTTTAAGGATGGCAGACATACACTGCCGGAACAGCAGAGGAGTCCCTCATTCAGCATCAGAAGTTTAAGGCAAGAGCTGCTCCTTGTCCAGAGTAAGAGGGCAGAAATCCTGCTGGTAGCTCTTACCTTTGAGAGGTTCAGAGTAAATATCTGGCAGGTGGACCTGCTGACAACACTAAACCCTTCACCTGTACATATTTTATGTTGAACATTTTCAAGAGTAGAAGCCCAGCTAGCCAGTATTCATGTAGGCTCAGTATAACAAATATTGCCACAAAAGGTATTTCTGTGTGGGCTTGAGACTACTCTGGAGAAGCAGTGTTACAGTTCCACAGCTGTTGCAGGCTGAGAATTTGATACACACCCTCTGCTTGATGCAGTCCTACCCTGAACTCACTTTGTTTTTGCATGACAAAACAATGACAGTTTGCAGGCCAAGCTCTATTTAATAAAAACGAGTTTTCTTACTCAGCCCATGCTCTCTACTTCAACAAGGTGTGAAGCCCCATCTAAGAGCAGGGGGACTGTTGCTGCTGCTGCTGCAGTTAAAAGTATTGCAGACAAGCAAAACCCACACTGCACTAATGACAAAGCTCAGCTACAGCCCTGTAGTGCTTGGAAACAGGGTGGTGTAACAGCGCTGAGAGGAGCTTGTTCTGGTGACCCAGATGGGACAATGATGAATTTGACCAGGATCTCACACAGCTGCTGATATCCTTCATAGAGACATTGTTAAAATTGGTATTTTGGTATCCTGTGTCTCTCCAAATAAATCATATTGGAAAACATACATGTCAGGAGAGTATTACATTTGGTATCTTGATTAAAGGTTGGGGTTTGGGTTAAAACTTGTTTTCTTAGATATGCACAAACTTGGGGATGACTAAAGCATATAAAAGGTTTGAACACTGTATAACAAGACTTTGTTATACCTACTGTTTGTAACTGTTTGCCTGAACAGGCACTGGAAGTTCCACCTCATTGGAAGAGGGCATTGTGAGAATTTCACTTTTCAGCTGTATTTTTGGACCATGGGGAAAGTTTGGAGGGGATTCCCTTACCAAGAAGAAGTTGATTATGTGGTGGCCTTTGTATCTAGTAGAGGATTGAGGAAAATGGCCTCAGAATGGATCCTGCAGTTGATGTTTTTTTTTGTTGCCAGGACAGCAAGTGGGGCAAAGTACCAGATATTGATCTGTTCTTTGCATTGCAGAATAATGATAAGGCTTGGCAGGAATGTGGATTAATGACAGCATCAAAGATTAATGTTTTAGCATCAAAGAAAGAAAAAGGAAGTGTAATGAAGAGAATGAGGTGGAGAAGAGACAGAAAAGGGGAAAAGAGATCAGAAGAGGGATGGTAAATTTGGTTGATGGCTGTGATAGTTGGAAGGGCAGGAGGTAACGTAAGGGAATCAGATTTCGACTGGTAAATGTCCATCTAATAGGAAAAATTCAGTGTACTTACTGTAAGGAGGAAGAGCACTGGAAACAAATGCCCACAGAAGCCAGGACATAGGTAATCCTCAAAGATGGGAGGCTCCACAAGTAGGAAGACTGCTTACGTTCATTTAGGATTTAGACTGACAGGCAGCTGAGAGCTCCAAAGAATCCCCAACAGAACTTCTGGTCACAGTGAATTTAGGGAATGAAAAGGTAGAATATCTAATAGAGGAGCAACTTAGATGTAAAGGAGTCTTCAGTAAACAAAGCACATCTATAGCTGGAGCCATAGGGAAAAAGGAAATAAGGCCATTCTTCCCGCCAGTCAGACTTGGAACTGGAAAGAGTTTTATAAAATTTCTGTACATATCCAAATGCCCAATGCCATTATTAGGAAGAGAATTAAGTAAATTAAATGCAAAAAGAACCTTTGAAAAAGGACAGATACAAGTACAGAAGAAAAAGCCCGGGGGGCACAACTGTTTATGTTACAGGATCAAAAAGACCCAGAGAGGAAGAGATACCCAAAAACAAATGGAAAATGGGGTGACTCCTCTTGTGTAGGTGACTGGCACTCCTGCAAGATCACAAGAAGCAAAACTGGTAGCAATCCAATTAAAACCAGGCACCAGACCAGTAAGATGAAAACAATACCCTGTTAAATTGGAAGCTAGAAAAGTACTAAAGCCAAACATGGAAAGGTTTATTAGCTTTGGGTTCCTTCAGGAATGCCAGTCAGTTTAATACCTCAATTCTACCAGGTAAGAAAACCACACTCAGACGAGTATCAGCTAGTCCAAGATTTAAGAGCCATAAATCTTGCACACAGGATGTGCATCAACCACATAGAAAGACACTGATTAACACTTTAGGGCATTAGACTTGAAAGATATTCCCTTGAAAGATATCCTTTGGTATCCCACTGGATGCCAGAATTCAGGAGCTGTTTGTATTTGAATGGGAGAATCCTCAAACGGGGCTGTCAATTATGCTGGACTGTTTCACCACAGGGATTTAAGGACACCCATACAATTTCTGGAAAACAATGTAAAACTCTGTGTCCTTGGGATTGGAATGGAAGGCACTGTAAAAAGTATAATGAAGAAGAAATGAGAACTGTTTCCACAGATCCTGTCTCAGCCTTCCCCAGGACAAACCAAAAAAGGAACACACCAGGAAGTTACTGGCAAACAGATTTCTCTGAATTACTACAGCGAAGCTGGAATCGATACTTACTGGTACCAGCAGATACATTTCCTGGGGGGCCTGATGCTTTTCCCTGTTGAACCAAGCAGGCCAAACAGGCAGGCAAGGTACTATTGAAAGAGATCATTCCTAGATACAGGATACCTACGTCATCAAAGTGGCCTGGGATGCTGCCACCAGCACTGCTGAGGGTCGGAGTAACACCTAGATCCAAGGATAAACTCAGTACTTTTGAAATCTATACAGGAGACTTTATTGGGTAGTCTCTTACAAACCCCAGTCTGTGAGTATCTTGGGCCAAGAATACTTGTGTAATTATGTTCTCTCTCTAGGGAAAGCTTTGTCCTCTATCAACGGGTACCTTCAATGCAGAAATCCCATTGGACTGGGCCTTCCTGTCCATGACATTCAGAGAGAGACTGGGTCTGTCTAAGATTGTAGAATGGTAAGCCACCAGAGGAATGCTGGAAAGGACCATACCAGGTTCTTCTCAAAACATACATGGCTACAAAACTCCAAGGAGCCATGGAGCCACCATTCGTGACTGAAGAAAACTATAGAACTAGATCAAGTGACAAGCCACTCCCTCTGGACCTTAGGAACTAAAAAATAAAAAAGTAACTTCATGAGAAGAAAGCCTGTCTTACACAGAACTTGAAATACTCAAGGGATCCCTCAGAGCTGTTTTTCCTCCATGCAGTAAATGCAAAGCCAGGTACAGAACCCCTTAAACCCGAGTAGGAAATCCTGACCTCTATGCCCACACCACAGCAGTCAACTAAAGCAGTCACCTTTAACAAACTAGTGATGTTATGTAAAAAGAAAGCAGCGAAGCTCTATTCCCTAGCATCTGCTAGGTTAAAGGACCTTGCAGTATTAACAACACTGAAACTGCCTACCCTTACTACAGCTAACCACAACCTTGGGCAGTTTCCTGCTGCAGGGAGATCACAGCAGGGTGGAAGGCACTAGAAATGAAACTGATAGGCTTTCTACACTCTGTATGCCTCCACTGCAGTCTCCTGTCTGAGACAAACTCTGCTCATGAACTTGCAACTAAGCCATTTCTATTTCCACACAACTGCCCTTTCTGTTGCACTTCAAAGCAAGACCCTTGCTAGGGGGATCATTACATCTGCCCGCTGACCTCACGCTAGAGAACAAACCCAGCTGCTTTCAACAGGCAGTGCCCAAAACACACAGGAAAACTGCAGGTTTTGGATGGGTGGAACAGGCTTTGGAAGACACCAACTGGCCAGGATAGAACTGGAGAGAATAAGCACAGTGGCACGTGCTGCATGTCATGACTTTAATGTGTAACTACAGTATGCATACATACAAGAGTGGGAGAACTAAAGCCCGAGAACTAGAAAGGCTACAAAATACAACACGTGGACCAATACTTTACAAAACATTGAAAATCCTTACAAAATGGGCTGTATTGGTCCTTTGGGTTTTTTGTTTTAATTTTTTCTTTTTTTCTTTTTTTTTCCTTTTTTTAGTTTTTTTTTTTACAAACTTATATTGTGTGGTCACAGGGGAGGGTGGGAAAAGGTCTAGATTTAACCCCTCATCTTCCAAAATTTACAACTGTCAAAAAAAAAAAAAAAAAAAAGAAGAAGCTATAGGCCTGGTCTCTGGTTTATTTACTGAAAACAGCGGACCCTCGCCCAAAGGGCCTTTTCTTCTCCAACAAAAAGGAGGCGTTGTCTGACTGCCACTCCACTTGCTGTCTATCAGCATTCGATGAGGGTGAGGGGAAAGCAACACTGAACCTTAACCCCTCCCTCACCCCTCCTGTACTCCACAGAATTCCCATATTCCAAACACATCCACTTTTTTTTTTAAACAACTTAGTGATTTAAAGGTCCCCCATTCACATAAAGAAAAATAAGTTACTGGCTTTTCAATATTCTTTGGGAGTCTGGGAATGTCAGGACAAGGAGGTCTGCCCCAGACAAGTGCTTGGCATCAGCAGCTGCCCCTTTATTACAAGATGGACAGGCACCAGTTACCCACCTGCCTTTTACACAATTTGCACAAACCCAAAAGTCCAGACAAATGTTTCTGTTCCTTGTATTTACACTAGTTCAAATGATATTCACAGCATCTTCTGAAGTTTGGCCAAAAGTCAAAAAATTTGTTTCAAACTTTGGAACATGCCCACATTAGACTTTCACCCAGGGTCTGTTGTGTCTACCCAATCAAGGGGGCTGGGAAGGTCAGGAGGAGCCTTACAGAGTCTTCTGTCAGTTGATGGGACAGGACCTCCAGGCTGGCACTCTTACAATGCAGGATGCAGCTCATCTAACTGGCACCAGTCCCTTCCATGACTTGCTGGGCCTGCTTCTGCCCCATGCAGCACTGTGCAACCGACTGGAACAACCTGCACATGGAAGCAAAGCAATGGTAGGTCCATTTATGGCATCAAATGGATGCTGTGAGAGCACCAAAAAGTCAAGGTGCAACTGCTTCAGAGATATAATTTTAATGAGTTTGTGGTTAAGTTATACTCACTTCTCAATTTCTGGAGCGCAGTGAACAAACTCATGATTCCAGAACTTAAACGCTGGATTTTTTATCAGCTCAATGAAAGTAATCAGGAGACCCCAGGGATGAGGCCTATTTACAATCAGTCGTTCCAAGAGAACCCTGAAATCCAGAAGTAAGAACACTTAAGAGCTCAAAGCTCCAAAATACAGAAGGAAGGAAAGCAAAAAGCTGAATGTTGGCAAGCTAAACACCGTCCCTCTGACCTGGTGATCTGCTCCTGGATAGCCTCTGTGTTGGCCTCTGCAAACAGGTAGAGCATGGTGCAGCTGAAGTAGTGGGTGTGGCTGTTGGGGTACCGCAGCTGGTTGGCAATGGCATTCAGGAAGAGGTACCGGCCTGCAGGAGAGAACACTGAGTACACACGGCTTCCCTTGCACACAAAAGGTGAATAAAGAAGCAACCAGTAGTGCTTGAGATTAAGGTTTGGGAGCCTTATGGAAGTACAAGAAACAAAACCAACTGAAGATATGTAAAAGCTGTATCAACACAGGCTGATGGAGAAGTAAGAATTCAATTCTTCTTCACTGAAGGCATTTCTAATTCCCTTGAATACTTTGAACTTTTGGTTAGAACATTGCTCCTATATTCAGAGTTTAATATTCTAACGTAGCATTCCTTTCTGTGAATTCAGTATTGGCTACATGAAATCACAGAATCATCAAGGCTGGAAGAGACCTTTAAGACCATCGAGTCCAACCATCAACTCAGCACCACCCCTGTAACCCCACAACCACTAAACCACATCACGCCAGATCCAGGCGCCTCTCAAACACCTCCAGGGATGGTGACTCCACCATCTCCTGGGGCAGCCTATTCCAGTATCAGACCACCTTAACAGTGAAAAAACATTTTATAGTATCTAATCTGAATCTGCCCTGTAACACCTTAAGGCCATTTCCTCTTGTCATCTCACTGCAGGCATGGTAGAAGAGACCCCCACTTCACTACAACAACACTTCAGAGCTCAGGTCCCCCTGAGCCTCCTCTTCTCAAGACTGAACAAACCCAGCTCCCTCAGCCATTCCTCACAGGACATGTTTTCTAGACCTTTCACAAGCCTTGTCACCCTCTGCTGGACACACTCCAGCACCTCAATGTCCTTTTTAAAGTGAGGGCCCACTTGCTGTAAATGTGACATCACATGAACTAGCAGTATTTCCAGCTCACCTTCAGTATCCAGGTCTACTGCCAAATTCTGGAAGATGTCCATGTGAGCTGAGTGGGTAATGGTGCTCATAGAGGGTGTGCTGCCTTTGTTGTGAATGTGTGCAATAGCTTGAGTACCTACGTAGAGCACCAGTGCATTAATCAGCTGGATGTTGTAGCGGTTGCCAGGTTCATTTGATACCTAATAGCAAAGATATAAAAAGCATTAACAGTCGATATTCCTTCAGCACTCAAAGGTACAGCATGTACAACAACAGCATCCAAGTATCTTATTGATTATCCAGAAGACAACACACTGGGACATCCACAAATTCAATCTGGCATTTAGCCTTTTTTAATACAGCATATATTATAGCACATATACACGTGTGTGTGTATATATATATCCAAAAACATCAGCTAAGTGTTGACACAACAGATTTATTTTTACTCTCTAGCTAAAGGAAAACATCAGGTAATGCAATGTGAATTCACCAGCAGTGCCAGAGGTCAGCTGAAACACCCCCCTTGTGTGAATGTTTCTGTCTAACCAATTCTCAGAGGAAATCCAACTTCAGACCTCAAGTCTGCTGCAAGCCAAGCCATGAGATGTCTGAAATGAGGTTTTAGCCACAATTCTGAACTGGGCTTTAGCTAATTTGACCTTTTTAATTATATTTTAATATAAATATTTAATCAGATTCTAAAAGGCTTCAACACATCCTACCAGGGAGTGAGAGAAGACTTATTCAGAGTGTGCATTTTCACAGGCTTTCTACTGCCTGGAACACACGTTGGCCAACACACCAACAAAATTCCTGCGAGAAAGGATGGTAGCTGAAACAGTGAGATCATTTGTGCCACATTATTTAAATTGAGCACCCACAGAAATCCCAAAAACCTCCAACTTACTTGTAGGTTGCTTCGCAAGTCAGACAAAAAGGTGACTGGAGAACGTGTTTTGAGATAGGAATCCAAGTCTTTCTTGAACTGAGGTGGCATCACTCCAGTGAAATTTGTGAGTATTCGTGGAGCAATATTAATCTCACTTAACATGTCCACCTGTTGACAGAGAACCCAGTCAACTAAACCATCAGCAATGGAACAAATTGAAAAGCAGATCTATAAGCAATATTACATCAACTACTGCTGCTGATCACTTTTCCTTCAATCAGTGAAATGGCAACACTTGACTTTTACAGATTTCAGAAGAAACTTGATCTCTAACATGCAAGCTTATTATATGATGTCTTGAAGAACTAAGAGGATAAAAAAATTCAGGGGTGAAGGCCATAGGGAAATTCAGTCACTGCCTTTGGGGTCTCCTTATCTACACTCCAGACAGTCTGGTAGTTTCAAAAGGTACAAACATCCACACAAGTCAAGAACAGCCTTCTTCAGTGATAATGAGCATTGCAGCTTTGCTCCCATCACCCTGCACAGCTCAGGCAGAGAAGAGCAACGGAACAGTGCTTTGGCAGCGTGAGAAAGTTTCCTTCTAATCATTCCAGGATTAGTTGCATAGCAGACACCTGAAGATTAATTAGATAATATTAACCTGGATAGAGAGTATTTTGAGCATTAAAGCTTCCTATTATCAAACTTCCTAAAGTAAATTCTACCTTTAGGTTGGGGGTGAAAGGGTCTGGAAGCCTCATGTTCCGTGGGAAGGCACTCAGGATCAGATTCCTTAGCTGAATACAGTTAGGTGGGATCACGTCACAGAACCCATAGTGGTAGTCACAAAGAAATTCTGGGAAATCATGCAACAAGACCAGCAACACACGCAGAGTGCCCTGTGAAATAAAATATTAAATATAAGAGTTGTGTAACTGTTGAAACTGTCCAAAAGCTTGCAGAGCCATCACTCTATGTCATGTGGCTAACATTACCGGAAGGAAACTAATCTGGGAGGGCGGCCTGCTTCCCCAACAATTTACATTCAAGTCTAAGATGTAAGTTAGAAGACAACAGCCAATTCTATTTTGCTGCCAGAATACCTCTACTTTCAGACAACTTTGACTGGAGGCATCTATTAGTTGACATTTTTTTACCTTGTAAAGAATTTGCATAGGTTTGGTGAGTTCCACATTTCTAAGGAAAGGAGCCAAGTACTTGAATAGATCGATCAATAACTGGGCATACATAGGCCAACCCTGTCAAGAAAAGAACAGCAGGTGGAAAACATGCAATGAAGACCAGTTACCTTAATTTCAAAACTATAATTAGATTGATCTTTATATAAACCTGGATGGAAGAGCTAGCAACTGCCAGCTCAAGCACTGAGTGCAGCACAGCTCATTTCAAGGGCTTCAGCTGCACATCATTGTGCCATGGGTGCTTCCAGAACCCACATGCCATATTGAGCTGACAATATTTAGCCTAGAAGGAAGGCTACAGCTCTTCTACACATTGACAAAGGCATGTTTATTAAATTCAATTCACCCTGTGTTCCATAGTTATCGACACACAGACTCTCCTCCATGCAGTTAGGTTACTGTGAATATGGAAGACAACAAAAACAGAACAGCCATGCTACTAGTGCACTTCATGAGATGTGAAACAGCACCACGCCAGATAAACATCTGGGTGAGCTTTTTAATTCAGAAAAGATAAACTGCAGCCACACCTTCTGCTGTGGTGTATGTGCCAGCATTCTTGCAATAAATATCCGATGGGAGATCAGTTCCAGCCAGGCATAAACAAAACCTGGAGCTTTTGTAGGCCTCAGGATGTGAAATGTGTTACTGAAAGAAAAGTTAGAGCAGGTTAGAAGAGCACAGCAATAAGATTGCTTTTCATAACATTGAGGGAAAAACACAGCCCTAAAAGCAAAGGCATTTGAGCATCTTGGGTTTTACCAGTCATCTTCCCTAAAACAAGCAAGTGGTCAGTCCACAGTAGAACCAGTTACTCCAAAGGTGATTAAGCCACCACAAAGAACAGTCAGATAGCCTTTAAGTGAAAATCCTTGATCCTACCAAGAAAGGATGAGCACTGTGGCCAATCCCAAATACATACCAGAAAGCTGTGAGTGTCTGGAAGTTGATGGTCTCCAGCACATGCTCAGGAGCATTTAATTCCAACAGCAACATGATGAAAATGCGATGGTAAGGAAGTTGCTGAAACTCACTCTGCCGAACATCATGGTCTTGCAGAAGAACTCCCACCACAATACCAAGAACCTAAAGAAATTAAGACACATGGAGACAGCAAGAATTACTTTGCAAGTCAGACTACAGGTAATACTTTAACTATTAGTAAAAAAACCCAAAAAACCAGTAGATTCTAACAAGAACCAAAAATCCTAGTTATTGGAAGTGTTGCATAAATGAATATTACAATTTGTTTCAGCAATTCCCAACCACTATTCTTTGCTCTCTCTGTCCCTTGGACCAGAGTCACGATGACTGATTGGGCAGTATCAGGAGGTCTTAACTACCTAAGACCATCCAGCCATAAACCAAGTAGAGTACGAGCAAAGGCAAGACCCTCACAACATCAAGGTAAACACTCAGGAATCAACAACCTTGAAACAACAGCTGCTGACTTTTTCATTTCAAGACACAAGGATGAATTTCAGATTGGTTTGAGATGAAGTCTTTGCAAACAAGAAAGCCACTTGGCATCTCGGTGGTTCACTCCAAAGTTTATCAGTGACCAACCCATCTAGGTTCTCATCAGACACTTCAGCAGCAGCCTACATTAAGGTCTACACCTCAGGTTTATCAGCAAAGGTACAGCTGACAACACACTTTAAATGAAATGAGGACAAGAAGGGTTCCCAACCTTATTTAGGAGGTTGATCTTTGTGACTGTGTTGGTTGCCTCCCCAGAGTGCTTCACCAGCAATGCAATGAGTCGCACAAAGGCATCCAGGTTGTGGTAGCACTTGGCTCGAATCATGGTGGGGTTGGCTGCAGGATTGTGCTGTTGCTCAGCCAGGGCTCGATAGCTGATCTCAACACACATTTCGGTGCAAAGACGGAAAAAACGGGTGATCAGGTCATCTGTTTTCAGGATCCCCTGCTGGTGCATCTAACCAGGAAACGAAAAAACCTCAGCGCCGTAACCACAGACAGTTCATTTTACAGTTTATTTCAAACAACATACCCTTTACAAATCACCCACCTTGTCTGCCACAGTTAATTTTTGCCATACTCTCCACAGAGATTAATGTTTGCAAGGCAATTTGAGGGTGGCAACACAATTTTAGCAAACACATTTATTCTCAAATACAATCTTTTGAATCCCGAATCTTTGCAACCATCAGCATAGCTGAGAAGTCTGTTTCAGTATCAGTTCTGCCACCAGCATTCAACCTTGCATGAAGAACACAAGGAGTACAAGCTCTGGGAAGGGCAGACTCCAGCTGCTAGCTCAGGTATCACCACTACTTTGCAGCCCCATTCTGCAGAAGCAACCTGTATTTGGAACGTGAATTTTCCCAACACGAACATTACACAAAGAGAAAGACTGGGTGGGCTTTTTTGTTTTGCATGGGGGAGTTGTTTTAATAATATACATATAAAAAACCCCAGAGACCTCATTTTATTTGTTACCCACAGTATTAGAACCATCAAAATGAAACAAATTACACTGCAGAAAACTTGTGGGTTTTGAATAAAGTATCATATTTCTAAACTCCTACTGCACAGACATAAAGCTATAAAAACAGCACATCTGGTAACTTGGAGAATTAATGTGGAGAACTTCTGGTATTTCTGGAGAAACTTTTTTTCTAAAAAACCCAAAGGATTTAGGTATCTGCCTTCAAGGTTCTATGCTTCTTCTTGTCCTACAGACTTGTGGGAAGGAAGCAACACTTTGGCAGTCATTTAAATTCAGTAAAAGAACCTTATTTAATGTCATTATTACAAAATATTCCTTTAGAACTCATTACTAAAGCCTGTAAGGAAACAATTGTAAATAAACACTGCACTTCAATATATTTAAATTGCTACCTCAAAACTGATCAAATATGTACAAAAGGTAATCAAACAAGTGTGATAAAGCGTGAAGTGGGACAAAAGTGTACTAAGCATTGTGAGCACTGTATACTCCAGTGTGCTTTAGAACATGATTTAAAGTAAAAAAAGTGAGGTCACAGAAATAGGTAAAATATTTCTTTAAGAGGTAGTTTCAGCAAATATCTATTAAAAACTTTCAAAAAGCTCTATGCAGTAGAAGTAAGACCAACAGAAAGCTGTCTATAAGCCTCTACACAAGGACACTAAAATCAAATGAGAAAAACCACTGCATCAGTCACAATCTTCAAGCATACTTTGAAGACTGAGCTTCTTTTCATTAGTAGCTGCAAAGTCTGCAGCATATCTGTGGTAGTGGTACAAATTTAAAAAGAACACAATGCAAAAAGACCGTATCAGGGGCTCTCTCACAGCTGCAGTCCAGGAGCTGCATGCAAAGAACACAGTTTTAGGAGATGCCTGCAGATACAGGGAGTTTGTTACCACACATGCTGGGCTACCGAGGGCATCTCCCTTCTCGATCACATCTAGAAGGCAGATGGCATGTGATGTTCACCACACCTATTAAGGTGCTTCAGAGCGACATGTTGGACATTGTTTAAATTTAGGCACTACTTCCGCTAATGAAGTCTCGAGATTTTCCTTACTAATGATTTCGTTTCGAAAAAGGATTCCCTTGCCCACGTGACCTGAAACAATTTACCTGAATCTCTACTGGTGACATCCTCCTGTAGGCTGTCAGAGCTTTTACTGTTACCCGTAAGGAGAAACACCAGGCGAGGCTCATTACAGAGGATGACAGAACTATTTCCAAGAGCTATCTCAGCTCGAGGTCTTTTTCCACCAAACTTATCTCAGAACTCATGGTCTGAAGTGACAGCCTGTTGCTACAGTATCCAAAGAACATGACTTGGTGGAGCACAGGGGCTTCATCAAAAACAGACAGAATTTTGACAGTAAACTGCCATACACTTGGAAGTTTCAAAAGGATGCCTAATACAGGTTATAACATTGCTTTAAAATGGAGGGCATCACACCCTACTTATGTTGAATAAAAAGCACCTTTCTTTCCAAAAGCTCTACCTGTCCAACAAACGCAGAAAATGCTTTGGTACTGTCACGGCCTGCTGCAGCTGAATGGTAGAGGTTCACCCACTCCCTCAGCAGGTATTCTGCCTTCTCCCTCAGACCTGGTGGGTCATCATACTCAGAAGCTTGGGAGATTCCTGAATGCATCATGAAATTAGGACCTCCATGAGCACGGTCAATCATTGCTTCATAGTTTGATCGGACCACTTCCATCAGCTGGGGTAATCTAATGCAAGAGACCAGAGCAAGAGCTAGGTTAGAATTCCTCCTCCCCCAGAAGGTGCAGGAATTGGAAGCTCACTTAGAGTTGAAAGAAAGCAAGTTATTTCTTATACTAAAACTTTCTATCTTCCAGTCCTCACTGGAATAGCAGAAGTAAGTCATGAAAGCAGATACATTTATGATGAAAAAGGAACACTGAAATCACATAAGCTTTGAAGTTCCACTCCAATTTGTACAGCAGAGTGCTGCAACAAAGCACCACAGGGACCAGAAGCAGCTTCTCTCCTGCAGACTTCAGGAGCCCTAAAATGCTCCTACACGGGGAGATGCCAGTGCTGAACAGCCTGACTGGGGTACTGGATTTGGCTGCAGTGAAAGTCAAGTCATACAGTGAAGACAGTCTATCCACACCAACGGCAGATGAAAGGACTTTAGTTTTGGGAAATCTATTAGCAGCTGTGCTGGTAAGGGCAGCCACTGCCATCAGCCAGCTGCTGGTTGCTCTCACAGCTATTCAGAGTTCCCCAAGCCCTAATCCATGTCTTTCTCAAATCCAGCAACAACTGCTTCCACCTTACGAATAGGAGGCCTGCACGTCCCACAGGTATTTCCAGGTGCTGTGGCAACATTCGCTGCCCAAACTGTTTGGTCAGTTTGCTGGTGGATACACAAGCCATGTGAGACTGGTGGAGGATTACTTCATAAGCTCTAAACAGAAAAGATTGTCCAATTTGATTGTTAGAGATTAACAAAACGGACTGACACTTTGATATATAAGATTTAAACAGGCAATACTATTGCATAAATTTGAGGTAAAGTAGGAATTCAAACAAGTTTCTCATAGTACTACAGAATTTTGGAGCACTGGGCATAGAGAGATTTTCTTGCTTAAGCATTCAGTTTCACATGCTGCTGCAGCTGCCTCTATTTTGACTAAGATGAGCACATTTACATTACACTGACAGTTTAAATTAACAAAGGACTGCAGCCCTAGGGAAAGTTTAAAGCTGTATGACTGAATGATACGAGACATTGCCTATATAATATGCAAATCATAAATGAGCACAAAAAAGGTAATATATTGCACAATACTATAGCCTCACCCTTCTGGGGCATTTCCTCTGGAATGAGCATTAATTCTCATGAGTGTTTCAATGGTGTGAAACAGATCTGCTTCTGTTACGTGGGCAACGCTTCTCTCATCCACCAACAAGATCTTTACCAACTGCATGGCAAATGCCACAGCCATGTAGTTCAAGCCATTCTCCATGGACTGTCAACATGAAAAAGACAAAGTTCAACCACAGATCTTACAGTGGACTGAGTGCATTCCTCCTCCTTTAAAAGAGCAGGTTCCCTTTACCTGAGCCAAGTGAAGGTCATACTGCTGCATGTTAACAAGGTGATTGCGGATTAGAAGCTCCACAGCTTCCACGTTGTACTTGTACTCGTCTCTGCATTCGATCAGGCACCTGAAGAATTGGACTGCTTTTAAAAGTGTACTTCAACAACACAGTTTAAGTGAAGCAACTCAAATCCAGTACTTCAGAAACTATGACATTCACCATGATTCATCATCCAGCTTCAAAAGAATCCTCCTCTAGAGCATTCTCTAAGGTAATGTTTAAGTTCAGAACACTCAGACTCAAGCATCTGTTGTCCTGCACAACTAGTCACAAGAGCCCTTCAAGAGCTTCAGTTTATTCAGCATAAGAAGCCCCTCTTCCAAGGATGAAGTGGCAGATCTGCCTAGCTGAAGCTTCTGCTACAGGCATATGCCATGTCACATTGTTTGTGACAGCATACAGAGATACTCTCTGCAAAATGAGGGGGAAAAAAAGCCCAGATCATGCTCTAATGCTTAATTCCATTAAAAATCCCTATCATGTTCTGGGATGAACCAGAATTATCAGAAGATCTAGCTAATTTTGACAAAAAAGCTAGTTACTTTTTGTCTGTCCAAATCGCAGCAATGGAAAATATTAACAGGGAGGGAATTCAGAGTAACACAGGAACTCCCAAAAGATGGTCAAAGCTACATCAATGTTCTTGTTGGCTTCTAACTGACCTAGTGATTTGTTTGTTACACCACGGAGATCCATAGGCACGGCCATCCTGCAGAGCCTTCAGCACCAGCAGGTGACACTCACGATAGCGGAGCAGGAGGTCAGCGTCAGCCCCACTGGTGGCATCCAGCAAGCCCTCTACAGCCTAGAATAGAGGCAACTTGTTAGCAGAGGAAAAAACAAGTCCTCTTCCAAATCTTCTGCACGTTACATCAGCAAGAGTTATCACCAGAAGACTCAAAAGACATGAAAAAAAAATCATTTTAGTAATTGTACTGACCTCTTGAGAGGACTGTGAGATTTTACCAGCTACTACAGCATCTATACATGCACTGTACACAGCTATGCTACCACAAACAGACCTACAGATCTCTCTATGCCCCACTAACTTTGTATGTGCACCAAACAGTGTGACAGAACATGTTAGTTTGTGTTGCAGCTTCCCGAAGTCAATGCCTCCTCAAGCAATTCCACATACGGCTCATGGAAAACTACCTGAGAAAATATTTACAGAACCTGCCGAAGGTAAGTGAGCAGCTTCCTTAGAGAAAGAGCTGCAGCACTCAGAGATGTATCTATGTTAGTCTACATCAAATGGAGAATGAGTTTTACAGGGGCAACACAATTTATTTGGTCAAGTCCTAGTCAGGACTGGATCCTTTAATAGGTACAAACACTAGCAGACAAGAACGAAGAGTCTCCCTCCAGCTTTTGGTTACTTTTGTTTTGGCACCGTTCTTGGATCCTCATGCAGACAGCTCAGTATCCTTACACTATTCTCAAATGGATTTTTCTCCACGTCTGTCACCTGTTCTGCAATACTACATAGGCACTGATGCCAGCTGAGCTCACAGAGCTCACTGCAACACTTCCCACTGGTACAGCCTACAAATTCTGGCTGGGATGGAGTTAATTTGCTTCATAGCAGCCCATATGGTGCTGTGCTTTAGATTTGTGCTGAAACAGTGTTGACAACACACCATAGTTTTGCCAGTTGCTGAACAGCACCAGCACAGGATCAAGGCTTTTTCTTTCCCACTCTGCCTCCCCCACCAGTGGGTAGGCTGGGGATGGACAAGAGGCTGGGAAGCAACACAGCCAGGACAGCTGACCCAAATTGAATAAAGGGATGTTCTATACCATATGACATCATGCTTAGCAATAAAAGCTCAGGGAAACGCGGATGAAAAAGGGCATTCACAGTTCTGATGTTTGCCTTTCCAGGCAAATGTCACATGTGCTGAAGCCCTGCTTTCTGAGGAACAGCTGGACATCTGCCTGCTGATGGGAAGTAGAGATTTTTGTTTCATTTGTGCACACAGCCTTTATTTTCCCTATTAAACTGTCCTAATCGGAACAAACATCATCTCGTCTTCCCTACATTTTCTCCCTGTCCTGCAGAAAAGCAGAAAGAGGAAGCAGCTGGATGGATGCTTGGCAGCTGACCAGGGTTAACCCATCATGCATAGTCATTCATCAGTTACTGCAAAATAAACCCCCCAAGTATGCCACTAGAAATCCAGTACTATGATCAATACTATCTATCTACAAGGGCAGTTCAAACACCTTTTCAGCCT
Organism: Cnemophilus loriae; assembly: GCA_013397755.1. NCBI lineage: Eukaryota > Metazoa > Chordata > Aves > Passeriformes > Corvidae > Cnemophilus > Cnemophilus loriae. The sequence goes on from VZTF01001921.1 coordinate 34,535, forward strand.
CCAAATCATCCTGAAATCAGACTACTCTGGACTGCAACAACTCTCTACTTGCCACAGCTGAACAAAACTTTAAGTCCCAGGATTCCATACACCTGCTTCTGCCACAGCAGTCTTGACACTGTATGTACAATACCCTAAGTGAACACAACAGCTCCCTCCCAATCTTATTTATCGTATTTCCAAAGACAGCACTTCAGTACTGTTCACCAAGCAAGTTCCACAGGATGCATGAAGAAACAAGGTCACCAGCAAGACAATCCATGAGCCAGGTGAGCAATAAACTCTAAGCAAGCTGTAACAGAGATGAGTCGTCAACACTCACCTTCTGCAGTAGTCCAAGTGCAGCAATAGCATCCCTGGAGTTCCGAGCCACTACCACTGCCTCCAAGAGGCTACGCAACGCTTGAACTTGAGGATTCATGGCTAGGGTGTGTGGAATGGACTGCAAGTGCTGCTCCAGTTCAGTCATACATTTGTCATAAATTTGTGCTACATCATCTGTAGCCCAAGCTTGCTGCTTAAGAGAAAGTAAGAATCAGTGATTTTTGCAAGGATTGCATTTGTGACACTCAAATACTGACTGGCTCTTCTCCTTCAGGAATTATAGCACCCAGAATTTAGACCTCTACAGTACTGTGGTTTGTTATGCTGCCATTTTAAGTACATACATATGAGCAAATTAAGCTGTGAAAATAACCAGCAAATAATTCTATCAGTCAGAACCACAGAATGGCTTGGGTTGAAAGGACCTTAAAGACTATCTTGTTTCAACTGTGCTGCTCTGGGCAGGGACATCTTCCACTAGAGCAGGTTACTCAAAGCCCCATCCAACCTGGCTTTGAACACTTCAGGGATGGACCATCTACAGCTTCTCTTCCAGTGCCTCACCACTCTCACGGGGAAGTTCCTCCTAACATCTAATCTAAATCTGCCCTCTTTCAGTTTGAAGCCATTTCCCCTTGTTCTGTCAGTAAGGCCTTATGTATGCATACAGAAACTTGTTAACCATCTTAAAATTCAGACTTGCCATCCATAACCTTCCTGCAAAAGTAACCTGAGATTTGAATAAAATGTTTCACTGCTACTAGTAGTAATCATACACTGCAGATCTTCTCCTAGTTTGGGTTACAAACCCCTAAGACTGGATGGAAGTTTTATGTTGCCATGACTTTGTCATTAGAACTAATGCATTTTTTCAACCACTATCCGCAAGCAATACAAACACTTGACTCTTATGAGTCCTAACAAAAACGCAAGTTCTGCAACAGTCTCCAAAAGGGCTATAATACTCTCAAGCTGATTAATTCAGAAACCTCTACCTTCATAGGCTGAGCCAAGAATCCTGTAGGCTGAGTTAAGTCATTGGTGGGCAAGAAGCCAGGGACATTGCGTGCAAACTCTTCATAAACAGCCAGCTGTTTTGGGTCCACACCTCCAACCTTTGCAAAGAAAAGAACGGGCATTAACCATATTGATAGGCACTGAGGCAGTAAAAAACAAGGACAGCTTGTGTAACAGGTAGCTACTCTTAAACAGAGTGGCCTAGACATTTGAGCAGGATTCAGTTGCTCTGCACTGAGGCCCTATCTCTCCTGCCGCACCTCCTAACGGGGATTTTGCTCTAAAAATGAAACTCACATTCCCATAAACAGGAATAACTGAATACTGAGAAATGCTCTGTTGAAAACACACGGTATGTACTTTAAAGAAGAAAATATAAAGGAGACAAAACAAAAGAAAATATAAAGACAACAAAACAGATGAGCCGTCTTTCAGTGAGAGGAACTACACAGAAAAAGAGACTCAAGGAATTGAGAAAATTATATAATCACCCATTTTGGAATAATGTATTTACGTGTTTCCATACTAATCAAGATAACAGCAGCTGCACTGTTAGGCAAGACTAACAACATATGATTACTCAGCTGACACTGTGCCATCCACTTTTCCTTACCAGGAGGGAGAGAAGAGCAGCCTCAGAACAGAACTCACCTTTAACCTGATCTGTTCCGGCATCCGCTCAGCCTGGTACGTTAACACAACAGGATCACAGTAGCGACGCCCCTCTTGCCTAGCATGCTTTCTGAGCTCAAATTCCTGGGAAAAACACAAACACTGCATTTTAGACACCCATCTGGATGTGTATGAGCACACAGAACACTTCTAAAAGACAACAGTCCCATACTTACAGTTGCGAGCCTCTTGTCCATCTCAGGGCCTGCCTTTTCCACAGCTGTCTTCTGGATAAAGCAGCAGGCAAGCTCACAGTTATCCTGTGCTAACTGGGCAGCTGCCTGCTCCATCATGTCCCTCTGCTGTGGGGAGGCTGCCTATTGAAAATCACAATAATCAGTGAAGGACGTAATTTTTCCTTGTATATTACTCGGCTTAAAATCTGCACCACTGCCTGTACAGAATACCAGCAATAAAAAGGAATGCTCTTAGGATCACACTCCCTTCCAATAGAATACACAATATTAAATTTAATTTTGCATAGCTTTGAATAAAACATGTAGGCAAGACGACAGTAAAGACTTTCAACAAGGAACCAAACAGCAGGAGTTCTCCATCTTCTCCACCTACCCATCTCCAGGGCACAGAAATAAAGGCCTGCTTTAGACAGACACACACAGAGTGATGCTAATGCAAGGAAGGCTTTGCATCACAGTAGAAGTTTTCCTACTTCCTAGGATGTAATTGGAAGATATAAAGGCATAGCACTAACAGTGCAAAACAGCGGTCCTAAGCCTTTTTCAGTGGTTTCCCTTTCCATTAGGGAATCAGATTTTCTTCCTTCCTTCCTTCTCAGAGTCTGCTTTATGAGAATCCTGAACAGATGCACTTACTTTCCAGGGTGCAAAGCAGCAACTTCCACTAGAAATGGAATTCATCTATAAAGGCAGCCTGTACCATCTACTTGAACTTCCTTGTCTGTTAAGAGCTCTTTCATTTATTCCTGAGAATTACATTACTTCTGTTAAACCACTTCATAACAATAAGCCAGATAAGAATTTTTAGATGTCTCATACAGCACTTTTTCTGCAAAAAAATGTTTTCTACAATTATCCCTTAAAAAACTTCCTTGGATTAAAACTGGATTTGTACCAATGTCGTATGTCCTCAGGTACGAAAAACCTGACTAATTTCTAATTCCTGAAAGTATAGCTGTGTCTTGATCTTTCCAAGATCCTTATGCTCTTGTGCCTGTTGCTGACACTGACAGCAAGAATTCTGGGTGGTAGCTGCTGTTGTGGTCAGCAGTTCACAAGCTGTTCCATATAGTTTAGCTTGAACTTTCTTCATTAAGAGACCTGAAAATAGTCTCTAGAAAACCCAACGAATTCATAAGCTGTGCAGAACAGTCTAAACTACCTATATGCTAACAGCACAAGTAAATAAAATCTGCCTGAAGTATGTGTGCTGAAACAATCCAAGATATCACCAAAATCAATTCAGCTTTTCTGCCTCAAACCCTGCAGAAAGTTCATGTCTCCAAGGCTTCCACGATGTGATTAAACTGGAGAGAACACTGGGGCAAAATAAAAAGATAGTGAGGAAGTTTGTGTGCTATGCAGTAAGATCCACCATCCCAGTTTAAGAGTGTTTGACATGATCTGTAATCTCAACACACTTTTTTCACTGTAATTCCACGAGTCACAAAACTTTTAGCAAGTGAATTCATCCCCATGCTAGTTATGCTGCACAATTAATTAACAAGCCCACATCGTGGAGAACCAATTTGCTAATGCTGGATTCCTACAGTCCCATAAATTGGATATAAACTTCAGATGATGGAGCTCTTACCCTCAGTGCAGTAGCAAAGCTATTTTTCAAGTTGGTAGCTATGCTCATCAGCAAAGGTTCCCTGCAGGTAATCATGGCCATCCCAGCGGTCAGGTTCCGCATCATGTGGTGAGCGGCCACACGCATCCGTGACTCCTCCGAATCCAGGGCGAAGTCCTTCCTGACTATCTGCTCACAGGTCGTCATGGCAATCTTGATGGACCTATCGACCACCGGATGGACGAGGTCTTGCACTGCGCGCTCGATCGCCTGCCGCACGCACTGCTTCAGCTGCGGGTGGGCTTGGAACAGCGGAATCTGCAGGGGATTAGGAAAGTTGAGAGAACGAAGTTCACTGGAATCCCACCTACCCTAGACACCTGCATTTTCTGAATGACTTGTAAGTGCACTGTCATAGCTTGCACAGTACTCCCGTGTTCCTCATGCAGCTATTACAGTACTTGATAAATCTGAAACTGGGACAAATTATTATTTTTTTAACCAAGTTGCTGAGTAACAATGCAAAGATTGACTTAAGAGCTGAGCTGCTAACTGGACAAAAGGAGCACAGAGGCTCCTTTTATACTTAAGTCCTGATAGCTCCCACCAGCTGAGATCTGCATCACCCCGGCTCTAAGAATTTTTTTAGCAAACTAAATCAGCTCTAAAACTTACCGTTGGATTTAACGTAATATGTGGAGCCAACCCTCCTAAAGAATAGACGTTGATGTCGTGGTAACTGTACTGGGGCTGTGGAGGAACCGTGGCTGTACAAGTGGTGCTGGTAGCTGGAGTTGTAGAAGCAGCTGGAGAACACAAGTAGGTTTCTACTGAGCCACTAGCGAAAAGTAACTGCTTATAAAACAAGTATATAATTCTTACTTAAACCAGGAAATTACCTAGAAACAAAAGCTTTGCAGTTTGATCATGAAACCTCCTAAACTCACCAAGCAACTTCCATTGTCCACTTGCTTAACGATTAGTTCCAAAGTAGCTTCAGTATATTTTAAGAGAGCCGTTTGTTACGACTGTTTTAGCACCCGGTGTACTGTTAACAGCAGGGAGTCTAAGGAGTAGCTACACACACGTAACACAGAAATAGTCCTCATGGTGGCTTCCTTACTATCTCCAAACTCTGTACACCTACTTCTTACAAAACTACCCAAGTGCTCCCAAGCACTCAGGAATGTTATAATAGCATACGTAGCTTCCTATTTTATTTCGTGATAGCAAAACCTGTCTTACTTGAACTTGAACAGTGCAGTTCTGGATTCTCTGAGATGTACTTACTAGTTGTTGTGATGGGTGGCAGCTCTTCTGGCTGCTTCACATCTTTCTTTGGAGCAGACAGCTGCTCATCCAGATTTTTCAGACGATCCTTATCTTTCAAGAGACTTCCAGGTTTCAGCTCATTGATGTCTAGCGCAAGATTCTTGCAGAGCACCTCAATCTCAAACTTCAGATTCAACTGCAAAACAACTCTAGTTTAGGTCATGTCACAAAGAAAATACCCAAAACATCTACTGGGCCACTGAACTCCCAAGCTCCCCATTCAAGCCCCATCCTTTCAGAGACTAATAGTGACTGAGGATTAGACAACTATTTCGATGCTGACCTCGTGGCAAAGAGTTTCATCTGAGTTCTACCAAATTAAGCAATGCCCAAGCAATCTCCCCATGCTAAAGCAGTGAGAACGACTGCTTAGTCCTTCACAACATCCTTCTTGACCAGTATGTCAATAAAACCTTACACTCAGTAGGTACAGAAAAAATCCCAGAAATTTACTTTTAGATCATGTTCTTGATGTAGCTCAGCTAAAACATTCATAATGGCCATTGTCCATGGGTTTGGAGGCCTGAAGACCTACAAGAGAAAGAAGACAGCAGTATTACACAAACTTCTTGAATCATCTGGATAATCTATAACTGGAAATGTTTGAAACATAAGCAGCTATGTGTGCATACAGCCACGGAAATCTTTGTACAGCTGTGATTAGGGTTGAATTTAGTATTTTACTAATAATTATTCCAGTAATTCAGTATAACTGGAAATACATTAGGCACCTAAGTGAAAAACTGGAAACACAATGACCTGGTCCTTCTTGAGAGATCAGTTCTATGTCAAGCAGAACTGACAAACTGATCAGGATCAAAGTGGATGGGAGAAATGAAAAAAAAAAATCTAAGAAAAAATATATCCTAGAACCTCTTCAATGTTATCCTTCCATTTCTTAATAGAGTTCTGTTCAGGGATATCACAGTACATTTCAGCTAACACCACCTATTCATGCTGCAAAAATGCATGGCCATGTACTTTCCCTCCAAACAAAACTCCTTCACATTAAGCTTTTACACATCCCTTTTCTTTCTCTCCACAGAATTCAATCAGTTTTAATTTTGTGACAAAAGCAAATTACTTCCTGCAATATTTTGCCACTTGAGCAATAACTCTGTCTGTACAAAGACACTTACCACACTCCTGACACTGGATTCTAAGACTTTGGCAACAAATGGCACTACATAAAGCAATTCCTGTTGTCCCTTAACGTATGCTTCCAGTAGTAGCGACTTCACATCCAAATCCTGAAAAATGATTGAAGTGGGAATGAGGGTGGAGAAAACAGCAAACACGCTGCACAATTCCACTAACGCACTGCTTCCTTTTCAGATACAGGCAAGGCTCAGTCACGACAGCCCTTGAATTTTACAGACTGCTAAGCAGCAGTTACTTTTTGAACAAAGATTTGCACATTTACATTTTGACATGGATTAACAAGCTTTTGCCAAAATAAACTTAGCTACTAACTTTTCTGATATAAAAAAAATATTTAGAAGTTTTAAATAACCAACTCTGGAGTCATACTCTGTACTTGGCACAAAAAAGAGGCACCAGAAAGGTGGTAAGATGTCCCAAATAGCCTATGCTACTGCGTAACAGCATACCAATTCATGCCAAGGCAATCTGTAAAGACAGAAGCTCACCGTGTGCAAGATGGGCTTATTTTTAGCCATTGTAATCATTCCCAGCCAGTGACCGAGGTTCTTTAACAAGGAACGGTCTGAGAAGTTGGCTGCAGCTTTATCTGATGTCAACAGCACCTAACAAAGAATTAAAAAAAGCATCTCAAGCAACAAGTGGAAGATGATCAGACTCCAAACCAAATCCAACAGCTGATCTGAATGAAGGCAAAGTTTTAGAACATTAAGTTCTGAGCTTCAGTCACATTACAGAGATAGTTGAACAGCTTTCACTTCAAGGCAGCACCCTGTAATCTGCACTGTAATGATTGCAAAATTCCTTTCTTTAAAAGGATCAAAAAAAGAGGATTACACTTTCCCAGACCTTACCGTTTACTCTGTCAAGACTGTTACAACTACTCCCATAGCCAAGTGTAACTTGTACTTCCTCTTAATGCCTCATCACAGACCTGAAGTCTACAGTTTAACCTTCCAGGGAAACCATTTCATTGTCATGTCAAAACATAAATCATGTCATCATGTCATAAATCATAAAACAAGTATTCTGTTGTTAGTTCTGTTCCTTAACTTCAGAGGAGCATCAGCTGAACAGAGCAAGGTCAGCTGTATTCTCGAGAGCCAGGAGATGCTTTTGCACTACAGCGTAACCCATGGCGGTCAAGACATTCCACCAACAGGTTTAAAAATAGTGCTTTCTTTACAAACTCGTTTCATCTGGTCATCACTTCCAGGTTACTGCTTCCTCCTCTTCCTATTCACATTATCTTAGCCCTCTAATAAATTCTGGCTTTTATACCCTCATTTTCTAAACACACCCTTTCCCCCCCATTCCTCTTGGGCCAAAAGACCAGAGCGTGGTTTTCTATCTTTGTACTTTCCTCCACACAAAACAACTAGACCACAAGCAATTTTCCCCTGGGTTATAATTTGCAAACCTCACACAAATTTGAAGTCCACCTATGTAAATGAATTCAAACGCAAATTTGCCCTTCTGTTACACAACTGAAGTCTTTCCTACATTCCTAACTGAAAAGAATCCTAGTATTCATAAAGACAACCTGTAAGTTGAATGGTAAGCTAGAAAGCAGATTTTTGAATGATATTCTATATTTGAGGATCAGCAACATACGAGCAAATAGCATGAGGAGAACAGCACACTCCTGTGCTGCCTTTAGAAAACTTGCACTACTCACCTTGATATTTCTGTAGGTTTCATTCAGAACCATTTTATTAAACTCTGGATTCTTAAGTGTGTCAAGGAAGTTTGAATATAAGCTGTGAAAGTTAGGCTCAATACTGACTCTTTTCATCACAAGATACTGTGATACCCAAGGCATGAACTCTTCTTTCACTGTTTCCTTCAATTCTTCCACCTGTGGTCAAACCAAAGACAAAGCATACCACAGAAGAGATGAGAAGATAATCAAAACCTTCTGGAGTCAGCTCTGAACAACACACAGCTTATGGTCAGTCAATTGCTTCTAACACTAAGGTTGCTTTTCTACAAAAGGGTAAGTATTTGAAATCAGTGTCTCATTATCCAAAGATCTGGTCAACCAGCAGGGACTCAATCATGAAATCAGCAAGGCATAACAATTCACCTCTCCTTCACTTCCCAGCTTCTTACCAGACAACCAGAAATAAATGTTGTCACCTTACAAGTTCAAGCCATCCATCCACAAGACAATAGCACGGGTGGCAGCACGACTGTACATCTCAACTAGCTGAAAAAATTCCCTTAATTGCTGCTTGAAATACCAGAGCTTAACCTTGCAACATTTAATGGTACCCAGTCCATTTATGACGGGAATGTTTATTCAAGATTAAGAACAGGTATCTTTTACCCATCTCTCCTCTCCCTGGAAAATTTTATCTCCAAAGATGTTCAAGCAGAAAGTGCTGGAAACTATCATTTCTTTACAGTGCGCTCCCTCCTGAAGTTTCTCAAGTTAGAATTTTGTAGAAGTATCATCAGCCCACACTTAAAAATGAATTTATAAAAAAAAGATTAATTGTATAAAAATTATTTTTACTGGCATTCTTTCATACTTGCCTTCTGTGTCATATTTGACTGAGACAGATTATTGAAGATGAAAGCAATTTTTTCCTGGACATTCTCTGGAGGTTCCACAATCCTCTCTGTTTGATCTGTTGCTACTAACAGCGTATCAATGTTGGTAGTATTAATGGAAGGCTGGAGGGAGAACAAGAAGTTATGCATAAACAATACCTAGAGGTGACATCAAAAGAAACTTTTGCTCTGTTCTGTCGAGCAAAAATAGAACTGAGCTTTACCAGGGGACATCTACTCTCTCAGATTCATTTTCAGCAGCTCTCTGAAGGAGCCAAATGAATTTTTTATTCTAAAAACCCTGATCAATACTCAGCAGAAGAATACTGCTGTACAAAAAGCCTCTACATGCACATAAAATAGGTGCCACTGCAATGGCACCCTTTAGGCCTTTAAGCCTGTGTACAATCATAGCTTGGAGAAAAATCACAACACAATAGTGAGCAGCACTTAACACAGCAGGGAGTCTCCAGGAGCATTTCAGTGCTGATTTGAGAAGGACAAATCCCAGAGCTTCATTCTGAGACAGTATGCCAGCTTAAGTCAACAGAATGTGACTCTGGTCCCTATAGCTGCAGGTTGGGACTCCAGGGCTTTAGCACCTGGTGCATTGCAATTAAGGTAAAAGGCAATGCAGTTTTAAATATCAATCCTGACTGGAGTTTAAAATGGGAAAACAAACACCTCCAAGTAACAAGTTTCTACATGATGTAATCAGGTGTGAAAGACATTAACAGCTACGCTAAGAACTGTCCTCCTAAGCGTGTTCACACTTCCAGCTGTGTTTGGCTTTTGCCTCCTTTACAGAGAACTGTTCAAAGACAGTTCCACAGAAAGACAGGCTCAACTTTCCAGTACATCAGCCATCATACAGGAACAGCATCCAATGCCCATCCTTGGCATACACATGGGACCAAGTGTGCCCCAAAACTTTCTGTGCAACAGCCAATTCTGTCTATCTGCCAACCCTGTAATAACTCTGACAAGCAGTTCAGAGTTGTTTACACAAGTGACCAAAGATGTGAAAAACCTAACGCAGTTAGAACTGTGAGGTCACATGTGTGCAGTAAGCATTCTTAAGTCCCAAGCAGAATAGCAGCTGCCAACTATTTTAAGAGTCCTGTTGCAAGTCATTAACAGAAATGATGGTTCTGTAATTGTCTTGATAATTACAGCCTCAAGAACACATTTCAACTTGACCTCAAAGTAACTGGGTAGTTTAATGATGAAAAATGCCTTCTCTCTACAAAAACGTTGGTCGTATTTTAAAAGGTTATATGTTTTAAATCTAAAATATGGATCACAGTTTAAAAACCTACGGTACATAAATTAAAACAGATTCTGTCTGTATGTACTCAGTCCAGAGCAGCAACCTCTGCCTCTCTGGGAAGGGCACAACGACACAATGCTCACCGGCACATCTTTCTTGAAGCTGACTCCAGTTGGTCGGGTGATTGTAATGGTTTTTGCAACGGTGGTGGTGGTTGAGGTGGTCACTATAGTGCTGACTTGGCCAGCAAGAGGAGCTTTTGCTGGAACCTGGGCCTGGGCCTGAGCCTGGGCAAGTGCAATACTTCCAGGGGTGGTGATTGAACCCTGCATCTTCACAGGAGGATCTCTGGATTGCTGTCCATATTCTATGTACTAAAATAGGGTGAACAAGCACATACAAAATTTCACATGCAGCAACAGAACTATAGGTTGATTTTTAGCATGAGCACTATAAAGGTTTGCAAACAATCATTAAAATATTTGACACTCCTGGCATAAAGGAATCTATAAATACAGCTGTATACCCTGATAAAGCACATCTTGTCACTACTGACTTTCTTATTGGAGAGAAGCCTCAAGCTCCACCTCTGGCCTCAACAAGTTGATGTCAAGCATCACAAGACCTAACATGCTTAAAATTTTACAGAGTACTACCTAAAAAAACCCCTTCCCTATCCCTCTAGGCCTAGAACAGCAGGACAAAAGGAGAAAGAGCCTAAGAGCAATGCGTGAATATCAAGAAGCAGGCTACAAAGGAGGTAAGAAGTCTTCTGCAAGGACTCCAACAGCTACATAGAATAGTCTGAAGCTCACCATGGATAAGAAAAAACACAGTTCTGAAATAGCCCACTTTAAGATACTACATCTTCTGAAATAGTTCCATAGTAGAAAATAAGTTTCTTCCCCACTGCTATACATTTCCCCAGAAACTGGAAACATCAGACTCTCATTTAAGAGGTACAGTCTGAAAGCTGTTAGTGAAACCAAGACTGCTATTGGACTTGGCAGCTTCAGGTATGAGCTTCTACCTTAATGGTAGAGCTGAACATTTTTCCTTATTTAGCTCATGCTCTTAAGCTCTGCCACTGGGATTAGTTTTTCTGTATTTCTACCAATAAAAGCACATTCAAGGCAGACACCATATGATGAACACTGCTTTGGACAACAAGGTATTCCCATGGCTCTCATCAGACCTTCAGGAAAGAAATTTTTCCTTGATTATTTTATCAGGTCTAAGTATGAAACTGTATAAATCCAGCTGAATGACCTCTATTTTAGACTAAAACTCCAAATCTTTAAGGGACTGGAATATGAATCCACCAGGGCACCTTAAAACCTTCATGCGTGGACATGTGCACTGGTTGATCATGCAGTTATATTCAGGTAGCTATTTCAATACAAGCAAACCAAACAGATTCATGGAAACAGGAAAGGCACCAGATAGGCACCTTCACCTGCCTACCCTATCCTAAAGCAAATTCCTTAAGAAAAGGCATTTGATTCTGTGGCTGTACATGGTCTAAAATCACGATGAGACTGCTTTTCCAAAGGAAAACAGAAATTTGCTCTAAAGAATTTAACATCATAGAAAGTTAGTGTTGCTTACAGACACACTCACCTCCTGTAAATGATGCGGGAACTGTATAAAGTGACTAATAGAAGCCAAGTGCTGACAATACTGGGGATAGTCCTTCAATCTGTCAGACAAAACATGCATTAGTCAGAAGCATAAGCCCACATCAGAAACAGAGAAACAAACATCAGGTGTGTCATTCCCATTCTGCACCACAGAATTACTTCTAGACTCCTTACAGCAGCTGTGCTATAAACAAAGCATTTCCTACAAAATACTCTTTGTTGCAAAATCTATTTAAAATGTATTAATTTAACATTAAAGCACAAGATTTGGTCACAGCAACTCGTCTTTTCCTTTATCTCTATACTTCTGACCTAGTACACAGTTGCATTTATATTCCGTGTTTGAAACAAGGTTACTGGGTAAGTAATTTGTAGTCTGGCTCAGTGCATTTTAAACAGCAAACCAGAGCACACCTCACACCCAGAATGTCCTCTATCTGCAATTCATTAAAAGTTTTCAGAAATAACTTTTTTTGAGACTATTCAGCCATACTTGAGACTTCTGTGTAAAAGCAAAGTTCTAGAGCTTAGTTCCCATCAGTCCTTCAGTAATGAACAGTGCAAATGGCACTCCACTGGAAAGCACCTGTAAAGAGTAATTACATTCACCCCATTTCTAACAAGCTGTTAGTTACTTCATCTAACTCAACACTTCACTGATTTTTATAGAGTCTAAGTAGTTTCTGTATCTCAGTTTGTCCCACATTTATACATGTGCCACACTGAACATTTTAATTTAGAAGGGTTACCCTTTAACTAGCACATTCACACATCTTGTTCCAATTCAGCATATCTTTGAAGAAATCCCAAAGCTGAGATGTGCAATCTTGTACTGCACGATTAGAGCAGGTTTAAGGTTCACAAGACAATACAGGCACTACTAGAAGTGTACCAAAACCCACACTCACCTATTTTTAAATCTATCTAGTGCAGCAATACCAAAATAGTACATTTTGGATGCAAAAGGCTTTCGTAAGGCTTCAAGAACATAGCGCAGGGCCAGGCCCAATGCCATATAAGTAACCAGTCCTTTCTCTATTATGCCCCCGAAGAGACAGGCTGTTATGTGCAGCTCTTTATCTGGGTACTGGGGAAAGAAACGATATTCCTCAAACAAGTTCCTCAGCATACAGTTAAACACTTCTCGTTCCCGTTTAAGGTTGGAGTCCTTAAACCTCTGCAGCATCTCCAAGACCTGCAAAGAAATTGGAAATTGTTACTAACAGATTCGCTTTACTTCAGCCCTTTCCCATCTTCCTGTGTCATGACTGTTTGTAACTACTAAGGTACATTGTGCTACCACAAGTTGAACTGCAAAGTAACTGCTTCATTTTAGCCACCAGGCAGACACTGCATCACTACAACGAGCTTCCTCTTCCGATTTTAGTTCTCTTTTAAGTGACCATCTTCACACAAAACTTTTTTGTGACTGCCTACACCACTGCTTTCAAACTAGAAAAATGAAAATTAATGTTGTGTCTTCCATAATTTATAATCATGAAAATATATTAAAGTAAATTTGAAGTACTTCAAAGAGTAAGTACATCAGACCAATAATTACTCTCATAGAGACTAACAAAAATAATTATCAAAAGCTCAGAAGGTAGAACTTGGGATACTTCTATATATCTGGATCTTCTAGTCATTTTTATATAGTTTAAAACCAAATACATTTAAGATAATTTATACAGACTATTTAAAGGCACTCTTTAGCACTTATATTCAGCACAAAAGCTTCCACACCACACTGAATCCTTCCCACTTTGCAGCATTTTAGGACTGTTAATTAGACATCTAAAATCTTCAGTCCAGAGAAGTCAAAGCTGAATGTAATGATCAACTGCAAGTTTACCGTGAAAACAACTTCAACAAAACGAAAGGGCAATGCTGCAAGCATCTACCACGAGCCCTTTATTACTTCCCTCTAAAACTAATACATGAAAGAATAATTATAATCAACTTTATTCCAAGTCTATGGACAGGTGCTGGAACTGCTACAGAAGGGAACTCACCTCATCCACAGACATGGTTGGGTGTGGTGGATGGTTGTAAATACGCTGGAAGTAGCTGTTTGCCTCATCATCTATTTCTTTGCTAAAGTGCTGATTAGCCTCTGGCCACACCTGAGATAAGTCAGCTGTTAAAAAAGGGAACAGGTATCATGCTCAGGACAACTTCAGACAGTCAGGACTTCATCTTGTCCTTTTCAACTCTTCCACCAATCTGTACAGAACTGCTTGGTCTTCTGAAGAGCAGGATATTTAACCTTTCCAGTAGACAGGAATTGCTATTTAAAAATATGTTTTCAATATGCTATATTTATTCAAAAAAACTGCATCCTAAGATAGCATTAACCTCACACTGCTGTACTCCTAGAACCCACTGCATCCCAAGCCAACCTCAACCGACAACTAAATAACTGAATGCAGAACAGACTAGAATAAAGCATGCTACACAACACTAACATGCACACAAACTTGCACACAAACTTTCAGGCCAGCCAGTGAGCTTCCAACAAGTTTATACTCAATGTTCAAGACCCAAAATATAAACCAATGCTGATTACAGCCACCTCCACTGTACAGCTGTAGAGATAGGTAACTTTGCTGTTATTGCATATGGCTTCTTTGATAGCTCCTCCGTAACAGCAATGCAGAAGGTTTAGCATATGGCTGTGTTTCATGACCATTTGACTGCTTCAGCATTTCACTGAGCATGCTGCAGAGGCATACATGAGTTAAGGGTAACGGCTTAGTGTTAGGAACCAAATTATTCCTTTCAAAAACTACCTTCCCACCAACTTTTGTTAGTCTTATTTGTATCCAATGTCGCAGTCTATTTCACCTCTTCTCCTGTCAAGTTCTCCCCTGTAACATGACCTTACCCAGGTTTAACCTTGTTACAATCCAAACAAAAAACACCCTGCTACCAGGCACATACAATTCTCTGTCAAGAGCAGGACAACACTTTTGTTCAAAACACAGCACAGCAGAAAAAGGACAGAAACACGCTACTCCTGCAAATCCATAACACATTATATTTTTATGCTAACAGGTTTTTTTTTAACCACTCCCAGCCACCTGGCAAGCTTTTAGGATACAAGTTTAGAAGCACGTTTTCAGACTAATATAATAATACAAGAGCCACACTTCTAACATTTACCACCTACAGATCCAAGCTTCCCCTGAAGGAAACACAGATTAACTGCAGACCACAGTCACACTTCACAGCCACAGACAACACTACCACTTACAAGGTTTCATCTTACTCTGCTGGAATGTAGGCTGGTTCAGTCCAGATGTGCTCAGCTTCCTTTGCACGAATGGGTCATTGTTCACCGCAGGAAGGCCCAGGGCTCCAGTTCCTATGCCAGTCAGGCTACCCGTAGTAAGACCACCTACTGAAAAGCAAACCTGTAGTAAGACTGCTTACTGAAAGCAAACAATTGGTCATCTCCGTTGCACCCTCACAGCATCCACTTAGCACTACTCCCAGCACTTGTCATTTCCAAGAACTCAAAGCTTTATAGCCTCATTGCTGTCTAATATCAAGCAGTTTTAACACAAGCAGTTCTTCATCTCTGTCCCAACCTAAAATAATGCTGCTATATTTGTCAAAACACTCATCCTCTTGACTCAAACTTTTTACCTATTGCAGCTGCAACACTCTGAAGCGCTGTTTCACCAACGATCCAGGAGTGAGGACTGTGTAACTCCCTCCCATAGGACACAGCTGTTTGTCCAGCGTGACTTCCCACACTTAAAGGGAAGGAAGCACCTAACCCACCCTTAAGGGGTGGGTTGTCACATTCAGTATTTCCAACCACAGCAATAACAATGCCTTAGCTCTGCCATGTCAAAAACAAACCACTCCACCCGAACAGCAGTACCTGGAAGCTGTGAAGAGAGTCCTCCGATGCCACTGAAACCGGTTGTCTGGTTTTGGGTGGAAAGAGGTGGGAATGCTTTTGCTGGTGATTGAGGAGTACTGAATGCAGAGCCCAAGTTTGGAGGGAAGCCTTGCATGCTCTGGGTGTGAGGAGCAGCCGAGCCACCTAAACTAAGAGAGGCCATTCCCGCAAGCGAGTCGATCTGAATGAAGAAAGGAAGATTATACAGATATCCATAAACCACAATCCAGCTGATTTCTGGCATGTTTTGTACAAAGATGGCTACGTATCAAAACATTCCTGAGAAAAGCTCTTCTGCATGGTTACTGTAAATTCTCAAGCCA
Organism: Cnemophilus loriae; assembly: GCA_013397755.1. Lineage (NCBI taxonomy): Eukaryota > Metazoa > Chordata > Aves > Passeriformes > Corvidae > Cnemophilus > Cnemophilus loriae. The sequence goes on from VZTF01001921.1 coordinate 50,510, forward strand.
TCCAGATCACCCCAAAAGATTAGTTTGTCTACAGAATGCACTTTTATTTTTCTTCTACAATCCCATGAAATCCTATTCTCTCACAGGTTTTACAGAAAAGCTGATTGTTCCATAGTCTGCAGTTAAGACAACACAACAGTAAATGCTTACAATAAGCAGCATTTACTTCTACGTGCAGATTTTTGTACTAGAGTAGTTTATGCTCTGCAGTTTGCAACCTCAGACCTCACCTCAAGACTTACAAAGCTATTCCACTTCAAACTTCAAAGTATTTTTGGCTGTCTGAAGGACCCTACTATGCCCACTTTTCACAGCTAAATACCTGAATTAAGTCTTCAATAAAAAGCATTAAGACTTGGTTCATGAATAGGAGGGAAGGCACAATACAGTCTGCCAAAGCAGTAAGATAAGGAACTCACTAGGAATAGCAGAAAATGGTGCTATCTACCCAGAAGACAGCATGACTACAGCCTAAAAATTGCTGCTGTTTGTTCATATGAGTTATTTATCTCAGGTTACCAAGATATTTGGTATATCTGATGAGCAACTTCAATAAAGCAACAATTCACAAGGAAACCACTCTCTGTGTTTAGTTTACATAATCTACTGACAATTCAGTCATTCTTAAATGCTGAATTGCCACTATTTCATGTGAAATACTTTTCACCACTTAAAAATCTGCCATTGAATGTAACTGCTAGAAGCAAAACCTGTCTGTAATGTGTTGCTCCTAGAGGAGGAAGGGTTGATGAGTGGCAGGGATTAACTGAAATGTACCTTGTTTTTAAAAGAGCAGTTCAGTTGAGAGCTGAAGAGCCCCAGTTATAACAAGTCCTTATGCTCTAGCACTGTGGCTTGGCCCGTGAAGCTACAAACAAGACACATCAGGTTCAAAGGCAGTGCTTAATTCTCAGAAGCTCTAGTAAATTTTAGCACTTTAAAAGAAAGCCTCCGTTATTTTAAATAAACCAAATATCTGTCCCTCCTCAGTGCTCCCATCCTATAATACCTCACAGTTACTTCTTACAGACATCAGTGAAGTGAAAGACAGTTCTGAACTACATCCCTCAGACATTATTCTCTAGTTACAAGCAAGCTACCAAGACATGCAAGCGCAAAACTACGAGAGCCAGATGATGTTTGACTTAGTCCTGCAGAAAGAGCTCAACTAGTACAGCAGAACTAGCACTAAATCAACACCACCTTCTGAAAATGCAGCATGTGACTGTTCTACCTGCACAGGAGAGATGGCATCCAAGCTGCTCGCGCTGGGCGGGCGTCCTTTGGGCATGACTCCAGGTGGGGGCTGTCGAGCCTTGTTCATGACATTACTGCAGTTTGCTACCATGGTGAGGATCGTCTCTGACAGCTCCTGAGAAACACTCCTGGGACATGGAAGCATGACAGTGAGCCATCTAACATCCTTGAAAATAAGGCCCCTAACTTACGTGATCTTCCTAGAGAAATTGAGGCCACATTTTACAAAAAGAAGCTGCAAAACAACCCCAGCAAAAGCTACAGTTTGTTTTGCAAAACTTGCCTTAGATAATCTCCCAAAAGAAACAGCTGTATTTAAATGGAGAAGTTTAAACTGCAGTTCTAAAACAACCTCCCACAGACTGTTCCTTTGTTTTTGATGATTCAAATACTCCCTTACAGTTACTCCAGCAAGTAAGGACTTACAGAACGCTGAGATATGGACCTACAGGGCTCCAACAGGTTCTTGGAAGAGCCTCTGTCTGCTGTTGTCCACATTATGAGCTATATAACAGCTTAGCTTCATGAGTTAAAACACAGATAGTGATGCTGTGATCCCTTGTTCAAATCTGCCCCTCAAGGCTTCTTCCTGTACCCAAACTTCACCATTTATGGTTATTCTCATTCTGAATCTCATTACACACAAGGTCTCTCTAAAAGATGAGATACATGGGCTATGTACTCACAGACAAAAAAAAGAAAAGGAAAATACCACCACCTGCTTCACTAAAACTCATCTGTCTACAAACTGAAAGACGTGCTTCACACACTGGCACTAAACCCAAATAGAGACAGGAAACTTAACTATTCAAGGAAAATATAATCAAAAAACATCAGAAAACTCAAACTTAGGCACAAAGTCATTGCACAACCCAGAGCAGTCAGCACCTCTTTCCAAAGTGTTCCACATCTGACTGCCAGGTTCCCAAACTGGAAGGAAAGCCAGCTCTATTGCTGACTTACCTAACCACAGACATAATAACAGAACACTAACATTTTCCTTTCGGAAAAAACAGCCAATTGTTGATGCTTTCCTGAACTTTAGTTCTGCCTTTTTGGTGAGGACAGATAAAGCTGCAGATTCCTTCCTGTAATGGTGCAACTATCCTAATACAGTTTTGTTGTTCTCTTAACCTGGTATGAAGATTCCTTATTTCAACTCAATTTTCACAAGATTTTACTGCTCAACTCTTGGGATGAGGGGAAGAAAAACAGAGGAACCATCCTGGTGATTAAGGCAGAAGAACTGAAGATTAGCCTTCAGCTTTGGCAGGTATCCCATTATAGCACACAAAGAATTAGTTAAGGGCTTCCAGCTCTTCTCTAAAGCCAGCAATCTACTATGCAGTGTGGGGACATCTCATCCATGAGTGACAGGAATCTTGGGAGGTATCATGGGTGACCAGGTTTCTATACAAGGCAACGGACATGTTAGTAACTGTTTCACAAGCTAGTTCCTTTACACTCTTTTAACATCCTCTCACCAGAGCCTTGTTTCAAAGATTTCAAAAGAAATGGGCTTGGGGGGAATGTATGAAAATGCAATTGGAAATCTACCTTCAAAAAACTCCAAAGAGATTTCTTTTTCAGAAAGTGCAACCAGACCTGCAGACAGAGCTCTGAGCATGGCACACAGTACAGTCAGTATCTACAGCATGTATTCGCCCTCACCCCAATGCCGTAGTCCTAGAAATCTCAACGTTTAAATGTATGTATGACCAATTGACACGCATCACAGGATTTTTTATGATGCAGGAGGCATTTCAAGACTATACAGCACTCCAGTCAGCCATGGAATGGGTCAGGGAACTCTACAGTTCACATATGGTTACCAACCTCAGACTTTGGCCCTCCTCCTTTTTCGGGAGTTAAATTTGCAGTCTTTATCATTAAATACTACAACATGCTTTTGCAAAACGAATTCCAACCTGCTGTAGATAGATAATATGGCAGCCCAGAATGAGGACAGACTTACAATCCCAGAGTTGGATATTTATGGCGACTGGTTAGGCCATTCGTGCTTTGGAGCGAACCACTAATGTTTTGTCCTGCCATCTAGGCAGACTGAAGGTTAACATTTTCATCGTGTCAAGAGATGCACTGCTGTATCAAGTTGCAAACATCACAGTATTTTTAGATAGCACAGAATTGCAGGTTTTCTAAAAAAAACCCCAAACCAACCAACCAACAAACCCAACAAAAACAAAACCCACAAAAAAACCCAGTCTGCATTTCAGGCAAATGAAGCTGGTGGGCTGAGAGCCAGGAACCAGAGTCTAGAGCAACAAAACTGTCACTGTAAGGGAAGTTCCAGCTTGCTGGAATCACATGTTCATTTCTCTTACTCTTTTTTTTCCCTCCAAACACTCTCTTACAAAGCAGGAACAAGCCTTTTCATTCCTGAGGCACAGGTACACAGAAGCCTCTTCCCTGCTTGAGACAGGAACTGAGAAGAAGTGACCATTCCCCACACTGACACACTTGGAGCGTGCAGGACATGACTGTGTGGAGAAGGCACTGCTGCCCCTCTCAACTCACTGCAGCTCCACAAGGGAAGGGCTTCTCATAAGCAGCTTGTTCATAAATTACATGACTGGTCAGCCTGTGGTGCCTGCAACCAAGCCTGACTTCATCGTAAAAACACTCAGTAATAGAAGGAACACTAATTTCCTTTTGAAGACTCACTGTTACATGATGCCACAACTGCAGTGCTCACCAGTGATAAACAAGCTGCACCAAAAATAAGTCTCAGAACATGCAGGGACCTGGTGGCTAAAAAAAAGTGTCTCCCAGGTCACAAAACAAGACAAGAACTAACTACAGCCTAATTAAAGAGCAGGCTCCTAAATCAACAGATTTAGGAGATAGCAAGCTTCAGCTAGTGAAGTGTAACTACCTTCCCAGATGTATTTAATATTTACTATGATTTTAACCTTCTAGTCTACAACACCTGCTTCCATTCGTGACTGAAACCTAAGCTAATCAAAGCAACTGCTTCATGAAAGAAATCCAAGCTTTTTCTTTCTAAAGCTCAAAGAGAATAACTAATGGAAAATGACTGCAAGTAGGTCACATTCTTGTATAAAAGGGAATAAAAGTAGCTATAAAAAGAAACCAAAGGCTGTGAGAATTGTGCCAGTAGAGAACTAGTGGCTTTTGGAATTAATGGAATAAATAAAACTCGGTAATACATTAAAATTCAGAACACCATGACATTAGATGCAATTCAAATCTACAGTTAACTATTAAACCTCTAAAACATAGACACTGCAGCACACAAAATAAGGAATATAAGTTCATTTGTGAACTACAGTCTCAAAAGATGCACTTTGACTTGAAAATTAACAGCTATCTCTTCAGACCAAGACATGTGCTAGACCATTATATTTCAGAAACAGTATTTCAACAGCATTTGAACTTCAATTGCACAGATTTCAGCAGAAAACAGGAGACTCCCTTCTCCTGAAGTCTTACAGGTACCTCAAATTCCCTTTCAGCTCTGATACTCATTGTGACCAACTTTACGTTGGTACTAATTTCCTATCTACATGAGAGCCATTAATCATCCTGGGTACCTTAAAGATGTTTCTTATCTTTTTCAAGACCACACTGGCTAAGCCAAAGGACACAGTGTAAGATTAGGCATACACACACAGATTAGGTAACACACACTTGGACATGCCAGCCTCATTTGGTGCCAAAATGTAGCAGCAGAACAAGCCCCATCTCCAGTTTCCAGTCACTCTGGTTCGCGCATTGCACTACGCTGCCTCTCATCACCTCTGAAATACTGCTGCAGTTCAATACCACCTTGCTCTGACAGCATTAAGAAACAACATTGTAAATGTTTTACAATTTTCAGTCACATTTACTATGTGTGTATATAGCATTTAAAGACTGATTTGTCCAAACTCAGTTTCCATCAGCCCTTCTGCATTCTACCCCTCCCTCTAGCAGCTCTCAAACCCAAACCTTTTTCTTCTGACTTCAGCTAAACAATCTGATCTGCAAAAGATGTTCAATATTTTCCATCTTTGACTACTCTGAGTCTCTCTCAAAGACAACAGAAGTTACATATGTCTAGTTTCAGTCTCAATTACACTACAATCACCACTCCCCACTTTTCTCCTACACATAAGGACAGCATGAGCCCTTTGTGCCAGAGCAGCTACCACACAGAAACATCTGGTTAACACAATCACAAAATCCTTTATAAAGCCACTGTTTTCCAAGATGCTGTCCCATTCTGTAGACATGACCTGGATATCTTTGTCTGAATTACAGCCCTATATCTAGTCATTAACAACTGAGTATCCGACTAACCAGCCAGCCGCCAGTCACCAAGATTAGCTCACCTGTTTGATGATAAAGACAAGAATACTCAAGCTCTTGTGATCTAGCCTACAACAGAAGTTTCAATGCAAAACTAAATGTACTACTGCACCTATCCCTGCAAGTTTATACACTCTCATTAACCCCATTCTCCACATGAAATTCCAAACCAGCTGTGACCATGTGCCAGAAAGCGAGCTGCAAACAGATTATACGTTCGGCATAAGCAATATAATCCTTACCCAGCACAAGCTTGCAGACAGGCCAACATAGTTGCCAAAGTTTCTGGAGGAAGCTGAGCACTTTTGGGCTGATCTTTCTCTGGAGCAAGGCCACCCAGGATAGATGGACATCTTCTCTTTAGGAAAGTCATACAGGCCTGGATGAAAGGTTCCTGAGGAAAAAAATGTTATCTCAATCTCCCAAACCACATCCAAGACACTATTTCAAACTTGGCAATTGCACCATGGAAAGAATTGCACTACGCTACTATAGTTCAGTGAAAACGTTGAACTATCAAACCATGGACACTTTCAACAACTTTAAAGCTACTTATAAAATTGTAAAAGTGACTTAAGTTAGTCACTGACAAGAGTGTGAAAATAAAGAGAAAAATCCTGCTTTACCCCATGCTCCCGAATTTTATCTGTGAGCCATTTGTCAAGTTTGAGGTATTCCCGTCGAGAGGCAAGTGCAGCAAGGTCAATAACAAAGGCAAATGGAGTACCATTTAGCAGCATTGACAAGGCCTAAAGAAAGAAAATCAGAAGACTACTAGTGAAGACACAAAGATACCCTTTTTCCGTTCTTTTCTTTCTAGTTCCCATACACGTTTTAATAAAGAGGTCTTATTATAACATGCTGCTATGCTTTCTTTGTCAACAAAGATTGGTACTAACAACTTCACTTACAGCTCGCTTGTGAGACAAATAAGCAAGAGCTCTGATTTGAAATCATGACTTCGCCTTCTTTGAAGCGACCTTGTGCTGACAGTTTTAAATTCCTCTGTGATATGAAAAACCACCAGCAAGTGGCCAAGAGCTACCAAACTGATATTGCTACAAAATTAAGCAGAAGAGCCTAGCATCTCCCTGCAAACAGACCTCAACCACTTCAGAGATATTTGGAATATATCTGGTCCAAGAGGGCTTCTCTGAACATGGTAATTGCTACAACAAAACTGACTTTAAGCAGCAGCTGGTGCTCTTGCACTATGAGACACCCAATTATTTTGCATCTAACTTTAGGAAGCAATAAAGGCCTCAAAGTAGTTAGTCACAACTTCCAGTCTTTGGTCAATGTGTAAAAACTAAGAAATAGTAGCATTCTCAAGAAATCCCCATTCCATTATGTTTAGCAGTGCCACCTTCACACAAACATCTGACAGATATTTTCTACATTGTCATTTCAATAATATTCAAGGGTAAACCAGCTCTTCCTGCATTCACATTACACTCACACAGCAAGCAGTTCTGTTGTGCTTCTTCCCAAGGTACTTGTCAGCTAAGCCACGATAACCAACCCCACTGCAAATACCAAGAAAAATGTATTGGGCTCACAACAGAACAGACTGGAAGCATCTGTAGTCAGATACCACAACTCAGCTGAAGAGTACTTTAAGTCACATGAACATAGGCTTTTTTTTTTTTTTAGACGAGGGATAGCAGCCACAAATTAATTCAGACATGCTTAAACAATGTAATCCTTACTAAATTAGTCTAAGTTAAGCTTAGCCTTCGTTAAAAGACGAGCAAGTCTGCATAAGACAACAGACAAAAAATAATGGCAGTATTTTGGAAAACTCACCTTCAAGTCTTGTGCCACATCAAGAATACGTGACAATTTTGCCTGGTCATACTGCTCCCCTCTCATGTACCATTCTGCCATGGCATGCATGATAAGCTGACGAATTGAAGGAGACTGACCCTGAGGAGAATTAAATTAGGATTGTACTTCATGATTCTAGGAACAGGATCAATTATGTGAACATTAAACAGGGTATTTCACAACTAAAAAGCTTAACATACAAAGATATTTACTCTTTAGCTTCGGAATTTGCTTCTGATTCGAGCTCTTTCTATGCAAAAATAAACTATCCAGGAGCTACACATAAAGGATATAGCTGACTGCAAATGGTAGATATGTATATCCCCACCTCTTTTCTACCACTGTCCAGGATCAATTCCTCTCTATTATAGGCAAATTGCTTTCAGACTACATAAAACATTTACAAAATGTTATGCCTGACATGATGTCCTGAAGCGAAAATTCAGTATCACACCTTGAAAAGGAAAACACAGTATCTAGATCTTTGCTCATACAGGGGCAATTTTAAAGTACAACACCAGTAAGATTTTTATGGCAGCAAGGGTTTTGTTTAAAGGAAAAGTGAAACATCCTTATGTCACAGAACAGCACCATGTCCCATGGCAATCATCATTCAGTGCCCTGATCTGAGACTTACCCTGTGGAAAAATTGTCTTTTCTGCCATTTCAAGACCTCATGCAAAAAGCACTTCACATCTACTCTACCCCTCATCCTTCAATTTAAAGACTTCCATCAGGAAAATATAAAACATTCATAGCATGACCTCAGAGGTCAAGCTTCTTGCCATTAACTCTACTCTAGATGAACAGGGAAACATGTTTGCTAATGCAGATTCCCTCGGACTCCAGAGACTTCCTCTGCTTTCAATTTCTTATGGTATCTCTTTGTTGAACTACCAGTGCACACAATGATGAAGGCCACACCAAACAAAACATCCGTTAGAAGTATGGGATTTGCATACACAGCCACCTATCTCTACATGGAAGCTCTCCTTCAAAAAGGTCAGCAGTCAGTCCCAAGTTTTCAGAAAACACCCAGACTCTGAAAACTTGTATGTTGGGTATTGTATTGTATTGTATTATATTGGGTGCAAGTAGTTTCTTTATGCCTAGAATAGCCTTCATCTTTTTATCAAGTACAAAGGAGATTATTTTGGTTTAAACCTTCTCACCTCTTACTGTTTCAAGTTTTTACACTTTAAATGTGTGAGGTTGAGAGTTGAGAGGGCGGGGTAGGTAATGCTGTTGTGCGGTTTTGGGGCGTTTCTTTTGTTGGGTTGTTTGGTTTTGCCTTTTTTTCTTTTCCTTTTTTTTTTTTTTTTTAATAAAACGGTGGTCAACTTTGTTTAAAGCTAAAGGTTTGAAAAAGTCAGACTTAACTTGGGTCTCTGTACTTTTCCAGGAATATCTTCTCAGTGAATATTATTGAAAACCAAACCATAAGTTTGCTTCAAGTCAGGGAAGAGACACCCCATTACTCTGTATAAACCATGGATCATTTACCTCTTGGGTTTTGAACTGACCATTTCATAAACCAATACAAACGTTGTTGTAAGTGTTCACTCCATTTAAGAGCTCCATCACAAGCTTTCAAGTTTCAAGGAACAAACTACAGTGAAAACACTTACCTGTCCATGCCATGCATAGTGCAAAATGATGGCTGAGTTGGGATGGTTGCCAAGGAAAATCGGCATGAGCGTGGAGATGAGCTCGTGGCGCAAGGTATGCCAGGACGTGTTGATCTGCAGTAAGGCCAATACCAGCATATCTGGGCAATGCTTGATAGGAAAACTGAAGAGCTGCTTAACCTGTTCATACTGCCCCACTTCTGCCAATCGTAACAGAGACTCAATCAAATCCAGGCTCTTCCTAACAAAACAGAAGGAAAAACAAATAGACAACCCCCACAAAGTTACCAAGCAGCAAGTTTACAGGATCCTGGATTCAAGGATTTTATGGCAACAACTGTAAGGACATACAAAGCAACACCCACTGCAAACAACCTGACACCGCAGCTCTTATGTACAACTAAGCCTGCAAGAAACCATGAAAAATAACTCAAGAGCTTAAGAGCTCCTGATTCTGTTAGGGAGGAGAGGGCACTGAAAGCTGATGTTGAAGAAATTCAGCTCGAGGTGGGTCACTTGGATAATTTAATTTGAAACGTACTTCCAGAAATGGAATACACTTTTTAAAACACCTCAAAGTCCCCACTTGTGAAAGCTCGTGAAAATACTCTACTTGTTTTGCCTGCTTTAGAGACAAGTGATCATTGCCAATTTACTTGTATTCCTCATCCTTCAATTCCCTATTCTGGGCGGTATAATTGAAAAAGAAGCAAATATCTTTACTGAAATAAGCTACATGGCTATACCAAAAAACGGGTGTAAAGGTCAGCTCAGAAAGTCACACCAGTCAGCTTTATGCAGTAACTCACCAATGGCCACATACATTTACTAATTAAATTTTAGGACTACTTTCACACAAATAGAGCAAGTTTCTCTAATATCATCTTGGGAAAGACAGATTTCAATTTCAAACCACGTCCTCTATCTTGTCCTTTCAGCTTGCAAGATATGCCAAAACACATCAGCAGAAACCCTCCAAACTAGCCGAAGACTCCAACAAAAGCAAAGTGTTATGGAAGTACACAGGAAGTTCTGATACTGTGAATAGTTTCACCAATCAAACATGCCACAAATACTAATGGCTGATCTACTGGTACGTCCGCAGCTACAACAGATCTGTCTGCATGAAAATAAAGCCACCTTTGACCAGACAAGTAATCTTACTTTTAACTTTATGTATGAAAACCAGTTGAGAGCAGGTTTATTACCATGTAGCAATTTCTCGATTGTCATCCTCTGGTGGTGCTTTCAGGATGTCTGTGGCAACAGTATGGCACGGGTAGTCAGCAAAACAGAAGATGTCAGGATTTATGAGGGAATGTTGGATGAAGGAGAGCTGGAATAAAAAGAGACGTCAAAAGTAGTTTAGATATTAGAGTTTCAGGGTCCTTCCACTTTATCAAGTGCCACATTTTTGAGAATGATACAAATCAACTAAGCAGCAGGGGTGAGCCAAGCTTCACTGTGTGTTTCATGCAAGACTAAACCTCACACTTCTAGAATTTGAGAATGATGGATATAGGCGTGCTGGGTGTACTTGTTTGCACAAAGCTGTGGCCTTTTTGTGTAACCACGTAAGCACCCCAGAGCACTGCCATGCAGCAGCAGTTCTGTACTCAGCTCCACTATACACCAGAACTCTGCTGAGGTCAAAGGTATGGTCACAGTGCACACACAGCAAGTGACCATGTCCCACACAGTGCAGTCAATTACCCACTGTACTTCTGTACACACCTGAGGCTTGTGCCTTACAGGCCAAGGTCTCAAATGCAGATTATCTAAACATTCACACTACTAATCTCCATTTATCACTCAAGAAATTCAGGAACTTTGCAAATATTCTACAGACAGAGCAAAAATGTTGGTAAACATACCTGGCCCTCTGCATGCTTCCAAGGTCTGTATATGGCATTAACTGGAAAAACCTCCATGCCCAGCCCTCTCTGGATGCCAAAGACTACAATATGCAGGCCCTTGCTATCACGAATTTGAAATCCTGGATGGTCCAATTCATACGTTACTACTTTGAAGTCCAGGTTAGGGTTCTGCAACCAGACAAACAAGGGTTGTGAGCCTTGCACATTACAATCTTCAGTACTGTCTTGAAAGAACCTCTCTTCATCAGTATGGTATCCAACTTAACGTCCACCCAACTTTTAGTTGAAAGCAAGGATTTTGTTTTAAAAAGAGACGTATTTATATAGTTGTGAGAATTCGATGCAAGTTAATGTTTCGAACTACCCTGTGAGACTGCACTTCCCCAGCTCTACAGTAGCTGTTTATCCTTCCAAACATTCCATTACCAAGTCTTTAAAACCTTCAAACATATAGCTCCTGTCTTAGCATACTAACTTGTTCCTTTCCTAGGCTTCCACACCCTCTGATAAAAGGCAGAAGGGTCTGACCTGCTGGCAAGCAGAACTTGCTCCTCCTTTTGCAAAATGTAAACTCAAAGTCCTTGTAAAGCACCTATTGTATTTTCAGGAACAATGTGAAACAATACTGATGAGAGAGCTTGGAGGAAACTGTGGCCATTATGGAACACAAACCACTCATTTCAGAGAGAAGTGAGCACCAGAGACAAAGCTATTTTATGGCCCAAGGTTTAGAAAAACAAAACACTGACTTCTGCATACATTAGAGGGAACATACAGAAAAACTCCATATAAGGCAAGCAAAGGAAATGGTACTCATGTTTAACTGAGTTCATTACAGAAGTCGCTGCTTATAAAGTGGTGGAAAAACTTTCCTATTTCTATAGTGTCATCACACGTAAGAAGCAATAAACAAGGAGTTTTGGAATGAGAAGCTATAAAAACATTTTCATTATCATCCTTAATGCCTACAGTAAGAAGTTTTCCAAAACAAGGTGTCTGATACACAAAACTTTGCACTGTCAGAAATACACTGAAACAAAAACCCTCAGAGAACACATGCTGGAGTACACGGGAGCAGTGTGGAATAAATCTCAGACTGCATCCAAGTAGCTCCTATTTCCCAGAATTCCTCAAAATTTTCTTGTTCATGAGGGAAGAAAGTCCAAGCATTTCAGTACAGTTACATTACAGAGATTCAAAGCTATGCAGGCTGTTGGGAGCTTAAAAAGGTTTATAATCATACTGAGATATGCCCTGCTTTCTCCACATAAAAGACTAAGATGCTCACACGACTTACCAGCTCTTTAAGAACATCAATCAAGACCTCCACATTCCAGGTATGGGCTTGGCTTCCGTCACTCTTATCTTTGCCATCGCTCCAAATCCCACTGCCAGGAGCCGAAATAGACTGCAAGTCAAATACACTGAATTAAACACCAGTAAAAAAAAGCAGTCTCAACGCCCACTGGCTACAGAACTCTCTGCACTAGAGCGATATAAACAGCAGTTCAGACCAGTAATGACATCAGTTTAATACTTCTGAGAATCTTTCATTCACAAAAGTATTACAGACATTTACAGCAGAACAGTCAGAAGTACAAGTTTTGAATAATACAAGCAATTGTTAAATTCCTAGAGGCCAGCATTTTAACTCCTTCTTCTGCTGAAATATAATCCCCAGCACAACAGGCCACTCACTTGTAATGGAATACCATCTGTCAATCCTGAATGAGTTCGAGCCATCATTCCCAAAACCCTGGCAACCTGGGCAGCCGTGACTTCCCGAACACCAAACTGCATGATTATGTTGCGACATTCTTCGACACTAAGATGCAACAAAACAGAGAGATCTTATAGGAAAGCAAGTTTCACTGTAGCCCAATGTAAGACTTCAGTCAAGTTAGTCAAATGATCCAAAACAACAAAATCCCAGGTCAACCAAGAACAAAAATTCAGTAGACAGTCTGTGCAATTATTTCCATGAAATACATCGTGCCACGTTTCCAGTTCAAAGCCAGGTGTACTGAAGTGACAGGGATTTCACAGAGATGTTTCACAGACTGTGCTCTGTCAAAGCAAAAGCACAGGGTAGGTTTAGCACTTTTCTTGGTTAAAAGCATTTCCACTTTTGACCTGTGATACAGAGCTTCAAAGACTCAAGTTTTCTGCTACCTAAAAGCGAAACAAAGGGTTTGAGAAGGTGTGTTTCAAAATGCTGACATCACTGTTCAAAGGTAAGCTGTGAATGTTTGCCTTTCAGCCTGACACAAGCCATGGCATCCCTGAGCAGAGGGCACCAGCAAAAACCTCCCAGGACACAAGAGAGAAAACAATGAGCAGATGCCTGAGGTACAACTTTCAAAGTGAAGGCTATTTTTGCAATTTTTTTTCCATTTTGTGAACACTTCATAACTAGGCCAGGAAGATTTATATAGCATGAGTATATAAACTGTTTTATTAACAGGCATGTGTTAACAAAGGAAATAATTCACTATCTTCCAACACACTGTGATTTTAATTCATGGTTTAAACAGAAACTCATGTTAACACCTTTGAGATTTCATCACCTCCACAAAGTAATCAATAGTCTTTCTCTTGAAATACAGCATCATTTAATTCTACCTCATGCTTCTTACAAAAAAGCAGGTTAGCTTCGTTCTGACAGCAAAGTTTTGTAGGAGCAAGGTCCTTCCAAAACTCCAGTAGGATTTAACTGGAATTTGTCTACCCACTTTTGTTTTCTCTTAGAAAAAGGGTGACAGTCAAATTCTTACGAAACCTTCACAAGGAATGTGAATCCTTTTACGTAGCACTTCTTACCATGACAAAATCCTACACAATGTCTACGGGCATGTAATACACATTAGAAGAAAGCAAAATACAACCAGAATCTAAATAAACGACCTCATAATACTTGATAAGATTCTAGTTATTTCAGTAGTTAAAACATTCTTTACCTTTTGCCTCAAGAAACAAGAAAGAAAACCACCACCACCCAACATTACATGCTTGAAAACTACATTTTCCTACAAACCTTGCACAAAAGCCATAACCAACTTCTTGCATGAAATCTGCCAGAGAACTCTCCATCATGGTTTTGGCTATCCCTCCAGAATCAGGCAGGATCCTGTCCATTAGAATGTCCCGTTTTTCAGGGTATAGAAGTGGTGCAAGCACCACAGGGCAACGCTCCTGGGGAAAATCTAAAGGCAAGAGTAACAAAGTGTCAAAACACCCAGAACACCAGCCGCATGTGAAAGACTATCCAAAATTATTCCACTCCTGTGCTAGAGTTGGCCTGCTGCTGCAGAAATCAAGAGGGCACTGATGCAGCATCTCTCCATCCCAGTCTCAGTTCTCTACTGGCACTGGGATATTCCTAGAGAAGAAGAACGTAGACTAAACTAGGTTCATGCAGGTTCACTGCAGTTCTGCATCTGCCCAAAAGGCCAGCAGCTGTACTGATCTAAGTTTAGAACTAGATTGTCACTAACAGCAGTCATCCAAAAAAAGCACAGAGCAGGAAACAATACAGCAGTCCAGCAAAAGCCGCTCCTCCAACTCAGGAAATATTAGGAAACAAAGGATCTGCTACTGAGTCTAAGAAATACAGCCAATCTAAGCCAGGCACTTGGGCATGGAAAGAGTAAATACTAATTTTTTCCTTCCTGGAAGGTAAAGTTTAAGAGAGATGAGTAATTAGAGGATCAGATCTGTGGATGAGAGTTCCGCTCACAGTGGAGAGCAGCAAAGACATCTTGTGGGTGAGCCTTCCTGAGAACAGAACAAATATTTTACTCTTGTATAAAGTGTAGCTCCCTCTAGGTCTGTGCAGAACCAATGAGTGGGTTAAGTTAAATTCAATTATCACCTTGAGTCCAAATCCTCCCTAGTGTGATAGGTTTACAGCAAACACTGGTTTTGGAAAGGAACAGACTAAGATGGTAGCTTCCAGGAAATGAACCAGTTTAACTCAGAAGCACCTCCCTCACTGTGCTAGAGTTTCCTCATGGATCTGCATCTAATGTAATAAAACACTGTTTAAAATAACAATGTATGTTCCTTACTCTGTAAGGGGGTTTTCAACTACAGTGCACTGAGCTGCTTTACTTAAATCCACAAATATCATACCATACAAGCAAACACAGACTTGAATATCCCTTACTCAATGTTTATTTATCAAAACTTTTCAAAAACATGAGACCACATTACTGCCAGAACAGTGGTACTTTTCTGTCAGTTTAGAACTACGAAAATTTACTGATTTCTGAGTCAGCAAGCTCCCCACCACTTCAGCACTCTGCACTGACAGCAAGTCATGAAAATCCATCCCAAAGTCTGCATCTGGTCAGGCTTCCTGAACAGCACCACTTACCTCTACGTAATGTTTTGAGGAAAGCGTCAATCTGCTCCTGTCCTACCCCAAAGGCTCCCTTCTGCCCAAAGAGGAGATGGGAGAGGAGAAGGTGCAGGACCTCTATTGCAATATCTTGGAAGCCACCTTCTTGATTTCCACTGACGTCTGCGTCAATGTAAGAGCGCAAGAGATCCGGGAGTTTCTGTTTGATAAACTGGGCAGCTTTTGAAAACAGAAGAGGTTAGAGTCAAAGCCTGGGATTCTGTTTTAATATGAGATTCATTTAGTTAGGTACCATTCTCTTAATTTGAGTTTGTTTACCATAAGCCACAACAGTTCAGATTTAAACAGAAATCTCATACCTGAGAACTCAAATATTAATGGACAACTACAAGGTAAGGTATCACAATACCCCAGGTTTGATTCATTATCAAGCAAGTCATTCATGAAAGGGTCCTTCAACTTCATACAAGATGACTGTTATCTACTGCCCCTCCCAGTGGCATCACTAATTGCAAGGTCAGGTCAAGCAGGCATCCATCTACCAATCTAGAAAGCCCACTGATGAAAAAGGATGTCCCTGCTGCAGTACTTCAGAAAACTTACCAAAACCTCGCAGATCTGAGCTGAAAGAGTTCAGTAAAGCCAGACCAAAAATCACCTACAAACAAAAGCAAACATCATAGTAAGGGGCCCTCATCCTTTCTAACTAGCTAAGTAAAAAAAAATTAAAATATTTTTGAAATAAGCATTCACCTACCTCTTGAACTTTACTTAATTTGATGACTTTACTCAATTGGGCAAATAAATGGGGTGAAGGCTTTAGACTCTGAAACAGATAAGAGTAACATGAAAGCTGTTTTGGGATTAGTCTCATTTGCAATGTGTCAGACTATCTAGAGTCTATTTGCAAGCTTGGAATATCAGTAACTATTCTGCTGCAGGTTGACACAAAGCTTCTACAGATAAACAACGTTCCAACTACTTTTGGATACTTTTGGATACTTTTACATCTAATCTAAAAGCTTCTTCTATATATCTCATTATTAAACCACTATCATGGCTTTCATTTTGAAAGAAACTGGAGGACTGATGATTTATTTTGGTTCTAGTGCCACAAACAAGCCATAAAGTACCAACATTAGATAAAGTACTAAAATTAAGTTTGCAGTCATTCTGAGTGATTGACTAACTTGCTTAGTTTAACAAAAAAAAAAAAAAAACCCACACCAACCAGGCAAGCTCAGTTTTTAAAGATTTTAGTCCAACAAGGGAACACAAGAGAAAACCAGCTAGCTTCCTAGAGACCAATTCAGTGCAGTTTCTGACACTGGGATCCCCTTCAAGAAGCATACAAACCTTCTGATAGTGCAAGGGATTGTCAATGGCGTACGACAGCGTCGAGATAAAGTTTGGTTTTGTAATCAGCGACGCACACTCCTGGATCAGAAATTGAGTCTGAAAAGAACAAGATAACTCGAAGACTCATAGTTTCCCAACAGGACAATAAAAATAAACTACTGTGCACTGTGTATAGAAAAGCTAAAAGATAAATTACTTATGTAAGTGCCCAAATTCTCACTAACATCAACTAGCTTCTTTTCATTCAAGCTTTCTTCAGGTTTGCTTTGCTTTTAAGACTGACAAAGTAATGAAACATTCTCCATCATATGTGCAATGTTCCACTTTCTGTAAACATCTTCACACATTGCAATAGATAACTCAAGAGTATTTGATTCATGTTTATGAGCTAAAAAGTCTGTGGCAAAATTGCTTAAGGATGAAAACACTCCTGCCAACAGACATAGTCAGCACCAGAAGTGTCAGTTTAGTGGATTTGGACAAACTCTTAAAATACACAGAAAGGCTTTCAAACTAAAGCACTGCATGCGGTAAAAAGAGCATTTGTACTGGCGTGACCTTTTTTTTCTTCCAGATCAAGAGATTGTAAGTCATATATCAACAATGTATCTTCTTACTTGAGGATTGCCAAAAAGTGCTTGCAGTTTAAAGTCCATATAACCAGAATAGAAGTTGGTTTGAAGCTACTGCTTCTAACCTGCTTTTGTGCTTGAGCTGGATCAAATCCCACCATTTGATTTTTAACAATCAAAACTAATGAACAGATGTGTTGGTGCAAACTGTACCTGATGAAAATCTTTGCCACTGCTTTTACCATCGCCACTGAAATCCACGTGCGAGAATAGACAGCGTAGTAAATGCCTGTCTGCCTCGGGACCGTGCCTATTCACAATCTGGAAAAAAGTATCAAAAAAACAGCTTGGTAGCAAACAGCCATTACAGAACAAGATCTGGGTCTAGCACCATGGATACAGCAGTACTTCTAGTAGTTAAATGATCTACAGTTTCAACAAAACTGCTATAAATGTTCGTTTTAACCAGTAACCTAGAAACCACATCATTAACCCTATCTGCCAATAAAAAAATATAAACAAAGAGAATCTAGACACAAGTCACTGACACAGAAGCCATGCATTTCAGGGGTGGTATTCTTAAAAAGCTAAGTAAAAAGGGGTTTTCAAGTCACCCTGAGGATTCTGCCACCAAAGCAGCCCAGAATATACACAGTCCATGGCCTCACTTTTCCCCATTTTTTCCCACAGCTGCAGTGCCTACCTCTGCAAGAACACAGCCTTGGGACAGCACGCGTGCAATGGGTGATCTCTATTTGCTAACTTACAACACCTATCACTCATTACTAAATCTTAATAATATCACATTTTTGTTCGTATCCTCTACCATCTACCTTAACTCTTGGCTACAGACCAGCTCATCAGCTTGTTGTCTAAGACAGCTCCAGACTGTTTCAGAGCTTACTCCTTTCTTAACACCCAACCAAGCCGACGGCATTACTTGTTTTTAATAGAATCCATACTGTCAGAAATGAGAAGCCAATCAACAGCAGTTTGCCTCTTTGGCCAAACAGTAGCAGCCAACAACAAATCCAACCATCACCTACTGGCAACATTTTTCCCAGTTTCCCCTTTTCTAGCTGCAGGAGACACACAGATGTGCCAGCACAAAACTGCAGCTCTGCCCCGGTCTGACTGCCTCCACCTAGCCCACTGCTTCACCCACCATGAATGCCCTTGTTTGCCAGCAGTTTCTTTGTGCAAAGAGCCAAACAGGGTTGCTTTAGGTTCTGTCTGCTTGGGCTCTGATGTTTGACTGCTTTCACCTCAACTTTCCTACTGTTATCTGACACTATGCTTCCCTTTCCCTCAGAGCCTGCTTATTCCAGTGGCTGCCAAGCTTTGTTCTGCTGCAGAGAAACTTCCAAGTTGCATCTAGCTCTGCTTCTCAACCAGAGGCTGTAATATACATGCCTGTGGTATGTCAGTCCAGAGTAAACAGCCCAGCTGTGGTGACAGCTTTGCCTTTGAAGGCAGCCATACCCCAGGATCAGGAAGATGCTCAGATTGGTGAAAAAAGGCAGCAAACCTGAATGGACAGCAAATTCTACCACCTAGCTCAAGCTCCAGAAAACAGGCTGTTTGTTTAGGCAATCCCAGTCAAATACAATGATTTGGATGTGGCAACAAGACTGACATAAAGCTGGATCAATGTCCTAAGGACTGCTTGGTGCTGTGACCAAAGTGAATTCATCAAAGTAAACAGATGCCAAAGAGAACTGTACATACTAAAGCCATCTACACAACTTTTCTTCATCAGAAGTAGATTGCTTCCTTGCACTGAGGTGTCTCCCAAAGGACAATGATTTGAAAACTTAACATATGGGAAAGAAGAGAAGAGAAGGCTAAAAGTGCAGTGTATCATCTTTCGACTCTAACAACATTCACAAAAAAGCTCTTCCAGGAAACGAGGAATGGGAATTGCTAGTTTTCCTGAAGAAAGAGCTGAAAAAAACCTTCATATTGGCAGCCTTGATACACATTTACATGACAGAGTACCCAGTCATAAAATAAGATCAAAAAGAACTATTTTTTTACTGCAAGAGTGACCAAGCACTGAGAGAGGCTGCCCAGAAAGGTTGTGGAATCTCCATTCAGGTTGGTACTCAAAAGCTGCCCAGACATATTCCTGGGTAACCCACTCTAAGTGACTGTTTGAGCAGGAGGTTGGACCAGATGGCCTCCACAGGTCCCGTCCAACCTCAACCAGTCTGTGATACAGGATAAAGCCTGAGCCGCATGTATTTGGATTTATCAGGGAATGTGTTTGGGCAAATACAGGATTACACAAAAAATAACTCTGTTTTTCTAGATTCAAAGTTTTGCGTTCCTAGATAAACTCATCCACAAAGCCCTTCCCCCCGCTCCAACCAGGCTCTCCTTACCACCTTAGGAAAAGGAGACCACAAAAACTTACTTCAGAGGAAGCCACAGTTTAGAATTTGTCTCTGACAAATGCATAAAATATTTTGGAGTTTTTTAAACATATATTCTATTTTTTAAGCATTAACTATGTTAAATGACTACTGATAGCACATTTAAACAAAAATTAGTTCCTCCACCTTTGCCATTGTTACACTTGAGTGATGTATCTAAATATAAGTGTCATTTTGGTCAGTTATGACAAGAACAACTCCAAGTATGAATTTCCACGACTCTACATGCTTAGATGGAAACTTTGTAAAATTGAGTGAATCATGCCAAAAATTCACCCCAAGAAGAGTACCATGAGACAGAGCTACAGCATGCACATATATTCTCTTCAACTAAAGAAATACTGTACCAGCAACCACAAAAGTAAAGGAATACAAGGAAAATTGATTAAAAAAAAAAAAAAGAAAAGACAACAATGGATTAAGATTTTAGGAATCGAGCCTTGAAATTCTAGATCTGTTTTATAACCATACACAATCCAGCCATTTCCACAGAACAGTTTCCAGTCTCTCACCACAGTGAGGCTAAGAGGCCTGGCTGAAGGGTAAGGAACAATCTGTCCCTGTTTTAGAGAGCTATGCTCCAAATGAATGGCAGATCAACCATATCTTCTCCTAAGTCAAGTCACGCTTCAGTCACACCTTGCTGCAAAAACCATCTGTTGAAACTAACAGTGATCAAAAGGACAGCACGATCCCAAATGAGCCCCTAGAGTACTGAACTTGCAAAAACATAGGGAAGTTACAAAAGTTACAAGAGACCTATTCCATCTTACATTTAAAGCAGCCAACACTGCTGAAATCACTCTCCTCTCACCTCAAGATAAGCAATGAATGCACTTTTAAAGACATCAAATGTTACAGAAACTCACTGCTTAAGCCCTCTGGCCTTCTAATCTGATTCAAATTGCTGCAAGATTGCTCTGCTGCAGGAAAAAAAATCAACATTAAGCAGCCCGGCTGTCTGCTGGGAACTGAACTAAACCAGTTTCTAAAACTAGCTCAGTAGCATTCACTTCCTCCTAAGCACTCCTCTGTAGATAATGCTTTCCAGTCCACCCTGCAAGTCAGAGCTATTTTTAAAAAGGTCAGTTAAACCAGAGTTCTTGCCCAGATCACAGATATTTGGGTCTCAACATGCAGTTACTCTGTCTGCCTTCTGAAAACTCAGGGCCAAGACAGTCAGCTTGGCTTCACCACCAAGCCATGAGTCACTGAATGAAAAGAGGAAAAAAAACTTCCATCAAGGGAGGAGAGAGCATTCAGAGGTAAATCACCACATACTCATGCTTTCAGTGCAACAGCTCTGAACACTGAATGTGTAAGTTTTCCTTCCCTTCCCACTCAGTGTTCTATTGAATGTCCAGAAGGGGAAAGATTTAACCTGCAGGAGTTAGGAAAGCTTTTCATACCACCCTTCAGGAGCAGCAGTTAATCCTGATAGTCAACTACCAAGTTAATACTGGTCTCAGCTCTGAGCTGTATTCCATGACTTGGCAGAAGAACCAGAAGGAGTATCAGACACACCATGCAATTCCCAACACCACAGAAAATAGCAAACAGTAACATACACAAGAGCACTACAGAGTATAAATTCAAACGAGAAGAGAAACTCCAGTTCTCTTTCCAAAATTTATTTTGCAGCACCATATCACTTTACTTACATGCTGTATTTCCTGCTGGCTGGCCCGGTAGTTTTTCTTGGTTAAATTGTCCACCAGGTAGCTGATTTGAGACAAGGCCAGCGAGAGCGAGTCAAGATTCATTGCTGGTCGGGGCGGAAGCAGGCGGCCGAGCCCGGCGCAAAATCACCATTATTCCCCTTTAGTCACCTCAGAGACAGGTCAATCTTTTTTCCCCCAACGAGCCTGTATCTGTTTCTGTGTTACTTGCTTCAGCTCTTCTTTCTCAGTTGTCTTTGTCTGTTCTGAAACATGGCACCTGGAAAACAGTATTAAATTAAAGTTCTGTAGCAACATCACATAACTATGTTCACAAGGAAAATGAAGTCCTTTTAAGTTTTCACAACACAAGCTTAGCTGTTTTTACACTACCTGAGCACTTTTGTTTCTGCATTTTGCAGTCTGAAAGAGCCAGGAAACAGCTCAGTCAGAAGAATGACTTTCAGCAGCGTGAGAAAGAAGAAAATGAGATGAATAATGAATTAGATGCCACACAGCAACAATCAGAGGTCAGAATCATTCAAAGCATCAATCATAAATTAATAAAAAAACACGTTTTTACCATCTCTGCTATATTTTGCCTCAGTACATCCAAGCAGTATTGCCTCAACCCTGCACACCAAAACAAGCAATTGTGAATGAGCAACACACAAAGAACTGCAATAAACTAACCCTAACATTTGGCTTATACTGAGACAGCTTTCCAGTGAGCTACAACAGCAGAGCTTGCCAGCCTAATAAATTTCTATGACAACACAAAACTTGGCACTTGACATCTCATCTGTTAAATTACAGATTGCCAGTGTGACAAAATTGCATCCCAAAGCAAGTCCTGCATATCCAGCAGTGTGGGGAGTCTTGAAGGAAGCCCCGAACTGCTCTGAGAAGCAGCACTGTGCATTATCAGAGGTAGAATCAAGCTGGAGAGTCACTGCTTG
Organism: Cnemophilus loriae; assembly: GCA_013397755.1. Classification (NCBI taxonomy): domain Eukaryota; kingdom Metazoa; phylum Chordata; class Aves; order Passeriformes; family Corvidae; genus Cnemophilus; species Cnemophilus loriae. The sequence goes on from VZTF01001921.1 coordinate 72,774, forward strand.
GAAGCTCTACCTGATCAAAACACAAAAGGTCACTGGGCTTCATGCCAAGAGTCTGAAGATCTCTTTTTCAGAATAAAAACTATTGCTTTGCTGTCTTGGCTCCATGGCGAAAATCACCAGTACACAATTTCTGCCTCATCATGGAAATGGATGGCTCGGGTGATGTGCTCACCTGGCACGCGGAACTGAGGGCAAACCAGTCCAGGAGCGTTCCTGCAGCAGCACAGCTCGGCATGTTGGGCCTCCTTCTGCCAGGACCCAACAGCAGCAGCACACAGGAAGCTGAACAGGCTGTGCTGGGTACCAATAGAACTCTTCTTCCCATCTCCCTTCATACAAAGGTTTCTGCCTGCGTACACTTGGAACTATGCCTTATCTAACATCTGCCTACACTTCAAAACATCAGGAGCAACAAATCCTATCAGAAACAATGAAGACCACTCTGCTCTTTGAAAAGGTTTATTATTATCACATAAATATATGGGTAAATTATTTGTAAGAAAAGTCAAATCAACTGAATTCCCGACTTTCCCTATATCATAGAAAACCCTGACTACTCAACGAAGGTATGCAAGATCCTTCTTAAGCAATAAAACTTATATCTCATGAAGAAATTTTCAAGCAGTAATACTGAAAGCATTCTTCAATGACAAAGCAGTTGGTCTCTGAAAGAATTTCAGGGCATGTCTAAAACTGCAGTGAGAAGAATTACACAAAACTTCCATTTCTTTTTAGTACATCTGACAAGCCAGAATTCATTACCTTTATATATAAAGGTTTAAAAGGCCACTGACTGTGGAACATCTCTCTAGAAGGGAGGACTGGCACAAAAGTTCAAAAAGATTTCTCAGTAGTACAGTACCTGCTTTTTTTTTAAAATAACCTTTAAATTCCTCTTTTGGAATAACCTAGAAAATATTACTGGGTTTGGCAAGTACATGCTTTCCAAGACAATCTTACTGGTCAGGTTTAACATACATGACCAATATGAAGTTTCCGAAAAGCATTTGTTAAAAATCAAGCACACAGACCTTGGCACAGTACTTGCACTCACTAAAACCAGCAGCCAGCAAGGGGAATTCAGTCCCATCACAGCACCAGATTACAGCAACCAGCCTGGAGAACTCACAGGCTGTTTGAACTGCCTACAGGACATAACCCAAAACTTCAACTTTACCAACTTTTAAGGCAATAACAGAATTTCAGAGTTTGCGTTTCAGGCCCCTAGGAAGAAAAATCACATTTCTCTGGGCATTTTTCCTCATACCAATACAAAGAGCACAGCAATCACACCTACTGCACCTAAAACCCAGAGGTTTTAGTACTGAAACTCTCAAGCTGGGCTCAAGTCTCCCTGCTGCCATACAACACCCTGCAGAGCACAGACTGTGACCATCCCACCCTCCTACGAGCATCTCTGTTGTCTCCCAAAAAAGCAGGGAATGATTTGATTGCAGGGAAGCAAAACAAGCTTTTGCCACCTTCCAACTGCAAAATCTGGCAGTGCCACTGGACAATCCAAGCTGGAGGCAAAACTGGATTTTCCCTTTCAAGGAAGCCTCTCAAGGAAGAGCCTGAGCAAACACGGAGACTCAAGGATGGAACACAAAAGCTGAGGAAACAGCTTCCTACTTATGTTCCAAACATATAGTTTGCACCCTGTGTATCCCCACACACAGCAAACCCTGACAGCTCCCACAGACACAACATTAACAGCACTTCAGAGGTTCAAATGGTGCAACCTAACTTAGAAGAGTACAGAGTAACTGAGGGAGCCTTGCCTGCAAAGCAGAACTGCACAGGTACCTCTCTTGTCATTCAGTGCAAGGCTAAAATTCAATTACTACAGCACTAATTAAGGAAGCTATGAATGCTATGTGAAGCAGACTTTATTTTTAGATCCATATATCCTCAGTGGGAACGAATTTCCCTACACTGGCCTCAACAATTCAAGAAGCTTTCAGACCACAGCATAAACCTGCCAGGTTCAGACAAGTCAGGCCTCAGCTACAGGGAGTTTACAAAAAAAATTTAGATTAACTGTCAAAATTAGCTACTTTCAGTCACAGATCCTATGATACAGTAATGGATTAAGATATCTGGCACGGGACTCAGGAGCTCTTACAATATTACTATTTTATATTGTGCAACACAACCCATTTTAAAGAGATAAAAAATATTTATCAAACATTTATCAAATTCTGCATCATTACACACCCTGAACACTTCCTAAGGAAGACAACAGCTCATCAGCAAAAAAAACATTTGGCATCTATTTCAGTAGATCTTTTCTCAAGAGCAAGAGTTCTGTTGGATTAAAATGTAAATGCAATAAAATTTCAGGCAAGAATCCAAAAATCACAAAATAGAGAGGGCCAATACGAAAACACCCATCAGGTGTGACCAAAGACACTCCCTACTAACCAGAAATCACTAGAGAGTAACTAAGCCTTGATGCCGAAGTTGACAAACCTGAAGTCTTCCACAAATTCAGAAACACCCTTACAAAGAAAGTAATTTCAAAATTACTTTAAGCTAACTTTGGATCTTTTTTCAGAATTTTGCATAAGTAACTATTCTCACTGGATTTCAAGTGCTGTATGATTTTAGGGCACATGTGCTGCACATGGAGGATGAAATAGATCAAGTGACACAAACATCAATGTGTTTGCTGATTAGGTTCTAAACTCCTGTCAAAAAACATCACATAAAATATGCTAAAGGGCCCACTGCTAAAACTGCTCTCCAGAACAGTCCCTTACCCTCTTTTCAAACCCACAAATAGAAAACATGGAAGAGCAGCACACCTCTCTGAAGGCCCACACTGGGAGCAATCCAACAGAGAAAGGTGGTTTTGAATCATACCGTACTTTATATTTCAGGATGTCTACCACTTCGAAATCTACTGAGAAAAAAACCCCAGAGTGGAAGTCACATTAGCAGTAAAACAAGCTCCCAACTCATTTGACCAGTTTAAATTCAGGCGTTTACAAACAGAAAAGACACCTGAACATTCCTTACACTGGAAAGCTGCACCCAATTCCAGTAAACTGGAAGTCACGAAGATGATTAGATGCAGTAACTTTAGTTTATAGAGTGTGGCTAAACTAAGCACCTATGCTGTTCCTGTGCACTTAGGCCAGTGAAGTTCCAGTTTGAAATCTACCTCAAATACAGGAGAAATGCATCAAACATGACACAGCTGCATCAGGCATTTTCACATCTCAACCTGGACTGTTTAAAAAATAAAAAAACAACCAAAAAACCAAGAAACTCTCACTTCCCAATTCTCCTTCAGACAAGAACTGCAGAATAAAGTTTCTGCTGGAGGGAAGAAAAGGAGGGACCTGTTCTCAAAGGCTTCATGCTTTTTTACCATCCAAAATGTGTTTTAAAACAGCTAAATGCTATTTCAAAAGTCAAAGGAAAACTGCAGTATTCATACATCAGGGATGTTTATGGAACAAAAGAGAAATCTGGCTAAAATAGTGATGGCCTCAACCATGATTCGCAACGATAACAACTCCCAACATGATTTAGTTATGTCCCATCATGAGGACACAAAACATTACTGTCCTCTATTCCTAAGTTATGTTTGCACAGTTTCTCTTCCACTTACTCAGCTGAACATCAAGAGTGGCCATTTCAGCATAAATTAAAAACCTAGGAACACTATAAACACGATAAGGTATTTCTCCAAAGAGACATAGGTAGGCAGCAAACTGGCCGTGAGTTGGGTTTGGAGACACGAGGCCAACAGCATCAACAGATAAGAGTGAATTTAAAAGCAAAAGGGCTGAAAGGATCAAAATAACAAACGTGGAAAGGACAAACCAGTCTATTACCAACTAAGTTTGTTTCCTGTTTATAAGAGAGTCACCCCACCCGGACCCACCCTGCCCATAATTTTAGCCAATGCCAAACTAGTTACCTTAGAAACAGGAATCAGTTGGGTACACTAAGAATGACTTGTCAGAGTCACACCTGTTTTGTTACCTGCTTAGAAAAAAGTTCCCGAGAGCAGCTGCCATGCTTCCTTGCAACAAGTGGGACTCAGAAACAATCTGAGTACACCATGTACCAACAGACTAGTGTTGTATTTTCAGTATTATCTCACTTCTGTTGTAAATACAGTCCAAACTGTATGTGGTTTGTTGAAATTAAACTATGAGTATTCACCGGCCTTCTTGTATAAGGAGTAAATGCTACTTATCTAAGTTAGAAAACTATTGTAAAGAAGCTGTTGTACCAATACAGCATCTGTCGAAACACCCAACTGTTGCTATTTCTAGTTTAGTTACACAAGTCTATTTTACTGGGCAGCGTGTTCTTAACTGGAGGACAGCACTGAGAAGGATTTCTCCCATGTGGTCTGCAAGAAGGTTATGTCACCGGATTATTTACTACAGCTCACTTTTTCCGTATTTTCCGCGGGCAAGTCACAACAACACCGATCTCCTACGGAGGCCGCCGAGCCCGGCAGGGGCAGGCCCGGCCCGGAGTCCTCAAAGCTCCACCTGTCACCACCGGCGTTACCCAAGCGAAGGGGGACAAATGAGCACAGTTCCAGAGCTGGCGGTTTCCCCGCCACCTCGCGACGCTGCCGCCGCCTGCCCCAGTCACGGACCCGGGAACACCCGCGGCTCCCGCCCCGGACCCTGCGGAGTTCCCTCTGTCGCTCAGGGGCGGCCGCAGGACCGAGGAGCACGGAGGGAGAGGGCCGCGGGTCTCGCCGCTGCCTCTCGCACACCCCGCAGGGCGGCCCGGCCGGGGGGGTGGCCTCAGCC